>RWGY01000045.1:2990033-3066282 GCA_007726485.1 Eragrostis curvula
CTTATTTTCTAAATGAATAAACTAATTTAGGTTATAAAATAATTGTTTGTTGCATTCATGCTGGAGTAGCTTGCAGTAGGTATTTTATTGTTGGGCAAATGTATTAAAATTCGAATAGAATTCGGTTCCGTTTAGTTTTTGAATTTGAATAGAAGAAACGAAATAGAAAAGAGGAAAGAAATTTGAAGACTGTTTCTGGGCCGAATCGCCTGGCCCCTAGCCTTTTTTTCTTTTTCTTCCTTTTGTTTCCTTTTCTCTTGGGCCGGATCCAGACTATTTCTAATAGGAAAAATTATATAATTCTCATGAGAAACATGCATGCAGCAAGTTCAATATTTAATCTAGTAACATGTCCTACTATTTATAATGAAAAAACTGTAGCAAAGAGATTTAAATGCACTAATGCACAGCATAGTGTTCTCATATATTTTATAGGAATTTATATAATAGAAGAGGTATGCACTTAGTCCATTCAATAGCATGATATGCTGTTTATTTTCATTTTCTACTGCAAATGCAAAGGAATAAATGTGCCAAAACATTTCTAATTGTCCTTATTGTTTTAGTGATGTCACTTGATTTTATTCATATTAAGAGATGCAACTAAGAACTTTAATTAACAAAAGGATGTGTTATCTCATAAAAGCATGAGCAAACTAACCATTTTATTCTGTGGCGATCTTCGATGACACGCTAGGCAGGGCGACGCGCAAACTCGTGAGATACTCTCCGATAGTCGACTCATCGCCGAAGGTGGTCTGGCGGCGGCGTGGTGACGGCCATCGTGGTGCAGCGGCATGACAGGGTGGCGGTGCTAGGAGGAAGGGAAGGCCACAAGTTCATGCTAACTTTCTAGCATCTACACATTCCCAGGAGGCCCACCGAGCAATTTTCGAGGGTGGAGACGGTCGTCGGCAGCTGGACGGCGATAAGCAGCGGAGCAGAGGAGATGTTGACGACGGGACCCTTCTGTCTAGTGTTTTGGGAAAAGAGCAAGGGGTTGAACATCAGCATCACCTAAAGGTGCTAAAAGGACAAGAATATATTGAAGACCTCACCGGAAGATCTCTAATTCCAGCGATGGTGGTGGCGGCCAGAATTTGGGGAAAAGCTCAAATTCTTCTAAACCAGACCTCCTCGGCCGTCGAGGAGCAATTCTAGAGGATGAGGAAAGGAAGGAGGAAAGGTAAAGATGCTAAGGCGTTCTTTTTATAGGGAGTAGAGGCAGATCTTGTCGACGACGACCATGTCAGTGAGAGAGAGAAAAGAGGAAAGGGGACATGCTTGGGCGTGTGCGAGACGGCAATGGGAAGGATCTCGGAGCGTCTTCCTCTCCTCAGCACCTTCACAGTAGCAGCACCGCGCGAAGCCAGCCGTGTCAGCAGCGCAGTGGAGGGATGGTGGTGGCGGTGGTGACTTTCGCGGCTGAAGGAGGAAGACGAAGGAGGTGGTTCAAGGGCGTGATCCGGCTTGGGCTGTGCCGCGGCCAGGCCGGGCTAAGATAAGGTAGGTTCCCTTTCTTTTATTCTTTCTATTTTCTGAATTTTACAAATGGGCCGGGCCCGGAGGGGAGTCCATGAAGCATAAAGCTGCTTATCTATTTCTAATACGGCAAAGAGTTGCTACCATTTTTAATCCAAATCGGACGTGCTCCAAAAATTGTGAAAAAATCATAGAAATTTATTTGCTGTGAAACGTACTGATGGTGAATTTTGGGAATTTTTGGTGAAGCCAGTTTCCCATGACAATTCCAACAGTTTCTATGCACATATGAATGTCATGTATGCAGGTGTTCAAAATTCCGGAAAGTATTCAAATATGAAATTCAAACATGAAAACCGACTCCAAATATTTCAAACCTCAAATAAGAACATCTCGAATCAAGTTCACAGAAATTTATTTATTAAAACCAAAATGAGTCAAGGTATCGTTTTACTTGGAAAGATTCCCATCTAAATATTTTTAGATTTTTGTAGTTTATGTTAATGATAGATTTGTTTCACACTCACACCTTTGAGCATTTGATTTGGCGCTCCATCAGTGGGTTAGGGCCTGTTACTCTTAGAGCGGGAGCTCCTAGCAGGCTAGGCGTGCTTGTGAGAGCTCCCAAAGCTTGCAGGAAGCAACAAGAAGTTTGTAAAGGATTGATTTCACCACCGCAAGGGAAGAAATCAATAGTGGAAGCAAGGAAAATGGTCAACATAAAGACCCGGCTCAAGTGCTACCGAGCCCCTCAACGGAGACGTGGGTAAATCATTGAATTTGCCGCGAGTGCACTGTAGCGAATAAAGTAGCTGCGGTTGCTCTGAGGCAGCGTGGTTGGGCTAGACGGTGTCTGTTTTTCATTTGATCGTCCTGTGCCGAATGTGGGATGGCACTCTTAGCACGGGACGGATCAACATTTGCTTGTGATCTGATCGGGGTATCAGGTGCCTTAACAAGGATCAACGCCTCCTCAACACCAAATTTTTGGTATCTTACCGAGCTTTGAGGATACCAATGGAAAAGCACAAGAGTGTCTATATATTAACGTTTTAGGCCCAGATAGTTTAAAGCAAAAAGTACATAACCAAAGTGAAGAAAACGAGAATCTGTCAATAGAAAAAGAGAAAAGGAAAAGGTAAGAGCAGGAAAAAAGATATAAAAATAAATCAGGAAAGGGCAGCCAAGGCTGAGTTAGCAGGTGGCCTCGACAAGGCACCCAGATTCCGCCCTCTATATATGTCCTATAATTGGACGTCTCATTTCAGTATTTCACTGTGACGAATACCGTAGCATCGCGATCACTCATAGCCCAGTATATCAAAGTGCCTGCTGCGGCTGGCCGTGGATCATCCATCATCTGTCCGGTGGTTCTCCAATAATCCCACGTAAGTTGTTCTGGTTATTAGATTGTTGCTAGCTCTCACCTAATGCACTTTATAGTTCAGTTCTTAACATCTATCAGTATCTTTAATTTTTTACGAGGCATCAAAACATTTTTTTTAGCAGTACATCAAAACATTGATTGTTACGTCTGCGGAGAGGTACCAAAAAGGGCACCAGATAGGTAATGTTAATTTTGATACCAATATACATCTCACATGAATGTTTGTATTGGAGTTATGTCTATTTACATAGGAATTACAGTAATTTCTTTTGAGTAATTTTTAAATAACATAGGTATAACAAAATCAAATTGGGAGGGATCTCACCTGAATTTCTAAACTACTCCCACGACTTCTATATCTAATCTGAGACTTGCATCTTAGAACCTATGGCTATTAATAATGTTCATGTGAGAACCACCTTATACTCACCTGGTGATGTATGCATGCCCCTTCCATAATATATATTGAGATATATACCCTTGGTTCTTTTGCCAATAATTAATTCCTATATATATATATATTCACCATTAAATCCTTGCCTTATATAATATAATAATTCATTTTAAAGAATAACTTATCTATGCTCAAGCGCAGCCCCACTAGGTAGTTTCTTTGGATGGGTTCCAATTGTTTAGCTTAAAATACAATGGAGATACCTCTTTCCCAGTTGGCCTTACACAGCTGTCTACCCTTCCAGTGACAAAAAATACGACCCTAGTAGAAATTCTCATGCGAGCATGGAATAAACATAATGGGCCACCAACATTTGTAGTGGTAACTGGTAAAATGAGTCAATGTGGATACAGAGATAAATTCTGTATACCTGATCCTAAATTTTAAAGAAATAACCTGTTTTACCAATTGAACAAATTTTTAACTGTTCGTGAATACTTCTTTTTTTTCAAATGCAGTAAATAATTCTTTGAGGTATGTTCCAAGTGACATGGATTTAATTAATTGCTGTTATCAGCTTGTGACTATGTGGGCACTGGGCAGGCTGTTAACATAGGAGTAGTATTATAGTTCTCTTCTGGCATTGGCCATGACTTTTACTTGATGAATCCATTATTTCAGAAGGGAAATCGATGGCAGGGGCAGGGCAAGTGCTGCATTTATGGAAGGAATGGGGCATCCAAGTACTGGTGCTGCTCAGTTTCACACTCCAAGTCGTGCTCCTCATCCTGGCGGAGCTCCGCCGGCGCATTGACTCCGGGGTGCTAAGGGCCACTGTGTGGTCAGCGTACATGATGGCTGATGCTACGGCAATCTACGTGCTGGGCCACATGTCCGTGGTCAGCAGATCACCGGAGCATGAGCTGGTGGCGTTTTGGGCGCCCTTCCTCCTTTTGCACCTTGGTGGGCAAGACAATATCACGGCCTACAGCATAGAAGACAATAAGCTGTGGCTGCGGCACCTGCAGACTCTTGCCGTGCAGGTGGCTGCAGCTACGTATGTCCTCTGTGTGTCTTCCATCCTAGCCAGCGGGTCATTGCTCCGGGTAGCCACCATCCTGATGTTTGTGGTTGGTGTTGTCAAGTATGGGGAGAGAGTGTGGGCACTCAAGTGCGCTGATAGTACGGTTAGTATCCCACTGGGCAGCAACTATCAATCCCCAAATCTCTTCCCAGAGGAACAATGCCAACGGCGTATACCTTCAGAAAGTTGCCCGGATAAGGAAGATCTCATATTGGATGCTCACCTCTTCCTCGCTGTTCCTTTGGAATTCATGATGAATATGTCCTCATATAATGAATTGTGGTTTAATGCTTTAGATGAGCATGCTTTGGAGGAGGTGGTTGAGATGCAGCTCTCCTTGATGCACGATGTCTTCTATACAAAGGCTGAGGTGGTGCACAGTTGGTGTGGCTTTTACATCCGTGCCATTTCGCTACCGGGCACAGCTGGAGCACTATTGTTGTTTTTTTTGTCGGGTGAACATCATATGGATAGTTACAATAGAGTAGACATTGCTATCAGTTATCTCCTAGTGATTGGGGCTGTTGTTCTGGAGGTCATGTCAACTTTTAAGGCAATTTTTTCGAGCTGGACATGTGCGCTCCTGCTGAAAAAAAGGGATTTCAGTAGGCCAGGACAGGAAGAAAGAAATATCAGGATCTTGCTTGGCCGTGGAATTACATCTGTCCGCCGGTTCGTCCATGCAGCAGAATGGAGAAGAAGGTATTGGTCCGGCTCCATGGGGCAGCACAACTTGCTTCAGTTGTGCGTTGGTAGTAGGGTCAGCCGTATCAGCAAAATTGTGAGATGGATGGGAGTTGAGGACCCGTGGAATACGCTGACTTACTCCTCCTCCGTCCCTGTTTCGCCATTCATCATGCAGCTGCTAGTCAACCAAGTGTTCAAGAGTCGCCCCCTCTTTACATTACATCCAGATCACATCATTAACTCAAGGGGTCTGGCGGCCCTGAGGAGCAAGGGACTGTATGAGGAACTGAAATGGAGCTTGAGCTCCAATAGGTCCTTGGAAGAGTGGATCCTTACATGGCACATCGGCACTAACATCTATCTCTTCTGGTACAAGCAGGAGCAAGCAAATGCAGGTGGTCTCCATCTGCAGGACAATGACGAACGGAGGCCGGCTGATCTCGTCGAGGCGGTGGAGGCACTCTCTAATTACATGCTCTTCCTCCTTGCTGCACGTCCCTACATGCTGCCTGTCCCTGCTGGCCGTATGGCATATTCTGATGTCTGCTATTCACTGAATGGTTTGATGTGCAACTCAGCTGAAGATATGGCGAACTTGCTGCGGCACTATGATGAGGGTACAGCGAGACTGGATGAATTACCTTTTGACACTACCTTGGGTAATGCAGCAGAGAGACGAAGGACCTTTTGGAGAAATTTTGCATTGAGTTGTGGATGCTCGCTTGGCAAAAAGCTGATCCTCAACGGGATGTCTAACATGCCTTCTGCTGCAATAATGCTGGAGCTCATCGCCCAGGTGTGGATAGAGATACTATGCTACGCAGGCCTCCAGTGCAGCGCGTATTCTCATGCTAAGCAACTTGGCAACGGCGGTGAGCTCATCACTATCGCTACCCTTCTAGTGAAGTATATCTCCCCGATTATGCTCGTAACGACAATGATGATGACAATGACCATGAGAATCCCTTCTAAAATGCATGCATTACAAATGCAATGCATCATTGAGTCATATGTCCATCGGCACAAACTACCAAGGTTTAGATGTTGATGTATACTTATATATGTTTGTGTGTGTAAATATCTAATATTGTAGGAATCAAATTGTAAAATAGTAAAGGAAACAAAAGGAAAACAGAGAAGGATCTAGAGACTCTCGGTCCAGATTTTCCCCTTTCTAGTTCCCGTCTGTTCCTTCTAACCCTGGCTATGAAATCCTCAACATCCATCAGATTTGTCCAATTAAATCACAACTAGTTTAATGCCCATGCTAACGCTACGGTGAAATGTTAGGCCTTCTACTTCCTCATGACACCATCTTGCAGCATATGAGAGACCGGGCTAACGCTACGGAAATTGAATAATCCATGTCAAATAACCAAAAGCAATATACATAAGGAACAATATTTTGTCTCATACTCTCGCTAATTTGTGAGCCAACTGCTGACGGAAATTTTCATTAAACTATGACGATTTCTAGGCAGTTTTAGTGACAGGCATCTTATTTTTGTCACAAAAATATGGCTGGCCTTAGGGAACATCATAAACTAGAGTGAACTAATGAATACCTTATTGATTCTCCAAAAAAAAAAATGAATACCTTAGTTGCCATGAGAGTTTCGTCATAGAAGGTCAAATTTCTTGTAGTGCAACCAGTGGCCACCACCCAAAATATATCAAAAGAAATTGAGTTTGTCTAGAGCTATGATTCCACCACCCACCACTAAGTTTGCCTCCAACTCTCGCTAATTTGTGAGCTGCAGAATTACATGAGTCTGGCCTATGAATAACTCTGTCATCTCAAAAGTTTGTAAGCATAAGATGCTTAGTCTTTCGGAACAGCACAATGCATTATCAAAACCTGAACTGATAAGTGTATTGTTCGTATTACTTGCATATGTTTCTAACTCAACATCCATCAGATGCCTGTGTCGGAAGCAAAGAACAGCACCTGCAAATATGTTTTAAGTTTCAATATAGAGAGCATCAGTGACAAGATGGATACGCCCTGCACCTGAGGCCATTGCATCTCCACGATGATCGATGATTGTCACACCCCAAATAGGGCCTAGCTGTTTTAGAGGCCAAATATCTCACAGGTGTGACCCTGTAAAGAAATTTGATTCAAAAACAACTTTACAGAAATGGATTACAGAATATGGATCAAATAAATATAAAATTTACAACTCCACCTTATGATTACACAAGCACAATAAAAATGCTTCCTCTCCCGCCGTCTTCATTAAGATGTCGTCTCGATATGCATGCCAACTTCTAACTGCGTACACCACCATGCAAACTAGACTATGAGTATAAAACTCAGCAAGAATGCAATAAAGAAAAGGAATTATGCCAAGTCGTTTCCACGCTCCATTTGCCAAGGAAAAAAAATGAGTTTTGTAAAAACATTTGTTGAAGAAAAATCCATATTTTTAATATTCCATAAATCTATTTGGTGGGCTGATAGGACACGCGGCCAACCCATTTATAACCCGGGTGCAACAGGAGTGAATATCCATATTTTACGCTCTGCAGAGGTGAACCCTTTTCCATGGATTTCCTCATCTCATGTCCGATCACGTCTGGCCACTTACGCGTGCATTTTACGCGTTGACCGCTAAGAGTAAAATACAAGTCTTCCCATACACGAGCTACGATACAGAGCCCATCCGACGGGTCCGACTCGGTCCGCAACCACGTCGTTGGCTAGTCCGACTCGGTCCGCAACTAGCCCATCACACGGCCTCGCCGCTTCTTGTCTTGTGGGTTGTATTGTCCTCTATGTAGGTAGTAACTTATACCCGCCCATTCGGGCCATGGCGGTACTAGTGCACGTATACTAATGAGCCATTAAATTGGTTGTTACCTTAGTTAACAATTTATCCACCACACTACCATCCACCGAGATGCCGAGCATCACATTCCCGCCATACCATGTTCCCATGCAACAACAAAGGCCGCAGCCTTCCTCAAAGGCCAACAACATATGCAGCAATTTACTTTAAACAAATCATGATAAACGATAAAGCTTTTTTTAAATAATTTAAATAAACCATGATGTATTAGGATCAATATGCTCAAGGGTGTGTACGCAGCTTGCCTTGGCCTATCGGTGAATCCGCTCCTTGCGTCTGGGTTGCATCCATTCTTGTTCACGTGCATCAGGCTGAGTAACGAGAAGACACATGCAGACAAGCAAATAGCATTCATCAAAACAAAAGTCACACAAAAAGACTTGTGCCATGTGACGTGGGATTTGTGTGGAGATTTGAAGAGATAGATGATGTAAACACAGGATATGCGAGCCTCACCAACCTACGCTTGTCCGGCAAGGAGCAAGCTGACAGCGTGTGCTTCTCCAAAAGCCTCGACCTCTCTTCTCTCTACTCACTCACGGACAACTCAGATGCTCAGATGGTTGTGTGAAGGGATGCCATGGCATGAGTTTATATAGTTGGTGAGAGGCGGTGGATCAAGTGAGATAATTAAGTGAGTGGCGGTGGATCAAAAGAGATTGAAGGCAAGGGAGAGGCGGTGCTAGAGCAGTTGCTAATTCTTTGCATTCTGAAACTGACGTATAGTGTTCCACTGTGAAACTTGTACATTTATGCCTTTGTATGTTTCGACAAGGAAAGAACGTACGCAACATGCATGAAGAATTTATGGCCTGACTGGTCATCAAGAAGGCATGCGTGCTTAGCTTGATTGATTCTTTAGATGCTGTCTTGGAGTTCGATAAAGATAGGGAGAGAGAGAGAGAGTATTCATTGGGTTATTGAAGCAAAGGTAACTGGTGACTTGTGCATGATAGAGTTATGGACGAAATTAAGATTAGATGCTAATCAGCCGGATAATTACATAGCTTGTGGCGCATAAAACAGAGGCTCCCTTAGTGTTGATGACAAGGACTCACGATTCATGTACTGGATGGTGCTAGGAGCTGGTAAACGGAGAGTTAGAGATGACGCTTGGGCTTTCTGTAACGTGCATGCAGGCACTGACGCTTCATTGATGACGAATACACGCAGGCGTTGTGTAAGTTTCTACCAAGGCCAAGGAAAATTGCATGTACGGAAACTACATGCATGAGGAGAACAACATAATGACGGATGATGATCAAATAAGATAATTATAGCGGGTAATGATAAACAAGAGCAAGTTTGCTTGTCGTTGACGGAGAGAATAATTCTTGGCATCTGTAGACTTTTGGAATTACCAAAGAAAAATGTCTTAGTAAATTCCTTTGAATTGGATACAAATTCATGTTGATCCATGCGAATTTACGATCGCCAATTTGACTGATTCGGATATAAGATGAAGCTTTGTCTGGGGGTCTGGTAGTGTTACGCCGGGGTATGACAATGATCCTGTATGATGAAACCCCAATAAACAAAATTACTTTGGGAGAAAAAGGCACTATCTACATTGATCTTCAGATATTCCCCTATTGGCCTCTTCCAATTTCACAGAGGCATGGCCAATTGGGTTTCAGATTCCACATATATATCATAAAACTAAGCAGAAAATCCTAACTAGGTGTTAGGTACTAACTAGGCATTAGGTGGAGAGAAGGGATGAATTTGGTGTTCGTCCGGCGCCCGAAAATCCTAGTGGTGGCTAGGTAGAAGAAGAGTAGTGAGGGTTGGTCGTTGCTTCAAAGAGCTAGGTGCCTTGGGTGGGATCGTCATCGACTTGTTACTCTTGGTGGTTACCGCCACCTAGCCGGTTAGGCGTTGGTTGTGAGCCGGTCATCGGTGTCTTATGACGGCCATAACACGTTTGTAAAAGGTTCGGAGCCACCTTTCAAAAGGCTACCTGGAGAGAGCGCCCGTCCCCACATGGTGTGCATTCCTTTCTTGGGGATGTTGGCATCACGTCACAGGAGATGAGGCTTGTCCTCAACATGGACTAGGGGGAAGCGGTGAAGCGTCTCCGCTTTTCGCAGGATCGAGTCGGTATAGCGCTGATGAACAGACGCAACAGTACAGCATATAAAAAGCATAATTTAAGTCTTTAAGTGGTTACATTAATCCAATTAAAACACAGAGTCGCACAGCGGAAATAAACGATACAAGTCTAGGAATAGAGTACAAGGGCACGCGCTCACGATACACAAGAACCCGCATCCAAAGCCATGAAGATGCGGACTCGAGAGGAGATCACTCCTCAGTCTCCCAGTGGGCTGTCCAACCATAGGGAAGCTGGCCATCCCACTGTCCACCTCCACCCGTAGGGTCGGGGATAAAGGTGCTACCTGCAATAAGATCATAAAGAGCCAAACCCTGAGCAACTAATACTCAGCAAGACTTACCCGTCAAAAGGCTAACTACAGCCGACTCCTAATATGCAAGGCTACAAAAGGGGTGGCTGACGCGATTGCATAAAAGCGCACTAATTACTTGGTCCTTACTTTCAAGTTTTAATTCCAATTAAGTACTTAACCAAATAAGCAGTGTTCATATATCTAGAACAGGTATAGTAACAATACATCAACGGTGACAGTATATATAGCAATGTAAATAACAGTAATGTAAATATACTAGCATCATATCATCAATCATATCACACTACGAGGTGACTCAGTGAGCAAGGTTGCTCTTGACCGAGAGCGGCGGCATCGATGTACATCCTGCAGGAGAAAACCTGACCACACGCCATACGCGGCAAAGGCCACATACGGCAACCGTTTACGCTACGTGCCACCAGAGCTGTACCAGATTCTACTCCTCCCGAGGAAGGGCTCTCCCACCGCAGCCCCCGTCCCGGACGGCTGACTGCGCGGGACGCCACCCTACCTCTCCCAAATACCATGATAGAAAGAGTAAAGTATCTACCAGACATCCAGGGCGACGCAGGCTACTAGGTTTACTAGGCCCATAAAAACACTAGCATGTGAGTCAGTACGTTCAAACTTGCTCAACAGGGCCAACAACGGACGGTCCTTAATCGACACAGACGGGGCTACACCACCGTGAAGGCCCAGCCTTCTCCAACCATCCTATACAATCAATTCCCCGTCCGGTCTCAACAAATCCTAAATCAGCTAGTACAATCCAGGGTCCCTATCATGCGAGTGGGACCTACCACTCGACTTCTACCGTCCGCTAGCCACTAAGCCTAGCAAGTTCTAACGTAATCTAGACCACATCTATAAAAATAGGACACAAGGCAGGATATGGAAGGGTAGTCCTAATGCAGTTCTAAGGTTTCACATCAACTCCTAGTAAACCTAATGCACAATCAATTACTAGCCCCAATCAAGTGATAAATAAAAATCTAAATAGGTAGGCATGCACCGGGGCTTGCCTGGCTCAGGAGGGTAGCTAACAGGGTCAGCGGGGTCAGTGTCCTGCTGCGGCTGCTCCTCCTGCACCTCCTGGGTCTGCTCCTCCGGCAGCTGGAAGTCGAGCGGCTCCGGAGTCGCCTCTGTCACTACACGTTATGACAAGGAAAATAATGCAAAGTTAGATGCAAGAATATGATGCAATTAAGGAATTGATTTCTTGATAGGACAGTCATTTACACTGTAAGTGCAAATGATTAACTTTGTTAATTAATTTCGTCTGGAGTATTTCCTTCATTAACTTTTAATTAAATTCACCATTAATTAACTTGGGCAAGTTAAATGAATAATGTGATTTTGAAAATTAATTTATATCCAGTGGCATTTTTCTGGTGAAATCCACCACTGGAAGTAATTTACTGTGAAGTTTGATGATTTGTCTCCTTACAGATTAATTATAACAATTTAAACAATGCAGAAACGATTTAAATCATAGGAAAATAATTAAGTAAGCTATGACAGTGGAAAAATGCTCTGTAGGTGTGTTATCAGATGCTTAACAAGCATGCAAGAGTTAAAGATTTATGGAGCAACAGATAATTCATAAGGAATTAATCAATATCTGGACAGATGTATTTTTCAGAAAATACACAGTCCACAAAAGGGTGGTTTGGCATTTTTCTGGACAGATCATGTTACAAGGAGTCCATCAAAATTAGATTCAGATTTTTCTGAGTTGTATTCATTTTTCTATCGAATTTACAAGTTCCTGCGATTTAAAGAAAATTCCTGGAATTAGAAAAATCGTAGACTAGTCAGATCTAAACCACAGGGAGGACCACACAGGCCTTGCCACACCGGATCCTGGTGTGGCCAGCACCAGGTCGGGCTGGTGGCCGGCCATGGCGGACGGAGGTCGCCGGAGCGACGACGACTCGCCGGAATACGGTCGAACGACCACGAAAAATTCCAAAAAAAATACGAGCATGAAGCAAAGCTCAAGCCGCATCCATTGGTGGGGGTTGGACTCGACGGAAACAGCCGAAGGATGGCCGGCGACGATCATGGCGGGCTGTCAAGGTTCGGCAAGGTCTCCTATGCCGCATGACGCATGAAAAATCTAGTAAAAATACTCGGGAGCTTCACCTTGGCGGGTAGAAGAGCGGCGAAGACACGGTTGACAACGAAGAGGCTCGGAGGTTGAAGTTCGCCGTGGAGGTGGTCGCGTTCTTCAAACAGACGATGGGGAAAGTTGAATGCCGCCGCATTGAGCTGAGGAAACCAGGTAAGGAAGGGTGAGCGAGATTTGCGAGCTCCTGCTGCAGCTCAGAGCGGAAGTAATCGAAGAGGGACTCACCGTGAAGGGAGAAATCGACGGTGGCGCGGGATGGGCTCGAGTGGCCGGAGTTGGGGAAGAGGCCCTCGATTCGCGTCTCACGGTGGAGGAGAGGGGTCCGGGGCCATGGTGGAAGGGAGAGGACGTCGGTGTGGGGCTTCACGCGCAGCAGCTCGGCCGGGGCTCGCTCGACGGCGGCGGGCGAGCTCGGGCTCGACGCGGCAATGGCGAGAGAGCGGCGGCGGCGCGAGAGGAAAAGGGGCGCAGCCAGGGTTTGTTCCGACCAGAGTACTCCTTTATACGGCGGTGGCGTCTACGAACGAGTGGAGGAGGAGGCGCGGCGTGTCCCCGGTGGTCGTCGGCGACGTGGCTGCCGAGCTCTGACAGCAGGCCGGCGACCTTTTCTTTTTCAGTGAATTAAATCCAGCGCAATTTGATGAATTATTCGATGCACTTCCTGAGCTCCAAAAATCACCAAAATTTCTGGGATGAAAGATCACAGATCCAGCTACAACTTTGCTTTTGGGTCGATGCAGGTTTGAGTTCCATATTTTGAATTAAAAATTGAGGAACAGCAAGATTTGCAGGGCTTTCTCTGAATTTTTAGAGGTACTTCCAGACTTCGAAAAATTCTAGACAATTGTCCAAAATTCTCTTTTCTGATGTGCTTGCTCAGGAATTTTTGGTTGGGTCATATTGCTATTGGAAAATTTGAGTTGCTTCACAAGCATTGGTTTGACATTTGTTTGAACTTTTGATTTTTCATTCAGATTTGGTTTGATCTCAACTTGGTTCAGTTTTTGTGCGCGTTTTCTGCAGAATTCGGCTGCCGTGACACGGGGTGTCACAAGCGGCAACTTCTCGATACCACGAGAAAACATCAACACGTCAAATGAGCATTCCTAAACCCCTCGCTTTACTTACTTGCATTTACTTCTAGCTCTTATCGCATGTGCAAGTTAAGTAGCCTCTCTTATAGTTTGCTTAGGGTGATTTGATCTTAGTGTGCATATCTTGTTCCTTTTGCAAGTGTTCTCCCAAGCCTCCCCTTAACTAGAAGTTAGCCCCTTGGTTGTATCTTTGATCTTCTAGTTAAGTGAGTTGTTTAAGTTGTGGTTATCTTAGTGTGAACCCTTGGTCATCTTTTACCTAAGGTTGTCGTTCCTTAGTGTGGTTTGAGTGTTTAGAAGTTATCCTAAGGATGTCACCTTAGTGTGCTTGATCATCCATATGCACTCACTTGCACCCTAGATTCACGCTTATGCATATCTTGTTTTACTAGGGTTTGCATATGTTGACAAAATCGTTTTGAGTGTCCCCGATTCACCACCCTCTCGGCGACACAATCACCTTTCATGTTGCATCAGAGCAGGTCTCTTGATTCGGGCTTAACCGCCTAAGAGTGGTGCGTCGAGAGCTATGGGAGCTCAGTTGATGGTTGGTTTGGTTTCTTGCGAAGGAAGCTTGATCCTATCATTCCCGATGCGGTTTGGGATACAATTGATGATTTTGTCAACACTTTCACGGATGATCCTGTGTATGATGCTTTGTTTGCTGATGAGAATCCTCATGATGGTCCAATCTTTGATATATCTAGATCTTCTCATGATAGCTTGAGTGATGACCTTTTACCCAATGCTTGCATGGTAGTGTGTGACAATTCTAGTGTGATGGACAATGTTGATTCACTAATGCTTGCTCATCCATCACCACAAATTGTTACACCTCATAATCTTGTAGGAGATGAGTTATTTGTCCAATTACAAATTGAATATGATTCTGTTGCAATGAATGCTAATGAATCTCCAATTGAAATGTTTGCTAGGGTCGAGGACTTGCGCAACAAAATTGATCACCACAAATTGTTACACCTCATAATCTTGTAGGAGATGAGTTATTTGTCCAATTACAAATTGAATATGATTCTGTTGCAATGAATGCTAATGAATCTCCAATTGAAATGTTTGCTAGGGTCGAGGACTTGCGCAACAAAATTGACTCATTCAATAGAGGTCCGATGAATACCGATGAAGAGATTATGAAGAAAATTGTTGAAATGCTACCCCTTTGGGTCTATGAAGATATTATTGAAGAAATATATGATGGCTACTTTGATTTCACCCTTGAAGAAGTTTGTTATGAGATTGCTCTCTATTATCAAGAGATCACCAATATCTCAATCTATGAGAGGTGGAGATCAAAGTTAGAAAGTGATGAGGAGGACGATTGCATTGGTTCCAATCACCCTCATATGCTTGGGGGCTAGACTAAGGTGGGGTGAACATATTGATGTGAATCTCATAAGAGAAGTAAGAAGAATAGTGTCTCTTGAGCGTTCATATAGAGATGGGGTACCCGCACGGACCCAAGTTGATCACTTGATCTTGAGTGAAGAAAATGGAAAGAAGAAGGTTCTTGAAGATCAACACTCTTACATTGAAGGTCCATTTCATGAAGAATCAAGTGGATTTGAAGAAAGAAGATTTGACAACTATGATATTGGTGAATCATCTCGACCTTGTCACATCAAGCCAAGACCCGAAGACAACGAGATTGTGATATTTGAAGAATCTAGTGAAGAAGATCAAATGGCCAACCTCACTTTCCTTGAGCCTCCTATTGTGGAAACATAGGGCATTATGTGGGAAGGCGCCCTTTGACAAGAATTGAGTCAAGACAAGACCAAGACGGTTATTGTGCTAGTGACGAGGAAGACTTGTGGAAGAAAAAGAGAAGAACAAGATTCTTTGCAAAGAGCAAGCTTGCAAGATGTAGACCTCATGCAAATCCTCATGGTCGAAATCTCTCAAGCGATGATGAAGATCAAGACAATCAAGATGAGTTTGGTTCACAAGACACTCTCACCGGCAAAGAAATATTGTGCTTAGCCTCCAAGGTCAACTACAAATCCGGAGGAAAACATTGGGTGCTTGATAGTGGGTGTACTCAACACATGACTAGCAATGAAAGAATGTTCACTTCTCTTGATGAAGACAATGACCATGAAAGAGTTACTTTCAGGGACAGCACCAAGCGAAAGGTGAACGGACTTGGGAAAGGTTGCAATCACAAATGATGTCTTCATTTCAAATGTATTGCTTGTTGAAGCCTTGAGTTTCAATCTTCTATCGGTTGCTCAACTATGTGACCTTGGGTTTTCATGCAATTTCAATGAGAAAGGCGTTGAGATTTCCTCAAGAGAAAATGAAAAGTTAAACTTCAAGGGGTTGCAACAAGGCAATCTTTACTTGGTGGACTTCTGTGAGAAAAATGAAGGAGAGAAAACTTGTCTCTTCACCAAGTCCTCAAATGGATGGTCGTGGCATAGAAGACTAGCTCACATTGGTATGAGTCAACTCAAGAAAGTGATGAAGCAAAGGCTAGTTGTGGGATTGGATGAAATCACCTTTGAGAAGGACAAACTATGTAGTGCTTGTCAAGCCAGAAAGCAAGTGGCTTCGCATCACCCTCACAAGACCATGATGTCAACGTTCAGACCTCTTAAGCTTCTTCATATGGATTTGTTTGGTCCTACAACATACAAGAGTCTCGGAGGAAATCTATATTGCCTTGTGGTTGTGGATGATTCTCTCATTACACTTGGACCTTCTTCCTTGAAGACAAATCACAAGCTGTACATATCTTCAAGAAGTTTGCCAAGAGAGCACAAAATGAGTTTGAAGCTACCATCAAGAAGATTAGAAGTGACAATGGCACGAAGTTCAAGAATTTGACTATTGAATAATATTGCAATGCCATTGGGATCAAGCATGAGTTCTTGGCTACCTTTACACCGGAACAAAATGGTGTTGTGGAGAGAAAGAACAAGACACTCATTACCCTTGCAAAAGCCATGCTTGATGAATATGGGACATCAAAAAGATTTTGGGCGGAGGCAATCAACACGACTTGCTACACCTCCAACCAAATCTATCAACATTGTCTCTTGAAAAGACACCATTTGAGTTGCTTAATGGGATAAGACCAAATGTGAAGTACTTTTGGGTGTTTGGTTGCAAGTGCTACATCTATAAGAAACGAAGGCATCTCGACAAGTTTGAAAGAAGAACCGATATTGGTTTCATGGTCAGATATGCTCCCAATTCAAAGGCATGTCGAGTGTTCAAGCAAGCCACCAGTATGGTTGAAGAATCATGTGATGTGGAGTTTGATGAGTCTAATGGATCTCAAGAACCTATGAATGTGCAAGAGATGGACGATGAGCCACTTCATGAGGTCATGAGACACATGCCTATTGGAGGAGTAAGATCAATTGAGAATAATGATGAAGTTGAAGTTGAGCCAACATCAGTTCCTCCAAATCAACTTTCAACTCAAGCACCTACTACAAGCCAACAACAACAAAATTCAAGACAACCTCAACATCAAGAAAGTGGGGAAGAGTCAACTCGGATTTCTTGCATACCTCAACCTCCTACATCATTGAGAGATGAGCATGTTGCTACTTCACCATTGTTTGATAGAGCAAGAAGTGTGGAAGAAGAAGAAGATGATCAACCCCTTCCAACCAATAATTCTGTGATCTCTCAACAACAAACTCAACAAAATGCTCAAGATGTTGGTGCTCTACCAAATGTCAGCCTTGAAGAGCTTGCAAGAAGGATTCCCTCAAGTCAAGATCATCCAAGGGACTTGGTCATTGGAAGGTCATCTCAAGGCATGCGAACAAGAAGAAGTCAATACAAGCCAAACTATGTGGATGATCCAAGATATAAAGCTTCATTTTGTCAAAACTACTCATTTGTGTCAATGATTGAGCCAACTACAATTGACATAGCACTTGAAGATCCCAATTGGGTAATTGCAATGCAAGAAGAGCTCAACAAGTTTGTAAGAAATGAAGTTTGGGAGTTAGTTGAAAGGCCGGAAGATAAGAACAATGTTGGTACCAAGTGGGTGTTCAAGAACGTTGGTCGTTTATACACACCTACTTATATACCGCAAGTGGATGGTGTACAATTGTAGTCTTTTTCCCCAGAGTATTCCAAGGTTTAATCGAATCCACAAAGACCGATGGGAATTAAGCAGTATTGTTAGTAAAAGTTGTAACTAGGCTTTCTAGTGAGCGTGAGTGTGTGTTTGGGAGAGTTTGGGGGGTTGTGCCGATCGGCACGAAGGCTGTTTATGTGAAGGCTGTTTAAATTCGCAGAGTGGCTTAAAGAAAACTGTTTGGTAAGTTAGCCTATATCTGCTAGTTGAGATTGTAAGCACAAAGTGTAATCATATAGCATCATAAACGGAATTACTCAATTATTGATAACCGAAGATCGATAGGAGAGCGGCCCCTTTCTGACAAGCCTTGTCACGACCAAATGACTTAATCGGTGACTCCTTCCTACTCCACGCACATTAGACAAATGACCTACAAAGATATCAACCTGAATATAAAAAACATGGATGACCTGCGAGGAATCCGTAAGCCGCAAATTGCGCCATACGAAAGCAAATAAGCAAGCAAAATGAAGCTACGAAGCATCGCTATGAAGCACACAGATCAATTCGGCCTTGCTTAAACAAGAATCATCGGCAAAGCAAGGGAATCCAGCTAAAAGAAGAAGGTGACCATACACTTAAAAGTGCGTGACATAATAAGTTAACCATGAGGAATCCATTACACTTAAGGACAAAGCCTCCACCAAAGGAGAAGTTAAAAAACGACATTCGAAGCATCAAGGATCTGGCGAAGTACGCAATATTAACACTTAGTCTTTATGACAAGGTCATAACACCAAACACCCCGTAAAAGGTCAGTGAATCTACACCCAACGCAATAACGCGCGAGTCATCAATTGCTTGGTAGCTCCATGAAGCCAAAGGTAAACAAGAATCATCAATGAAGCCAAAAAAAACAAAGAATCAGTGAATCATCACATTTATTTGAACAAACAAAGTATTACACATACAAAGTCAATCAGCTGGCTCAATCTTTACAAAAAGACCAGCTTTGACATATTGCTGATACATAATTGTCCACTGCTCAAGAGTACAACCCATAGAACGAGAATATGGCCTATCAAAACTAATATGCGAAGGTGAAGCAGACCTAACACACGAGCCACCATGAAGGATACGGCCACGAGATTGACTTCGCCTAGACGAAGCAACACCACTCCACCCACCTTGGCGAGAAGAACGGCCCCTCCGAGCAGGAGAATCATTACCATCAACATCGAAGCAACACCACTCCGCCCACTGTGTAGTAAAACCAACTCTTCACCTAATCATGAGAAGGAGGACAGAAAGAAGGGAGAGGAACAGAGCCCTCCGAACGACAAACGAAGTCAACAACTTTGTAAAGATCTTCATCACCGGGATCGAAGTAAACAGGATTATGAAAAGCTTTGTAAAGACGAAGGAAAGCATGAGGCTCAGGCCCACCATCCTCCGCACGGCAAGCATAGACAAAAGCAGCAACAGTGCCTACGGCCGCAAGAGTGAGATGATGAAGCTCCAAATGATACAAACATAATATATCACAAATAAACCGACAGCCAGGAAGGCATAAACCCATATCAAGGAAGATGGAAAAATAAATAACTTTGTTGAACCTCAGGGTTAGGACCCTATCATTGCTGGTGGGATAGCGAATAACACCTTCGCCAAAACAACCAAACTGGGAGTACCTTCGAAAGTCATCACGGCTAAAGGTAGACTCCGGCCTCTCACATGTGAACCGAGCACCATACACTAACGAAGCTGAATCCGAAGGCCTGTCAGAACCCTTCGTGATAGCCATGACAAGAAAACCTATGAAACAAAAACCCTAGCGAACCCTTACTACAAGAGCCAAAGCCAAGCAAAGTCGCAGGATGACACAAAAGGCGAGAACTCGGTAAAAGGAAACAACAATGGCACCACTATCTTATATAGAGCAGTAAAAAAATAGATCAAAACTATCGTCGACAACATTGATGGGCGCAACTATAAAAAAGCCCAAAACAAAGGCCCAGCCAAAAAATAAGGCGGGCTACGCCAACATCACATGAAATATGAAATTTTGAAAATACCTGACAGTTCGCCTTTAAAGGTGTTGTAGTATGAGTTACCTGAAGTACTATGTACCTTGAAATATCAATAAAGCGTTGTATTTAGACCTATCAAGAAATTTCAGTTTTATGGAATTGATGATTGAGTATACGATCTACTAGTCTTGTTCAAGAGGAGACTTCAAGCTACATCAGTGGAGATGTTTTATCTCCAAAGCTGGATAAAAGTCTTAGTACACTCACCTTTGAGGATAATTTCGAAAAGGCCACCTTTGGAATATTGAGAAAAGTATAATCTTTCGGATAAGATAAGCAGAGCAACAATCGAACAAAAACCTTGGTACCCCAAGTTAAATTCCTTTAAGTGGGGTAGGACCCCATACAACCTTGAAGAAAGGACCTCTGCTACATCAATCTACAGCATCGAAGACCTTTACGATGAGGAAAATTTACCATTAGAGCTACAACGAAAATTTGAATGTGACCTCAGTTAAATAAGAGGAATCAAGAGAAAGTTCTACACCATCTGACAGATCGTTCGAATCTCGAGGACGAGATTCCCTTTATTTGGGGTAGATTTTGTAACATCCCAAATCTCGAGAAAAATTAAAACAAAGCAAAAATCACTCAGAATTTAATTAAATTTTTGTCTAACCCTTACCTTTTCATTGAATTCTCAAAATAAAATTTAACTAAGCTAATACAAACTAGAGCTAGAAATGAAAATTTCCAAAATATAAAATTTGGTGCTCAAGTGTTTGATCTCTCTGTCTTTATTTTAATTTTCTCCATGGTGTTTATCTTGCTCGCAAATTTGAATTCAGATTCAAATTTGTTTGAACAGTAAAATGAGTCTGGTGCTACAGTGGTTAGCAGTAAACATTGCATCAACTATGTTTATTTACTGTTTACAGGAACTGTAGAACAGTATCTGACCACTGTAGCTGCCAATCTCGACAGTTGAACTTCGATCCGACGGCTCACGTCGTTTAAAGTCACACTTAAGGCAGGCCACCCCAACTTCAGGCGACCCTCTTCCTTCTCGGGACACGCGTCGGGTGCTGATGGTTTAAGACGAAGGGGAGTGTCTAATGCTGGGCCGAGGTGGCCGGACACCTGGATGAGGAAAGGTTGGGTTGACGGATGCAGTGGGCTCCTCAACGGAAAAAGAACTCAATAGCTGCCACGTTTCATCTGACGTGTTGTCTCTATTAATATTTTCTGCACAACTTTTTCAAAAAAGAATTTCAGTGACATTACAGTATATTAAATTCCCTAATTACATAAATAACTCAAACAACTCTACACTACACCATGGTTTACAATTAACTCTATTTATTAGAGACAAAAAACTTTGAAAAAGTCTACGAATGAACACGGTCATTTGACCATCATAACTTGCATCCTCATCTCTAACAGGAAAAACTAAAACACATCTCTTTCGTAAAAAAATTGGTAGATCGCTTACCTTTGACACGTTTGATCTAGTAATAATTGCGTATTGGAGCTTCACAAATACTAATTACTGGGTAGACGAGAGAAGCTTGCCAAACTTGGTTTAGGAGGAGTCATTGTATTCTGATTATGTGAGAACTTTTGAAGTAGTGAAAACCAGTAGGTCCCATAATGCCACGTAGGCAATGGATTCCACAACGGTGCGTCATATTGGTGCGGTTTGACTGACTCCAACAATATTCTGCAAACGCATGTATGCATCACGAATTGGTACTGTACTCGACGCAATTCGCTCCAATAGACGACGCAACACGAGCAGACAAAGTGCCTTCGAGGAGAGAGGCGACGCAGAGATGCAATCCCTCTCTCCTCGAAGGCAAACTGCGAGCGGCAGCGGTGGGGCGCAGGGTGAACTGCGCAGCCGAGCGGTGGCGCGGTGCGCTAAGGCGACGAGCGGCGGAGCTCCTCCACGAGATCCTTGTCCACCTCGCCGTCCCGGAGCTCCTCCGCATGTGCTCCGTGGCGCGCCCGCTCTCGCACCTCAGCTCCTCCATGGCGCCTCAACTGCTCCCCTGCTTCTTCTTCCTCGAGCGCAGGGCTCCGACGCCGCAGAGCCACCGACATGGGCGCCGTCGAGCAAGCTCCTCCCAGATCGAATCGGCTCCCCAATGTGTGACGCCCCGACGTGCGGCCTCATTCCCAGCAGGAGCGACCTCAAGTGACGGCTCCTCGCGCTCGCCGCGGCGCTCAAGGGGGAGTAGGACGAGGTTGTGGCAGCCAGCCACCATGGCCGCCCCTCTCGTCCTGGCGGCTCCTGAACGATGTCCCGCTGCGCCACCACATCAGCAAAGCGTCACCATCGTGTGCGTCGAGCAGGGGCTGGCGCGCTATCAAGGTCAGCCTCTCCGTGGTGGACGCCGTTGGCCTGCTGCCTTACCTGTGCCCACCAAGCCACTTCTCCACCTCGCTCTTGTGTGCAGCGACGAAGGTGGCAGGTGAAGGTGGCAATGAAGCTGGCCGTGGTCAGCATGCGCTGTGCGTTGGCATGCACGACGCGCACACTGGCTTTGCCATCTGGGAACGCGTGCAGGCTCATGTCTAGCTCCGCCCTGTCATGTGCCTGCGCCTTTATGGCGCGAATCAGGAGGTTCGATTGGTTGGGCTCGGGAAAGCTTTGTGCTCGCTCGGTTCATGTACAGAGAAGCTCATAGGCGGAAATTGATGCAATTGAAAAACAAGAATTAATCTGAAAGTTCATGGAACTTCCTCGATAAATAGAAATGCAATGACATGATGATTATAAGAATGATATGGTCAGAACAAAGACAAAAAGATTCAAGATGCTTTTGTTTGAAATACATCCGCAAAAGGACTGCAAGCTTTTAGGGTTTTCAAAGGATCGAAACAAAGATTTCATTTCAAAATTCCTTTAACATGGTTCTAGAAGACATAAAAATTCTTTCAAAATTTTCTGCAGAACCACAGTGACATGCACAGAAACATACCCAAAAATTGGGTTAAAAACATGCAGAGATAAAATACCAAAAATAAAACAATGCAAAGATTGAAGATGCAATTACTGATAGAATAAGTGGAAATTAAATATTCCACTTTGGTGAACGGTTCAGGAATGCCATGAGATGCATGCATGCCAAAAATTAGAATTGCATTTGCAAACATAGGTTCAAAATGATCAAGGGGGTGTGCTTGCCTCACACCTTTATATTCGTAGATCATATGACGATCTTCATATGTCGATCTTCCCGATGTAGTCGTTTGACGATTTGCTTAATTGTGCACCAATTCATGATCGATAAATACCGGAAGATCCAAATAAAGCCATCCGAGAAGATCCAATATAATCCACAATAATAAACACAAATATTTCGAATAAAAAACCAAGAGCATGATCATGAAATGCATTTCTTGCAAAGAATTATTAAATCAGAGGTCACGGAGAAACTACACGTAGATGGGTTTTTATCAATAAACTAAGTATAAGAGAAGGCAACTAAGGTTTACGTGGCCCAAATTACTTTATGGAGGTTCTTGGCTACAAGACATTCTCTTGGCCTTGTGACGGCCATATTTACCTAGACAAATTATTTATAAGTTATTTCCTCTTAAAGAAAGCAAGGTCTGAGATTATGTGTAAATTTTATTTACAAAAATCATGATGAGATGCACATATTTTATTGATGGTGATTGCGTTAATATCTATTATGTGAAATCCATGATTATATCTACTATCGAACTTGGGGTTGTTTAAAGAAACATGAATAAATAAATTGGATTACATAACAAATATTCCAAAGATGACGCATATGTATACGTAGTTCATATGGAATGCAATGATATACTATTAAGTCTTATTCTAATTATGAGCCTTACTTGAATAGTTAAGAAGAAACTCTATTTAGTTAGTTTATACTTAATTTTCTAATCATGGTATAAAGGAGTCTATATGCCGATGCATAGATGAAATGTTCATTTACTTGGGTTAGTTGATTTAACATTTTAAAGTAAAACCTATATATGAAACTACCATGGTAATAGGGTGAGAACTATTTATTTTAATTATAGCAATTGTATGCATGATTGTTATATAAACATCCAGACTATTTCTAATAGGAAAAATTATATAATTCTCATGAGAAACATGCATGCATCAAGTTCAATATTTATCTAGTAACATGTCCTACTATTTAATAATGAAAAACTGTAGCAAAGAGATTTAAATGCACTAATGCACAGCATAGTGTTCTCATATATTTTTATAGGAATTTATATAATAGAAGAGGTATGCACTTAGTACATTCAATAGCATGATATGCGGTTTATTTTCATTTTCTACTGCAAATGCAAAGGAATAAATGTGCCAAAACATTTCTAATTGTCCTTATTGTTTTAGTGATGTC
Source organism: Eragrostis curvula (assembly GCA_007726485.1). NCBI lineage: Eukaryota > Viridiplantae > Streptophyta > Magnoliopsida > Poales > Poaceae > Eragrostis > Eragrostis curvula. Next base: position 3,014,064 of record RWGY01000045.1, read on the forward strand.
ACTTGATTTTATTCATATTAAGAGATGCAACTAAGAACTTTAATTAACAAAAAGGATGTGTTATCTCATAAAAGCATGAGCAAACTAACCATTTTATTCTGTGGCGATCTTCGATGACACGCTAGGCAGGGCGACGCGCAAACTCGTGAGATACTCTCCGATAGTCGACTCATCGCCGAAGGTGGTCTGGCGGCGGCGTGGTGACGGCCATCGTGGTGCAGCGGCATGACAGGGTGGCGGTGCTAGGAGGAAGGGAAGGCCACAAGTTCATGCTAACTTTCTAGCATCTACACATTCCCAGGAGGCCCACCGAGCAATTTTCGAGGGTGGAGACGGTCGTCGGCAGCTGGACGGCGATAAGCAGCGGAGCAGAGGAGATGTCGACGACGGGACCCTTCTGTCTAGTGTTTTGGGAAAAGAGCAAGGGGTTGAACATCAGCATCACCTAAAGGTGCTAAAAGGACAAGAATATATTGAAGACCTCACCGGAAGATCTCTAATTCCAGCGATGGTGGTGGCAGCCAGAATTTGGGGAAAAGCTCAAATTCTTCTAAACCAGACCTCCTCGGCCGTCGAGGAGCAATTCTAGAGGATGAGGAAAGGAAGGAGGAAAGGTAAAGATGCTAAGGCGTTCTTTTTATAGGGAGTAGAGGCGGATCTTGTCGACGACGACCATGTCAGTGAGAGAGAGAAAAGAGGAAAGGGGACATGCTTGAGCGTGTGCGAGACGGCAATGGGAAGGATCTCGGAGCGTCTTCCTCTCCTCAGCACCTTCACAGTAGCAGCACCGCGCGAAGCCAGCCGTGTCAGCAGCGCAGTGGAGGGATGGTGGTGGCGGTGGTGACTTTTGCGGCTGAAGGAGGAAGACGAAGGAGGTGGTTCAAGGGCGTGATCCGGCTTGGGCTGTGCCGCGGCCAGGCCGGGCTAAGATAAGGTAGGTTCCCTTTCTTTTATTCTTTCTATTTTCTGAATTTTACAAATGGGCCGGGCCCGGAGGGGAGTCCATGAAGCATAAAGCTGCTTATCTATTTCTAATACGGCAAAGAGTTTCTACCATTTTTAATCCAAATCGGACGTGCTCCAAAAATTGTGAAAAAATCATAGAAATTTATTTGCTGTGAAACGTACTTATGGTGAATTTTTGGGAATTTTTGGTGAAGCCAGTTTCCCATGACAATTCCCACAGTTTCTATGCACATATGAATGTCATGTATGCAGGTGTTCAAAATTCCAGAAAGTATTCAAATATGAAATTCAAACATGAAAACCGACTCCAAATATTTCAAACCTCAAATAAGAACATCTCGAATCAAGTTCACAGAAATTTATTTATTAAAACCAAAATGAGTCAAGGTATCGTTTTACTTGGAAAGATTCCCATCTAAATATTTTTAGATTTTTGTAGTTTATGTTAATGATAGATTTGTTTCACACTCACACCTTTGAGCATTTGATTTGGCGCTCCATCAGTGGGTTAGGGCCTGTTACTCTTAGAGCGTGAGCTCCTAGCAGGCTAGGCGTGCTTGTGAGCTCCCAAAGCTTGCAGGAAGCAACAAGAAGTTTGTAAAGGATTGATTTCACCACCGCAAGGGAAGAAATCAATAGTGGAAGCAAGGAAAATGGTCAACATAATGACCCGGCTCAAGTGCTACCGAGCCCCTCAACGGAGACGTGGGTAAATCATTGAATTTGCCGCGAGTGCACTGTAGCGAATAAAGTAGCTGCGGTTGCTCTGAGGCAGCGTGGTTGGGGTAGACGGTATCTGTTTTTCATTTGATCGTCCTGTGCCGAATGTGGGATGGCACTCTTAGCACGGGACGGATCAACATTTGCTTGTGACCCGATCAGGGTATCAGGTGCCTTAACAAGGATCAACGCCTCCTCAACACCAAATTTTTGGTATCTTACCGAGCTTTGAGGATACCAATGGAAAAGCACAAGAGTGTCTATATATTAACGTTTTAGGCCCAGATAGTTTAAAGCAAAAAGTACATAACCAAAGTGAAGAAAACGAGAATCTGTCAATAGAAAAAGAGAAAAGGAAAAGGAACAAGCAGGAAAAAAGATATAAAAACAAATCAGGAAAGGGCAGCTAAGGCTGAGTTAGCAGGTGGCCTCGACAAGGCACCCAGATTCCGCCCGCTATATATGTCCTATAATTGGACGTCTCATTTCAGTATTTCACTGTGATGAATACCGTAGCATCGCGATCACTCATAGCCCAGTATATCAAAGTGCCTGCTGCGGCTGGCCGTGGATCATCCATCATCTGTCCGGTGGTTCTCTAATAATCCCACGTAAGTTGTTCTGGTTATTAGATTGTTGCTAGCTCTCACCTAATGCACTTTATAGTTCAGTTCTTAACATCTATCAGTATCTTTAATTTTTTACGAGGCATCAAAACATTTTTTTTTAGCAGTACATCAAAACATAGATTGTTACGTTTGCGGAGAGGTACCAAAAAGGGCACCAGATAGGTAATGTTAATTTTGATACCAATATACATCTCACATGAATGTTTGTATTGGAGTTATGTCTATTTACATAGGAATTACAGTAATTTCTTTTGAGTAATTTTTAAATAACATAGGTATAACAAAATCAAATTGGGAGGGATCTCACCTGAATTTCTAAACTACTCCCACGACTTCTATATCTAATCTGAGACTTGCATCTTAGAACCTAGGGCTATTAATAATGTTCATGTGAGAACCACCTTATACTCACCTGGTGATGTATGCATGCCCCTTCCATAATATATATTGAGATATATACCCTTGGCTCTTTTGCCAATAATTAATTCCTATATATATATATATATATTCACCATTAAATCCTTGCCTTATATAATATAATAATTCATTTTAAAGAATAACTTATCTATGCTCAAGCGCAGCCCCACTAGGTAGTTTCTTTGGATGGGTTCCAATTGTTTAGCTTAAAATACCATGGAGATACCTCTTTCCCAGTTGGCCTTACACAGCTGTCTACCCTTCCAGTGACAAAAAATACGACCCTAGTAGAAATTCTCATGCGAGCATGGAATAAACATAATGGGCCACCAACATTTGTAGTGGTAACTGGTAAAATGAGTCAATGTGGATACAGAGATAAATTCTGTATACCTGATCCTAAATTTTAAAGAAATAACCTGTTTTACCAATTGAGCAAATTTTTAACTGTTCGTGAATACTTCTTTTTTTCAAATGCAGTAAATAATTCTTTGAGGTATGTTCCAAGTGACATGGATTTAATTAATTGCTGTTATCAGCTTGTGACTATATGGGCACTGGGCAGGCTGTTAACATAGGAGTAGTATTATAGTTCTCTTCTGGCATTGGCCATGACTTTTACTTGATGAATCCATTATTTCAGAAGGGAAATCGATGGCAGGGGCAGGGCAAGTGCTGCATTTATGGAAGGAATGGGGCATCCAAGTACTGGTGCTGCTCAGTTTCACACTCCAAGTCGTGCTCCTCATCCTGGCGGAGCTCCGCCGGCGCATTGACTCCGGGGTGCTAAGGGCCACTGTGTGGTCAGCGTACATGATGGCTGATGCTACGGCAATCTACGTGCTGGGCCACATGTCCGTGGTCAGCAGATCACCGGAGCATGAGCTGGTGGCGTTTTGGGCGCCCTTCCTCCTTTTGCACCTTGGTGGGCAAGACAATATCACGGCCTACAGCATAGAAGACAATAAGCTGTGGCTGCGGCACCTGCAGACTCTTGCCATGCAGGTGGCTGCAGCTACGTATGTCCTCTGTGTGTCTTCCATCCTAGCCAGCGGGTCATTGCTCCGGGTAGCCACCATCCTGATGTTTGTGGTTGGTGTTGTCAAGTATGGGGAGAGAGTGTGGGCACTCAAGTGCGCTGATAGTACGGTTAGTATCCCACTGGGCAGCAACTATCAATCCCCAAATCTCTTCCCAGAGGAACAATGCCAACGGTGTATACCTTCAGAAAGTTGCCCGGATAAGGAAGATCTCATATTGGATGCTCACCTCTTCCTCGCTGTTCCTTTGGAATTCATGATGAATATGTCCTCATATAATGAATTGTGGTTTAATGCTTTAGATGAGCATGCTTTGGAGGAGGTGGTTGAGATGCAGCTCTCCTTGATGCACGATGTCTTCTATACAAAGGCTGAGGTGGTGCACAGTTGGTGTGGCTTTTACATCCGTGCCATTTCACTACCGGGCACAGCTGGAGCACTATTGTTGTTTTTTTTGTCGTGTGAACATCATATGGATAGTTACAATAGAGCAGACATTGCTATCAGTTATCTCCTAGTGATTGGGGCTGTTGTTCTGGAGGTCATGTCAACTTTTAAGGCAATTTTTTCGAGCTGGACATGTGCGCTCCTGCTGAAAAAAAGGGATTTCAGTAGGCCAGGACAGGAAGAAAGAAATATCAGGATCTTGCTTGGCCGTGGAATTACATCTGTCCGCCGGTTCGTCCATGCAGCAGAATGGAGAAGAAGGTATTGGTCCGGCTCCATGGGGCAGCACAACTTGCTTCAGTTGTGCGTTGGTAGTAGGGTCAGCCGTATCAGCAAAATTGTGAGATGGATGGGAGTTGAGGACCCGTGGAATACGCTGACTTACTCCTCCTCCGTCCCTGTTTCGCCATTCATCATGCAGCTGCTAGTCAACCAAGTGTTCAAGAGTCGCCCCCTCTTTACATTACATCCAGATCACATCATTAACTCAAGGGGTCTGGCGGCCCTGAGGAGCAAGGGACTATATGAGGAACTGAAATGGAGCTTGAGCTCCAATAGGTCCTTGGAAGAGTGGATCCTTACATGGCACATCGGCACTAACATCTATCTCTTCTGGTACAAGCAGGAGCAAGCAAATGCTGGTGGTCTGCATCTGCAGGACAATGACGAACGGAGGCCGGCTGATCTCGTCGAGGCGGTGGAGGCACTCTCTAATTACATGCTCTTCCTCCTTGCTGCACGTCCCTACATGCTGCCTGTCCCTGCTGGCCGTATGGCATATTCTGATGTCTGCTATTCACTGAATGGTTTGATGTGCAACTCAGCTGAAGATATGGCGAACTTGCTGTGGCACTATGATGAGGGTACATCGAGACTGGATGAATTACCTTTTGACACTACCTTGGGTAATGCAGCAGAGAGACGAAGGACCTTTTGGAGAAATTTTGCATTGAGTTGTGGATGCTCGCTTGGCAAAAAGCTGATCCTCAACGGGATGTCTAACATGCCTTCTGCTGCAATAATGCTGGAGCTCATCGCCCAGGTGTGGATAGAGATACTATGCTACGCAGGCCTCCAGTGCAGCGCGTATTCTCATGCTAAGCAACTTGGCAACGGCGGTGAGCTCATCACTATCGCTACCCTTCTAGTGAAGTATATCTCCCTCGATTATGCTCGTAACGACAATGATGATGACAATGACCATGAGAATCCCTTCTAAAATGCATGCATTACAAATGCAATGCATCATTGAGTCATATGTCCATCGGCACAAACTACCAAGGTTTAGATGTTGATGTATACTTATATATGTTTGTGTGTGTAAATATCTAATATTGTAGGAATCAAATTGTAAAATAGTAAAGGAAACAAAAGGAAAACAGAGAAGGATCTAGAGACTCTCGGTCCAGATTTTCCCCTTTCTAGTTCCCGTCTGTTCCTTCTAACCCTGGCTATGAAATCCTCAACATCCATCAGATTTGTCCAATTAAATCACAACTAGTTTAATGCCCATGCTAACGCTACGGTGAAATGTTAGGCCTTCTACTTCCTCATGACACCATCTTGCAGCATATGAGAGACCGGGCTAACGCTACGGAAATTGAATAATCCATGTCAAATAACCAAAAGCAATATACATAAGGAACAATATCTTGTCTCATACTCTCGCTAATTTGTGAGCCAACTGCTGACGGAAATTTTCATTAAACTATGACGATTTCTAGGCAGTTTTAGTGACAGGCATCTTATTTTTGTCACAAAAATATGGCTGGCCTTAGGGAACATCATAAACTAGAGTGAACTAATGAATACCTTATTGATTCTCCAAAAAAAAAAATGAATACCTTAGTTGCCATGAGAGTTTCGTCATAGAAGGTCAAATTTCTTGTAGTGCAACCAGTGGCCACCACCCAAAATATATCAAAAGAAATTGAGTTTGTCTAGAGCTATGATTCCACCACCCACCACTAAGTTTGCCTCCAACTCTCGCTAATTTGTGAGCTGCAGAATTACATGAGTCTGGCCTATGAATAACTCTGTCATCTCAAAAGTTTGTAAGCATAAGATGCTTAGTCTTTCGGAACAGCACAATGCATTATCAAAACCTGAACTGATAAGTGTATTGTTCGTATTACTTGCATATGTTTCTAACTCAACATCCATCAGATGCCTGTGTCGGAAGCAAAGAACAGCACCTGCAAATATTGTCGGTGTTAAGAAACCGGCCGACAAGTAAATTTGTAACTACGGCGCCTGACAGTCTTCTATGATGGCGAGGGTTTTGTGTGAGAGGCAGGGTTTATACTGGTTCAGGCAATCGATGCCTTACGTCCAGTTCGTGGGTGGTTCGTGTTTCGACTTGCAGAGGGGAGCTACAAGTGTTGACGAGGGAGGAGAAAGACTCCAAGCCTCTTCGTGTGTATCTCTCGATGGATTCGTGTGTTGTCTATCTATCCGGGGATCCGATCCCCTCGCCTCATGCACCCAGCTCTCCTTTTATAGTCAAGGAGTGAGCCGGTTTACAAATGGGAACGGGGCTTTCGAGTTGTGGGCTAGCGCGGCTACACGCCGCACTAGTCTGCACCCTAGCTGCCACTGTGACCCTAGTCAGGCGGCGTCCTACCTGCCCGGTCGCCGGGCAGGTGGTCGAGATGTCAACCCAGACTGTCGCGGCCGTCTTGTCGCCGGTCCGGTCTTCGTCCCTGTTCAGGGTGATGATGATGTCGTAGCCGTCCCGCTGCTGTACTCGAGGTGTCAGGCGGCGCCGCGAGATGGGACGGGTGCCACTGTGCGGGTCACATCGCGTGCCTGCAAGTATATGAGTTGCTGGGTAGAGTTAAGGCTCCCCAGCTACTCGTCGTAAATGCCTGTCCTCCTTGTCAGAGGAAAATCTTCTCGACGAAGTCTCCCAACTCGGGGTCGGGCGAAGCGCGGCTTGTGGGCCCGCCCGACTGGGAGTCGGGCGAGGCGGAGTTCGGGGCCCCACCCGACTTGGGGTCGGGCGGGGCGGAAGTCGTGGACCCCACCCGACTCGGGGTCGGGCGGGGCGGAAGTCGTGGGCCCGCCCGACTGGGGGTCGGGCGAGGCGGAACTTGTATGTGCCCTCGGGGTCGGCCGTGGGCCCCTCGAGCGCTCTGTTGTTATGCACCTGTTCCTGTGGGCCCTACACAATTAAGCTGAGACGGTTAGCGGGATTAAGTATCCTAGATCAGGATACCCTGATTTGGGTATCCGTCAGTAACTGTCGGTGTTAAGAAACCGGCCGACAAGTAAATTTGTAACTACGGCGCCTGACAGTCTTCTATGATGGCGAGGGTTTTGTGTGAGAGGCAGGGTTTATACTGGTTCAGGCAATCGATGCCTTACGTCCAGTTCGTGGGTGGTTCGTGTTTCGACTTGCAGAGGGGAGCTACAAGTGTTGACGAGGGAGGAGAAAGACTCCAAGCCTCTTCGTGTGTATCTCTCGATGGATTCGTGTGTTGTCTATCTATCCGGGGATCCGATCCCCTCGCCTCATGCACCCAGCTCTCCTTTTATAGTCAAGGAGTGAGCCGGTTTACAAATGGGAACGGGGCTTTCGAGTTGTGGGCTAGCGCGGCTACACGCCGCACTAGTCTGCACCCTAGCTGCCACTGTGACCCTAGTCAGGCGGCGTCCTACCTGCCCGGTCGCCGGGCAGGTGGTCGAGATGTCAACCCAGACTGTCGCGGCCGTCTTGTCGCCGGTCCGGTCTTCGTCCCTGTTCAGGGTGATGATGATGTCGTAGCCGTCCCGCTGCTGTACTCGAGGTGTCAGGCGGCGCCGCGAGATGGGACGGGTGCCACTGTGCGGGTCACATCGCGTGCCTGCAAGTATATGAGTTGCTGGGTAGAGTTAAGGCTCCCCAGCTACTCGTCGTAAATGCCTGTCCTCCTTGTCAGAGGAAAATCTTCTCGACGAAGTCTCCCAACTCGGGGTCGGGCGAAGCGCGGCTTGTGGGCCCGCCCGACTGGGAGTCGGGCGAGGCGGAGTTCGGGGCCCCACCCGACTTGGGGTCGGGCGGGGCGGAAGTCGTGGACCCCACCCGACTCGGGGTCGGGCGGGGCGGAAGTCGTGGGCCCGCCCGACTGGGGGTCGGGCGAGGCGGAACTTGTATGTGCCCTCGGGGTCGGCCGTGGGCCCCTCGAGCGCTCTGTTGTTATGCACCTGTTCCTGTGGGCCCTACACAATTAAGCTGAGACGGTTAGCGGGATTAAGTATCCTAGATCAGGATACCCTGATTTGGGTATCCGTCAGTAGCCCCCGAGCCTGGGCGGCGGCCGGGGGTCGTGGTCGCCGTCGAGGCTTGTCGTTGTCTCTCCGAGGGTACTTTCGTACTACTCCTACCGGTGGGTGCGCGCGAGCGCACCCGCCGGGTGTAGCCCCCGAGCCTCGGTACAAGTGGTTCACTTGTGCCGAGGGTGACGAAAAAGGTTTTCCCGAGACCACGCAGTAGGTCCTTGTTTGCGAATGCGAGCCCCCGAGTCCTCGCTCGATGCGCGGATCCGTCCGAGGGTCGTTTCGTCTTTTTGTTTCGTCCGTACCCGCGCGTCTTTACGATAAGACGGGGCACGCGTGAGCCGGCCACGTCATTCCTCGGTGGTTCGATGCGTGGTGCTCGTTTAAGCTGCAAACGGGTGTGTCCGAGTGAAGGCCTCGGCTTGCCCTTCGCGGGGATCCGATTGAGACTAGCTGGAGTCAGCCTCATTAAAATCCGAGTTCCTGCCTTTTTCGATCGCCGACTCCTTTCGCTCGGAGTCAGTGGGCTCGATGCCCTCCCTCGATGGGTGATCAAGGTCGAGGTTTTTTAGACTCGGACTCGGACGCTACCATCAGAGGCCCATTGTACTACGGTGTACGGGTTGCGGTCGCTGGGGACCCCTCTTTGGTGGCCCCTCACTTAGTTTTGCCCTGGAGCGGCCGTTCGAACCCTTTCGCGGGGGCCGGCCTTCGAACTCCTGGGCCGGAAACTGGGCCGTCGGGGCGTTTTCAGCCCCTAGCCTTTATTACCTGTGGGCCCGGCCGGGATTCCAAGCCCGCCTGGGCCGTCATCGTGCGTCGTGGAGACGCGACGGTTCGCCTTCCGCGCGGATCGTCGCCACGATCTGTCTTCGTGCGGTAGTGGAGCGGGCCATGATGGCGATTTTTAAGGCACCTGCACCTGTTAAATCGCGAAACAGGGAAGGCGCGAGAAACGAGGCGTCGTGTGAACGCGATAACTATAAAGAAGGGATGAGCCCTACCTCATTTGCCTTACCAGGTTTTCGCAACCTTTCGCATCCACCGCCGCTCGCCCTCGCGCAAACCGCTTCGTCTTCCTCGCCTCGCTCGCTCTCCAACTTCCCTTCGTTTCGCCGTCGCTCCGCGTCCCTCGTCCGCATTCGCCATGGCGGATTGGAGCCGGTCCAACAGCACCAAGGGGAACCTCGATGCCCTGGTTGCGCGCGGCCTCCTGATGCCCCTCACCGCGGAGCATGAGTGGCTGGTTCCCGGGGAGGAGAGGATCCCGTCGCCGCCGGACGGCTACATTGTCTCCTTCCGCTCCTTCCACGAGCGCGGCTTCGGCATGCCGCCTCTTCCCTTCCTCCGCGGCCTGCTTCACCACTACAATTTGGAGTTGCAGCACCTCAACCCCAACTCCATCCAGCACATCTCCGCCTTCGTCGCCTTGTGCGAAGGTTTTTTGAAGATTCGCCCCCATTTCCACCTTTTCAAGTACTTCTTCACTCTCGCGCTCCAGACCAAGAAGGACGCGGAAGGGAATCCACGCGCCGTCCCTATCGGCTGTGCTAGCTTCCGGCTCCGGGGCACCCGGGCCCGCGAGTACATCTCCATGGCCGTCACCGACACCAACAAGGGTTGGCACGAGAGGTGGTTTTACCTCAAGAACGCCGCGCTCGCGCGGCTCCCGGAGTTCACCGGGCGCCTGATCGAAGAGGCGCCCAAGTGCTGGGGTTGGGGACCGGACGCCGCTGACAAGAAGAAGTTGGCCGACCTCTTGGGTATGATTGACAAACTCAAGAGGGGCGGCGTTGCGGGCGTCGGGGTTATTGGCGCCTACCACGTCAGGAGACTTGCGCCGCTCCAAGACCGGCGCCTCCCCATGTGGGAGATGGGCCACGACTTCGCGTGGGAGGGGACCTGCATGGTGGACCCCCACGCGGAGCCGCGGATTTCCGTCCGAGAGCTGAAGGCCCGGCTCTCGGAGGCGATGGGGAAGACGGCGGCGGATTGGGATAGCTTTGACTATCCGATCCCGGGCCACCCGCCGATGCTTCCGGAGCAGGGGGCCCTACAATTCGTAAGTTTCTCGGTTTAGTTTCGATCCCGATTCGGCATTGTTTCGATTTTCCCGATCTTTCGCTTATACACTTTTTCTTGGGTTTAGACTGGCGTCGCCTTCCTCCCTTCTGCCGCCCCACTTCCCGAAGTCGTCGACGCCGTCCGCGCGAGCAACAGGGAGCGGGCGGAGCGGCAGAAGGCCCGCAAAGACCGCGAAGACGCCAAGAAGGCGAAGCGGGTGCAGAGGGAGGAGGAGAGGAGACGGCGTCGCCGCCGAGGCGACGTGGTCTCCGACTCCGAGGACGAGGAGGACGACGATGACGACGGCGGCGGTGGCGACGAGGGCGCCGATGACGACGGCGACGACGACGAGGAGGAGGTCGACTGGGGTCGACTAGAAGATCGCTCCCCGGGTCCTGACGTCGCCGGCGCTTCAGGCAGTGGGGGCGCGCCAGGCTCTTCGCGGCCAGCGGCTCTCCCAGCCTCCATGGCTCTCACGCTCGCCCCCGCGAGATTGCTCCCTGTGGCGACGGCCATGGCGGGGTCACAAATGGCATCGGCCGCCGCGACGACGTCGGTCGTGGTGACCGTGCCGTCGGCGGCGACAAGCTCGGCGGCTCGGGGGCTCCACCCGGCGGGTGCGCAAAAAAGGCCGTGTAAAATCCAAAATGCCCATGACAAACGAGCGTCAAGGCCAAGAGCGAAAATTGCGCCGACAACGCGTCCGTGGCTAAGGAATTTACATGAAAAATCCTAAGTGCAGGTCCGACTCGGACAGAACTTGAGCGTCGACGATCTCTCGGCCGACCCGACTGGCCGACTCGGGACTCTGACGCCTCGGCGGCTAAGAGCGGCCTGGGTTACCAGTCAGTCGAATGAAAGGTCCAAGGCAATCAAGCGGTCTGAAAGAGGAGGAAGTCACGAAGGGAAAAACACTTAAAAATTCGAATAAGTTTCGAACGAACACAATTTCAAAGAACGAAGTACTTGTTTCCTCTAAAGACAAGTTTTTTATATTTACATGAGGGCCACTCGGCCCAACCCGACTAACTACTCTATCTCCTACTACTCGTCACTCGGAGGCGACGGCAGAGGGAACGCGAAGGAGGCGAGGAGGCCGGCAATCGTCGCAGCAGCGGGCGCGGTCTTCTTCTTCAGCTCCTCCATCTCTTCATCGGAGAAGCCGGGCACCATGCCCAGCGACAAGCCCTCGAGGTCGAGGGTGTCGCCGTAGTGCGTCTGCTCCATCACCAACGTCCAGAAGACCCCGGCCTCGAAGCTCTCACGACGGAGAGCACCGAAGCGGTTGGAGATGGAGAGCAGGCGCGCCTCCAGGGTGGCGGTCCCGTCCGGCTGTGGCACCTGCAGCTCGTCGACGAGAAGCTCGGCGCCGATCCGCAGCCGCTCCAGCTGGGTGTTCTCGCCCCGCGCCACCTCCAGGTCCGCCTTGAGTGCTGAAAACCAAGTAAACAAGAAAATCAAACAAACGAACGACGAGGCGAATGGATCAAGGCAGAGGTACAGCAACCTTACCGTCAACCTCCTTCTCCAACCCGGTAACCCGGGCGGTGAGCTGGGAGACCAACTCGGAGGATGTCCGTCGAAGCACTCGTTCGGAGTCGGCCGCCTCGCGTGCCTTGGCCGCGTCCTCCTCCGCCTTCTCGGCTTTCTTCTCCGCCGCTTCGGCCCTCCTCTCCGCCTCCTCGGCCCTCTTTTCGGCGGCGGTCGCTCTCTCCTCTGCCCCGGCCAGCGCCAGCTTGGCCTGGTCGGCCTCCCGCATGGCCTGTGTGGCCTGCTCCACCAAGGCCTGCCCCTCCTCATCAAGCCGAACTCGTTCGCTCTCTTGGAAGCGAATGCAGTTCGTCTTGGCCCGACTCAACTTGGACAGTTCCTGAAACAACGAAGAGGGATAAGCAAAACAAAAACGAAAAAGACTCTGCGAAAGAGTGAGGACGTACGCACCTGAGTCGGGGCCCCCATCGCCTTTATCGCGCGGAGCGTGGTCTCCAGGGCATGAATGGCTTGGCCCTGATTCTGGCTAAGCACGCCCCAGAGTTGCCGCTCCGCCGGCTCGTTGAGGACCCGCTCCTGTCCATCGGGCCCTTGGACGCGCAGGACATCGGCGTCCGTGGGCGCACCCGAGGTCGACTGCGGCAGCGGAGGCGTGGTGGACCTCAGACGAGGCCCCGACGACCCGGACAGCGCGGAGCTGCCCACCTCCGTCGACGCGGCGACCACTGGAGCCGCCTCCGCCACACTTGCTGCCGGTGCCGCCGTGCTTGCCGCCGGCGCCGCCACGCTTGCCGCCGGCGCCGCCGCGCTCGCCGTCGAGCCGAGCGCTGTCCCCAAAACTCCTGAGGACCGGAGCAGTTGCTTTCGTGGCAGGACCTGCAGCGGACCCCTGAAACAAAAGAGAGTTAGCAAACGAAATAAAGAGGTAAAAGAAACGTGATGAACTCAGGTACTAACCGGAATGGCTGACGCTTCGGGGTCGGGCCGGCGGACGACCCAGCCTCATCGCGCGCCCTCTTGCCCAAGAGGGCACTCGCCGCCGCAGCCGTCGTACCCGCAGAAGGCGCCACGGTCATCACCGCGGCGATCGTCTCCGAAACCGCCGTCGCGGGGACGGCGGCGGTCCCCGCCGACTCGGGCGAAGGAGTCACCGTGACTGGCAGGGCCGCGGATGTCGCCGTCGCGGAGACGGCGGCAGCCGTTGCCACCACGGTCGCCACGGCTGGCGAAGCTTCGGAAGCTGCCGTGGACGCCGCCGCGGTCGCCGCCGCCGCCACGGATGCCGAAGTCACCACGGCCGACGGGGCCGTGGGGGATGCCACGGGCATCATCATCGCAGCGGGCGGCAGCACGGTGATTGCGGGGGACGTGGTCGAGGAGGGGACCGCGGTCGAGGCGCTCATCGATGCCGTCGTCGCCGCGGCCACCGCCGAGCTTGTCGCCGCCGACGGCACGGTCACCACGACCGACGTCGTCGCGGCGGCCGATGCCATTTGTGACCCCGCCATGGCCGTCGCCACAGGGAGCAATCTCGCGGGGGCGAGCGTGAGAGCCATGGAGGCTGGGAGAGCCGCTGGCCGCGAAGAGCCTGGCGCGCCCCCACTGCCTGAAGCGCCGGCGACGTCAGGACCCGGGGAGCGATCTTCTAGTCGACCCCAGTCGACCTCATCCTCGTCGTCGTCGCCGTCGTCATCGCCGCCCTCGTCGCCACCGCCGCCGTCGTCATCGTCGTCCTCCTCGTCCTCGGAGTCGGAGACCACGTCGCCTCGGCGGCGACGCCGTCTCCTCTCCTCCTCCCTCTGCACCCGCTTCGCCTTCTTGGCGTCTTCGCGGTCTTTGCGGGCCTTCTGCCGCTCCGCCCGCTCCCTGTTGCTCGCGCGGACGGCGTCGACGACTTCGGGAAGTGGGGCGGCAGAAGGGAGGAAGGCGACGCCAGTCTAAACCCAAGAAAAAGTGTATAAGCGAAAGATCGGGAAAATCGAAACAATGCCGAATCGGGATCGAAACTAAACCGAGAAACTTACGAATTGTAGGGCCCCCTGCTCCGGAAGCATCGGCGGGTGGCCCGGGATCGGATAGTCAAAGCTATCCCAATCCGCCGCCGTCTTCCCCATCGCCTCCGAGAGCCGGGCCTTCAGCTCTCGGACGGAAATCCGCGGCTCCGCGTGGGGGTCCACCATGCAGGTCCCCTCCCACGCAAAGTCGTGGCCCATCTCCCACATGGGGAGGCGCCGGTCTTGGAGCGGCGCAAGTCTCCTGACGTGGTAGGCGCCAATAACCCCGACGCCCGCAACGCCGCCCCTCTTGAGTTTGTCAATCATACCCAAGAGGTCGGCCAACTTCTTCTTGTCAGCGGCGTCCGGTCCCCAACCCCAGCACTTGGGCGCCTCTTCGATCAGGCGCCCGGTGAACTCCGGGAGCCGCGCGAGCGCGGCGTTCTTGAGGTAAAACCACCTCTCGTGCCAACCCTTGTTGGTGTCGGTGACGGCCATGGAGATGTGCTCGCGGGCCCGGGTGCCCCGGAGCCGGAAGCTAGCACAGCCGATAGGGACGGCGCGCGGATTCCCTTCCGCGTCCTTCTTGGTCTGGAGCGCGAGAGTGAAGAAGTACTTGAAAAGGTGGAAATGGGGGCGAATCTTCAAAAAACCTTCGCACAAGGCGACGAAGGCGGAGATGTGCTGGATGGAGTTGGGGTTGAGGTGCTGCAACTCCAAATTGTAGTGGTGAAGCAGGCCGCGGAGGAAGGGAAGAGGCGGCATGCCGAAGCCGCGCTCGTGGAAGGAGCGGAAGGAGACAATGTAGCCGTCCGGCGGCGACGGGATCCTCTCCTCCCCGGGAACCAGCCACTCATGCTCCGCGGTGAGGGGCATCAGGAGGCCGCGCGCAACCAGGGCATCGAGGTTCCCCTTGGTGCTGTTGGACCGGCTCCAATCCGCCATGGCGAATGCGGACGAGGGACGCGGAGCGACGGCGAAACGAAGGGAAGTTGGAGAGCGAGCGAGGCGAGGAAGACGAAGCGGTTTGCGCGAGGGCGAGCGGCGGTGGATGCGAAAGGTTGCAAAAACCTGGTAAGGCAAATGAGGTAGGGCTCATCCCTTCTTTATAGTTATCGCGTTCACACGACGCCTCGTTTCTCGCGCCTTCCCTGTTTCGCGATTTAACAGGTGCAGGTGCCTTAAAAATCGCCATCATGGCCCGCTCCACTACCGCACGAAGACAGATCGTGGCCTCGATCCGCGCGGAAGGCGAACCGTCGCGTCTCCACGACGCACGATGACGGCCCAGGCGGGCTTGGAATCCCGGCCGGGCCCACAGGTAATAAAGGCTAGGGGCTGAAAACGCCCCGACGGCCCAGTTTCCGGCCCAGGAGTTCGAAGGCCGGCCCCGCGAAAGGGTTCGAACGGCCGCTCCAGGGCAAAACTAAGTGAGGGGCCACCAAAGAGGGGTCCCCAGCGACCGCAACCCGTACACCGTAGTACAATGGGCCTCTGATGGTAGCGTCCGAGTCCGAGTCTAAAAAACCTCGACCTTGATCACCCATCGAGGGAGGGCATCGAGCCCACTGACTCCGAGCGAAAGGAGTCGGCGATCGAAAAAGGCAGGAACTCGGATTTTAATGAGGCTGACTCCAGCTAGTCTCAATCGGATCCCCGCGAAGGGCAAGCCGAGGCCTTCACTCGGACACACCCGTTTGCAGCTTAAACGAGCACCACGCATCGAACCACCGAGGAATGACGTGGCCGGCTCACGCGTGCCCCGTCTTATCGTAAAGACGCGCGGGTACGGACGAAACAAAAAGACGAAACGACCCTCGGACGGATCCGCGCATCGAGCGAGGACTCGGGGGCTCGCATTCGCAAACAAGGACCTACTGCGTGGTCTCGGGAAAACCTTTTTTGTCACCCTCGGCACAAGTAAACCACTTGTACCGAGGCTCGGGGGCTACACCCGGCGGGTGCGCTCGCGCGCACCCACCGGTAGGAGTAGCACGAAAGTACCCTCGGAAAGACAACGACAAGCCTCGACGGCGACCACGACCCCCGGCCGCCGCCCAGGCTCGGGGGCTACTGACGGATACCCAAATCAGGGTATCCTGATCTAGGATACTTAATCCCGCTAACCGTCTCAGCTTAATTGTGTAGGGCCCACAGGAACAGGTGCATAACAACAGAGCGCTCGAAGGGCCCACGGCCGACCCCGAGGGCACATACAAGTTCCGCCGCGCCCGACCCCCAGTCGGGCGGGCCCACGACTTCCGCCTCGCCCGACCCCCAGTCGGGCGGGCCCACGACTTCCGCCCCGCCCGACCCCGAGTCGGGTGGGGTCCACGACTTCCGCCCCGCCCGACCCCAAGTCGGGTGGGGCCCCGAACTCCGCCTCGCCCGACTCCCAGTCGGGCGGGCCCACAAGCCGCGCTTCGCCCGACCCCGAGTTGGGAGACTTCGTCGAGAAGATTTTCCTCTGACAAGGAGGACAGGCATTTACGACGAGTAGCTGGGGAGCCTTAACTCTACCCAGCAACTCATATACTTGCAGGCACGCGATGTGACCCGCACAGTGGCACCCGTCCCATCTCGCGGCGCCGCCTGACACCTCGAGTACAGCAGCGGGACGGCTACGACATCATCATCACCCTGAACAGGGACGAAGACCGGACCGGCGACAAGACGGCCGCGACAGTCTGGGTTGACATCTCGACCACCTGCCCGGCGACCGGGCGGACAGGACGCCGCCTGACTAGGGCCACAGTGGCAGCTAGGGTGCAGACTAGTGCGGCGTGTAGCCGCGCTAGCCCACAACTCGAAAGCCCCGTTCCCATTTGTAAACCGGCTCACTCCTTGACTATAAAAGGAGAGCTGGGTGCATGAGGCGAGGGGATCGAATCCCCGGATAGATAGACAACACACACGAAGAGGCTTGGAGTCTTTCTCCTCCCTCGTCAACACTTGTAGCTCCCCTCTGCAAGTCGAAACACGAACCACCCACGAACTGGACGTAGGGCATCGATTGCCTGAACCAGTATACATCTCGCCTCTCTCACACAAAACCCTCGCCATCACAGAAGACTGTCAGGCGCCGTAGTTACAAATTTACTTGTCGGCCGGTTTCTTAACACCGACAAATATGTTTTAAGTTTCAATTTAAAGAGCATCAGTGACAAGATGGATACGCCCTGCACCTGAGGCCATTGCATCTCCACGATGATCGATGATTGTCACACCCCAAATAGGGCCTAGCTGTTTTAGAGGCCAAATATCTCACAGGTGTGACCCTGTAAAGAAATTTGATTCAAAAACAACTTTACAGAAATGGATTACAGAATATGGATCAAATAAATATAAAATTTACAACTCCACCTTATGATTACACAAGCACAATAAAAATGCTTCCTCTCCCGCCGTCTTCATTAAGATGTCGTCTCGATATCCAAGCCAACTTCTAACTGCGTACACCACCATGCAAACTAGACTATGAGTATAAAACTCAGCAAGAATGCAATAAAGAAAAGGAATTATGCCAAGTCGTTTCCAAGAGGATACTGCGGTTTCCACAAATGTGCCACGCTCCATTTGCCAAGGAAAAAAAATGAGTTTTGTAAAAACATTTGTTGAAGAAAAATCCATATTTTTAATATTCCAAAAATCTATTTGGTGGGCTGATAGGACACGCGGCCAACCCATTTATAACCCGGGTGCAACAGGAGTGAATATCCATATTTTACGCTCTGCAGAGGTGAACCCTTTTCCATGGATTTCCTCATCTCATGTCCGATCACGTCTGGCCACTTACGCGTGCATTTTACGCGTTGACCGATAAGAGTAAAATACAAGTCTTCCCATAGACGAGCTACGATACAGAGCCCACCCGACGGGTCCGACTCGGTCCGCAACCACGTCGTTGGCTAGTCCGACTCGGTCCGCAACTAGCCCATCACACGGCCTCGCCGCTTCTTGTCTTGTGGGTTGTATTGTCCTCTATGTAGGTAGTAACTTATACCCGCCCATTCGGGCCATGGCGGTACTAGTGCACGTATACTAATGAGCCACTAAATTGGTTGTTACCTGAGTTAACAATTTATCCACCACACTACCATCCACCGAGATGCCTCGCATCACATTCCCGCCATACCATGTTCCCATGCAACAACAAAGGCCGCAGCCTTCCTCAAAGGCCAACAACATATGCAGCAATTTACTTTAAACAAATCATGATAAACGATAAAGCTTTTTTTAAATAATTTAAATAAACCATGATGTATTAGGATCAATATGCTCAAGGGTGTGTACGCAGCTTGCCTTGGCCTATCGGTGAATCCGCTCCTTGCGTCTGGGTTGCATCCATTCTTGTTCACGTGCATCAGGCTGAGTAACGAGAAGACACATGCAGACAAGCAAATAGCATTCATCAAAACAAAAGTCACACAAAAAGACTTGTGCCATGTGACGTGGGATTTGTGTGGAGATTTGAAGAGATAGATGATGTAAACACAGGATATGCGAGCCTCACCAACCTACGCTTGTCCGGCAAGGAGCAAGCTGACAGCGTGTGCTTCTCCAAAAGCCTCGACCTCTCTTCTCTCTACTCACTCACGGACAACTCAGATGCTCAGATGGTTGTGTGAAGGGATGCCATGGCATGAGTTTATATAGTTGGTGAGAGGCGGTGGATCAAGTGAGATAATTAAGTGAGTGGCGGTGGATCAAAAGAGATTGAAGGCAAGGGAGAGGCGGTGCTAGAGCAGTTGCTAATTCTTTGCATTCTGAAACTGACGTATAGTGTTCCACTGTGAAACTTGTACATTTATGCCTTTGTATGTTTCGACAAGGAAAGAACGTACGCAACATGCATGAAGAATTTATGGCCTGACTGGTCATCAAGAAGGCATGCGTGCTTAGCTTGATTGATTCTTTAGATGCTGTCTTGGAGTTCGATAAAGATAGGGAGAGAGAGAGAGAGAGAGTATTCATTGGGTTATTGAAGCAAAGGTAACTGGTGACTTGTGCATGATAGAGTTATGGACGAAATTAAGATTAGATGCTAATCAGCCGGATAATTACATAGCTTGTGGCGCATAAAACAGAGGCTCCCTTAGTGTTGATGACAAGGACTCACGATTCATGTACTGGATGGTGCTAGGAGCTGGTAAACGGAGAGTTAGAGATGACGCTTGGGCTTTCTGTAACGTGCATGCAGGCACTGACGCTTCATTGATGACGAATACACGCAGGCGTTGTGTAAGTTTCTACCAAGGCCAAGGAAAATTGCATGTACGGAAACTACATGCATGAGGAGAACAACATAATGACGGATGATGATCAAATAAGATAATTATAGCGGGTAATGATAAACAAGAGCAAGTTTGCTTGTCGTTGACGGAGAGAATAATTCTTGGCATCTGTAGACTTTTGGAATTACCAAAGAAAAATGTCTTAGTAAATTCCTTTGAATTGGATACAAATTCATGTTGATCCATGCGAATTTACGATCGCCAATTTGACTGATTCGGATATAAGCTGAAGCTTAGTCTGGGGGTCTGGTAGTGTTACGCCGGGGTATGACAATGATCCTGTATGATGAAACCCCAATAAACAAAATTACTTTGGGAGAAAAAGGCACCATCTACATTGATCTTCAGATATTCCCCTATTGGCCTCTTCCAATTTCACAGAGGCATGGCCAATTGGGTTTCAGATTCCACATATATATCATAAAACTAAGCAGCATATCTCTAAATTTGGTGGCACAACTGAGTATACGGTTCGATAGTTTCTCCAACATTTGCAGATTAAGAATCTTAGCCCACAGCAAAACTAGAATGTAAAACAACAAGAAAGTTAAGTCCTTTTGTGTGCCAAGATATCCTCAGATTACGTTGTGTTGCCATATCAGCAAATATATGAATATTGGAGAATATAATCCAGCCTCTAGTCACTACTACAGAACACGTTATCCGCAACGGCTCGAAACCCCTCATCCACAACGGTTCTTGAGCCGTGACGGATTGGGTGACATGGATAGTCAGGCTATCCGCAACAGTTCTCACAGCCGTGGCGGATGAGGTTATCCGCCACGGCTCCAGCCACGAGCCATTGCGTATAGTCCATTATATATCCGCCACGGCTCCAGCCACGAGCCGTTGCGGATAGTCCATTATCCACCACGGCTCCAGCCACGAGCCGTTATGGATAGCAATTTTCTAAATAAAAAAATAAATATACCAATTAGGAATGCTCTCTAAATCACTTTGCAAATAATGAAATTACAAACCATAGAGAGCTCATGTCACAAAGAGCAATATTCCTGTCTGTTGTATACAAACAGACACAATTCTATCATATACACACACAATGGTATCTAGTCTTATCATATATACACACAATGGCATCTAGTATTACTAAAAGCTTGTATATGTTCTTGCATATAGGAATCAATGTTCACAATCTGTCACAGACAACCAATAGTCATAAGAAAATGAGAAAATGACTAAATAATGCTAAATGAGATACTGGGCACAAAATTGGGTCTTCTTGAATAGTTAATTGTTTACTTCAGCCGTTAAGTACTAACTATCTTTCCAGCATAGTATAGCTTTGAAATGTTATAAATGGCCTAATAGAGTAATCCAAGTCGAGAAGGCCCTGACAATTATAGGCTTGAAGTAGTTTACAAGATATCTAGCAACAATGGTCGCAGTTTAATATGAAAACAGAAAAAAAGAAAAATTTGATGTAAGAAAATATACATACTTCTTCAATTTGTTTTTTTTTTTTTGATGATGCCTTGGAATCTGATCTCCAAGCAATGTACAGCAGCCATAGCCCAAAGAATGCGCAGAGTACGGAAGCAATCAAGGAATACCAAAATATAACTGTTTTTGTAGTAGTGAATGCTTCAGGAATCTATTCAAAATTAATCAACAATAGCTTCAACTTTGAAAATTATGATGAGTATAGTGGGAAAAGGTTGTAAAGCAACAACTTGTCACCCATACTCTGTGAACATGCCCATTGACTAAGAATGGAGGTTTTATCGATTTTGGGTGGTGGCACATATAGTAAAAGCACAATGACATCATCTAAAAGGCATGTAAGGTAAGATCCAATTTTTTATTTGAACTCCAGAACCAAAATCAGATGTGTTTAGTGGCAGACATAACAATGGCCATTCACACGTGTATATTGCGCAAAATAATGGAAACAAAAAATAATGGAAACAAATTAGACTAAGGCCAAAGTTTAAATCGCTTAGAAGAAGTAGTGTGTACCTTCCGTGCTTTCTTATTTCCCCGTCTAAAAAAGCCGGTTTTCCTCACCTCCCATGCCATCGTGCACTCTTCCACCCAATAGGCCCAACCGGTCAGCCTTTCGCCCGGCAGGTATGGCCAGGAAGCTATTCACACGTGTATATTGCACAAAATAATGGAAACAAATTAGACTACGGCCAAAGTTTTGTAAGGATCATGCCATCCCCTAAGGTATGAACACTTTGGTGATAAATTACAATACCATCTATGCAATTAACCTTTTTTTGTTGTTGTGATTACACAGTACAACTCAGACACTCACAACGCACGCACTCACCCTTATAAACGCACATACGCGAACCCTACCCCTGTGAGCATCTTCGAAGACTGAGCCAGCAAATCCTCGAGATTGACGAAGTCACCACTGGCGCCTCGCTGTCGACGGCCACGTCGCCTACCACTGAAAGCATAAAGCCATTAAATCCTAGAAAACTCGCTCCCCCGGGGAGTCGAACTCATAACCCTAAAGGTGCTACTCTGGTGCCTTAACCACTAGGCCAAGACCCCTTTCACCTATGCAATTAACCTTTGTGAGTGCAGGTGATCACTTCAAGCTATCATGATGAACTCTACTCCTAGAAGAAGTTCCCTCTGCAAGTTAAGAGAAGATGGTGACCCGGAAGGCCTGTTTCTAGGTGAATTAACACAATGCTTTGTGCATGTAGTCGGCGGAGAAGATGGATGGTCATGAAGGCTAAGGACACATAGAAGTCGAGTATCGTCGAGTGTGACGAAGGCTTGTATTGTGTGTAGCTAGGTGAGTCCATAGGAAAGCCGGACTATTAAGGGGGTTGGGGCTATCTTACGCAAGGCATCTAGCTAGGCTAGCGGCGATGCGTTCTTGCGAAGGAGGTTTAAGTCTAGAGTAGCAGTTTGGTGATGGTGACGAAGTTCGAGAGTCAAGTGTATACCGGAGGGCGAGGAAGGACTCTCGGAGGGTCTGGAGTGGCAAAGAGGGGCCGTGCCCCCATGCCAAAGTGACCCAAAAGGATGAAGTGCTAAAGTAGAGAGAAGGAGGTGACAGACAGCCGGCCTCAATGGGACCGAACCGTCCGGCGGGTAGGCCGGACCGTCCGGCGGTGTTGCCCTGAGGGGGCGTGCTGTACAGTGGTTCTGCATAGTGCTGGACAGTCAATGGCTGGGTGGCCGGACCGTCCAGCGACTATGCGATCAGACCATCCGGTGGCTCTGGGCAGACTGTCCTGCACTGCCTACATCCAGACCGTTGAGTAACGGCTATTTTGAGGCCTTGGGCTATAAATAGGGGTGTTGCTCAGGTGTGGAGTTAGGCTGGGAGGTTGGAGGAAGGTAAGTGCATGGAGAACTAGTGAGGAGCCTCCAAAAGAAGAAGAAGTGCACTTGAGAAGCGATCCTGGTTATCGGAGTGCAAGAGAGGAGAAGAGAAGGGTAGCGAGGTGCTACCGGAGAGGAGGAGAGAAGGGTAGCGAGGTGCTACTAGAGAGGAGAAAATCCTAACTAGGTGTTAGGTACTAACTAGGCGTTAGGTGGATAGAAGGGGTGAATTTGGTGTTCGTCCGGTGCCCGAAAATCCTAGTGGTGGCTAGGTAGAAGAAGAGTAGTGAGGGTGGGTCGCTGCTTCAAAGAGCTAGGTGCCTTGGGTGGGATCGTCATCGACTTGTTACTCTTGGTGGTTACCGCCACCTAGCCGGTTAGGCGTTGGTTGTGAGCCAGTCATCGGTGTCTTGCGACGGTCACAACACGTCTATAAAAGGTTCGGAGCCACCTTTCAAAAGGCTACCTGGAGAGAGCGCCCGTCCCCACATGGGGTGCATTCCTTTCTTGGGGATGTTGGCATCACGTCACAGGAGATGAGGCTTGTCCTCAACGTGGACTAGGGGGAAGCGGCAACTTCTCGATACCACGAGAAAACATCAACACGTCAAGTGAGCATTCCTAAACCCCTCACTTTACTTACTTGCATTTACTTCTAGCTCTTATCTCATGTGCAAGTTAAGTAGCCTCTCTCATACTTTGCTTAGGGTGATTTGATCTTAGTGTGCTTATCTTGTTCCTTTTGCAAGTGTTCTCCCAAGCCTCCCCTTAACTAGAAGTTAGCCCCTTGGTTGTATCTTTGATCTTCTAGTTAAGTGAGTTGTTTAAGTTGTGGTTATCTTAGTGTGAACCCTTGGTCATCTTTTACCTAAGGTTGTCGTTCCTTAGTGTGGTTTGAGTGTTTAGAAGTTATCCTAAGGATGTCACCTTAGTGTGCGTGATCATCCATATGCACTCACTTGCACCCTAGATTCACGCTTATGCATATCTTGTTTTACTAGGGTTTGCATATGTTGACAAAATCGTTTTGAGTGTCCCCGATTCACCACCCTCTCGGCGACACGATCTCCTTTCATGTTGCATCAGAGCAGGTCTCTTGATTCGGGCTTAACCGCCTAAGAGTGGTGCGTCGAGAGCTATGGGAGTTTAGTTGATGGTTGGTTTGGTTTCTTGCGAAGGAAGCTTGATCCTATCATTCCCGATGTGGTTTGGGATACAATTGATGATTTTGTCAACACTTTCATGGATGATCCTGTGTATGATGCTTTGTTTGCTTTTGATGAGAATCCTCATGATGGTCCTATCTTTGATATATCTAGATCTTCTCATGATAGCTTGAGTGATGACCTTTTACCCAATGCTTGCATGGTAGTGTGTGACAATTCTTGTGTGATGGACAATGTTGATTCACTAATGCTTGCTCATCCATCACCACGAATTGTTACACCTCATAATCTTGTAGGAGATGAGTTATTTGTCCAATTACAAATTGAATATGATTCTGTTGCAATGAATGCTAATGAATCTCCAATTGAAATGTTTGCTAGGGTCGAGGACTTGCGCAACAAAATTGACTCATTCAATAGAGGCCTGATGAATACCGATGAAGAGATTATGAAGAAAATTGTTGAAATGCTACCCCTTTGGGTCTATGAAGATATTATTGAAGAAATCTATGACGGCTACTTTGATTTCACCCTTGAAGAAGTTTGTTATGAGATTACTCTCTATTATCATCAAAGTTAGAAAGTGATGAGGAGGACGATTGCATTGGTTCCAATCACCCTCATACGCTTGGGGGCTAGACTAAGGTGGGGTGAACATATTGATATGAATCTCATAAGAGAAGAAGAATAGTGTCTCTTGAGCGTTCCTATAGAGATGGGGTACCCGCACGGACCCAAGTTGATCACTTGATCTTGAGTGAAGAAAATGGAAAGAAGAAGGTCCTTGAAGATCAACACTCTTACATTGAAGGTCCATTTCATGAAGAATCAAGTGGATTTGAAGAAAGAAGATTTGACAACTATGATATTGGTGAATCATCTCGACCTTGTCACATCAAGCCAAGACCCGAAGACAACGAGATTGTGATATTTGAAGAATCTAGTGAAGAAGATCAAATGGCCGACCTCACTTTCCTTGAGCCTCCTATTGTGGAAACATAGGGCATTATGTGGGAAGGCGCCCTTTGACAAGAATTGAGTCAAGACAAGACCAAGACGGTTATTGTGCTAGTGATGAGGAAGACTTGTGGAAGAAAAAGAGAAGAACAAGAGTCTTTGCAAAGAGCAAGCTTGCAAGATGTAGACCTCATGCAAATCCTCATGGTCAAAATCTCTCAAGCGATGATGAAGATCAAGACAAGAAGGATGAGTTTGGTTCACAAGACACTCTCACCGGCAAAGAAAGATTGTGCTTAGCCTCCAAGGTCAACTACAAATCCGGAGGAAAACATTGGGTGCTTGATAGTGGGTGTACTCAACACATGACTAGCAATGAAACAATGTTCACTTCTCTTGATGAAGACAATGACCATGAAAGAGTTACTTTCAGGGACAGCACCAAGAGAAAGGTGAACGGACTTGGGAAGGGTTGCAATCACAAATGATGTCTTCATTTCAAATGTATTCCGTGTTCAAGCCTTGAGTTTCAATCTTCTATCGGTTGCTCAACTATGTGACCTTGGGTTTTCATGCAATTTCAATGAGAAAGGTGTTGAGATTTCCTCAAGAGAAAATGAAAAGTTAAACTTCAAGGGGTTGCAACAAGGAAATCTTTACTTGGTGGACTTCTGTGAGAAAAATGAAGGAGAGAAAAGTTGTCTCTTCACCAAGTCCTCAAATGGATGGTGGTGGCATAGAAGAATAGCTCACATTGGTATGAGTCAACTCAAGAAAGTGATGAAGCAAAGGCTAGTTCTGGGATTGGATGAAGTCACCTTTGAGAAGGACAAACTATGTAGTGCTTGTCAAGACAAAAAGCAAGTGGCTTCGCATCACCCTCACAAGATCATGATGTCAACGTCCAGACCTCTTAAGCTTCTTCATATGGATTTGTTTGGTCCTACAACATACAAGAGTCTCGGAGGAAATCTATATTGCCTTGTGGTTGTGGATGATTTCTCTCGTTACACTTGGACCTTCTTCCTTGAAGACAAATCACAAGCTGTACATGAGTTTTTGGCTACCTATACGCCGGAACAAAATGGTGTTGTGGAGAGAAAGAACAAGACACTCATTACCCTTGCAAAAGCCATGCTTGATGAATATGGGACTTCAAAAAGATTTTGGGCGGAGGCGCTACACCTCCAACCAAATCTATCAACATTGTCTCTTGAAAAAGACACCATTTGAGTTGCTTAATGGGATAAGACCAAATGTGAAGTACTTTTGGGTGTTTGGTTGCAAGTGCGACATCTATAAGAAACGAAGGCATCTCAACAAGTTTGAAAGAAGAATCAATATTGGTTTCATGGTCGGATATGCTCCCAATTCAAAGGCATGTCGAGTGTTCAATCAAGCCACCAGTATGGTTGAAGAATCATGTGATGTGGAGTTTGTTGAGTCTAATGGATCTCAAGAACCTATGAATATGCAAGAGATGGACGATGAGCCACTTCATGAGGTCATGAGACACATGCCTATTGGAGGAGTAAGATCAATTGAGAATAATGATGAAGTTGAAGTTGAGCCAACATCAGTTCCTCCAAATCAACTTTCAACTCAAGCACATAATACAAGCCAACAACAACAAAATTCAAGACAATCTCAACATCAAGAAAGTGGGGAAGAGTCAACTCGGATTTCTTGCATACCTCAACCTCCTACATCATTGAGAAATGAACATGTTGCTACTTCACCATTGTTTGATAGAGCAAGAAATGTGGAAGAAGAAGAAGATGATCAACCTCTTCCAACCAATAATTCTGTGATCTCTCAACAACAAACTCAACAAAATGCTCAAGATGTTGGTGATCTACCAAATGTCAGCCTTGAAGAGCTTGCAAGAAGGATTCCCTCAAGTCAAGATCATCCAAGGGACTTGATCATTGGAAGTTCATCTCAAGGCATGCGAACAAGAAGAAATCAATACAAGCCAAACTATGTGGATGATCCAAGATATAAAGCTTCATTTTGTCAAAGCTACTCATTTGTGTCAATGATTGAGCCAACTACAATTGACAAAGCACTTGAAGATCCCAATTGGGTAATTGCAATGCAAGAAGAGCTCAACAAGTTTGTAAGGAATGAAGTTTGGGAGTTAGTTGAAAGGCCGGAAGATAAGAACAATGTTGGTACCAAGTGGGTGTTCAAGAACGTTGGTCGTTTATACGCACCTACTTATATACCGCAAGTGGACGGTGTACAATTGTAGTCTTTTTCCCCAGAGTATTCCAAGGTTTAATCGAATCCACAAAGACCGATGGGAATTAAGCAATATTGTTAGTAAAAGTTGTAACTAGGCTTTCTAGTGAGCGTGAGTGTGTGTTTGGGAGAGTTTGGGGGGTTGTGCCTGTCGGCACGAAGGCTGTTTATGTGAAGGCTGTTTAAATTCGCAGAGTGGCTTAAAGAAAACTGTTTGGTAAGTTAGCCTATATCTGCTAGTTGAGATTGTAAGCACACAGTGTAATCATATAGCATCATAAACGGAATTACTCAATTATTGATAACCGAAGATCGATAGGAGAGCAGCCCCTTTCTGACAAGCCTTGTCACGACCAAATGACTTAATCGGTGACCCCTTCCTACTCTACGCACATTAGACAAATGACCTACAAAGATATCAACCGAATATAAAAAACATGGATGACCTGCGAGGAATCCGTAAGCCGCAAATTGCGCCATACGAAAGCAAATAAGCAAGCAAAATGAAGCTACCAAGCATCGCTATGAAGCACATAGATCAATTCGGCCTTGCTTAAACAAGAATCATCGGCAAAGCAAGGGAATCCAGCTAAAAGAAGAAGGTGACCATACACTTAAAAGTGGGTGACATAATAAGTTAACCATGAGGAATCCATTACACTTAAGGACAAATCCTCCACCAAAGGAGAAGTTAAAAAACGACATTCGAAGCATCAAGGATCTGGCGAAGTACGCAACATTAACACTTAGTCTTTATGACAAGGTCATAACACCAAACACCCCGTCAAAGGTTAGTGAATCTACACCCAACGCAATAACGCGCGAGTCATCAATTGCTTGGTAGCTCCATGAAGCCAAAGGTAAACAAGAATCATCAATGAAGCCAAAAAAACAAAGAATTACACATACAAAGTCAATCAGCTCACTCAGTCTTTACCAAAAGACCAGCTTCGACATATTGCTGATACAAAATTATCCACTGCTCAAGAGTACAACCCATAGAAGGAGAATATGGCCTATCAAAACTAATATGCGGAGGCGAAGCAGACCTAACACACGAGCCATCATGAAGGATACGGCCACGAGATTGACTTCGTCTAGACGAAGCAACACCACTCCACCCACCTTGGCAAGAAGAACGACCCCTTCGAGCAGGAGAATCATTACCATCAACATCAAAGCACTCAAGGGGGGGGGGGGGGGGGTAGGACGAGGTTGTGGCAGCCAGCCACCATGGCCTCCCCTCTCGTCCTGGCAGCTCCTCAACGACATCCCGCTGCGCCACCACATCAGCAAAGCGTCACCATAGTGTGCGTCGAGCAGGGGCTGGTGCGCTATCAAGGTCAGCCTCTCCGTGGTGGACACCGTTGGCCTGCTGCCTTACCTGTGCCCACCAAGCCACTTCTCCACCTCGCTCTTGTGTGCAGCGACGAAGGTGGCAGGTGAAGCTGGCAATGAAGCTGGCCGTGGTCAGCATGCACTGTGCGTTGGCATGCACGACGCGCACACTAGCTTCACCATCTGGGAACGCGTGCAGCCTCATGTCTAGCTCCGCCCTGTCCTGTGCCTGCGCCTTTATGGCGCGAATCGGGAGGTTCGATTGGCTGGGCTCGGTGATGTGAACTAGGGTGCCCGATCTTCCAATAGGTTCTGGTAAACGATGATTTGGTGGAGACTTGACACAAATCGATCCGGCTTCCGAACAACACGATTCGAAACCCCGCAATCGCAGCACCACGTCTCCTATGGTTATCAACCGTGCAAGCACGATTGACCTCACCTAGAAGGCTAATCCCTGCCTGTGAATCGAAGAACACAAGCAAGAATAAAAGATAATGCAACATAATTTGCAAAGATGAATGATTAAGCTCACAAGTTGGGGTCTCACAAACCGATGAACGGCGAAACTGTTCTTGACAGAATAATCTAAGCAAAACCCAAACCCTAATGATGCGGCGGCATCTGTATATGAAGACTCTAGGGTCGTGCAAAGACCCCTAGACGCGCCCCTACTGGGCTCATATGAAATACAAAGCCCAAAGACCAAAAGACGGCGACGCAGCACCGAGACAGATTCTGGACGTCACACTGTTTTGATGATTCCCGATGACTCCGGTCGTATTTGGACCTGAGACCAGTCCCATTGGAAAGGTGATCAAATGTTCTTTCCGTGCATATGTAGAACATCCAAAACCAAGCCCGTATGCGAGCTCGAGAACCTTTTTAGTGAAGACTGCTCTTGGACTCCGAAACGGACTCGAAGTCGACTTGGATTGGGCCTCCAACTTGACATCGACACCCTTGCTGGGCCTCCACGCCTCCAATCACCTCTCCAGCTAACTCATCATCATCTCCATGGTTCCTAACAATAATTAAATCATTAGGTAGTAATTTATGCTCAAAACCATATAAAGAACGCAATAGAAACGTGGTCACCGATAATTTTGATTGTCGTGCTTTAGCCCTAATGATTGAAACTTCAATTTTCAGCAGATGAGTGTTGGTTGTATCTGAAGGAGTGATGTCCTCATCATCCTCCCCCTCTTGAATTGGAGTCGTCTTCGACTCAAGCTCATCTTCTTCTACCATGTATGGCCTCAATGCTAGCAACGTGCTCACCTTATACTCAAGTTCAATGGTTGCATCTAGAAGTTTCATGCTCTCATCATTCTCCCCTTCTTGACAGCAAACCGCCCTCGGTTTGATCAAGTTTTCCATCCTTATGGAGGCACATGGAGCCATTGTGGTACTATGTGATGACAACCAACAATGCTCCCTTTTTTGTGATTGATCCTGTTTCTTAAAAACAAAACACGGAGCACTTGACAAGACATGTTCAATGTTAGTGCAACAAGCTAATTGATTATATTGTAGCACAACACATGGTTCCTTTAGATCTGAACAAATATAAACTCTATGCACCATAAACACACCGTTCTTATCATATTTGCCCATGGCATGAAAATTATTTCTAGACAACAAAGGCAATTCAGATTTGGAAAATATTCTCCTCTCTACAGAACTTAGATCACAAAGAACATCAAATTCAATATAACCCAAAGTATTTGGAGAAGACAACAATTTCAGCTCATCATTTTCAGAGGTAATGGGAATCAAATGTTTAATTTCAGCACAAGTAGTTGAATCAAAATTATAAGTATTGTTCCCATTCACTAGTTGTGGCAAAGATATAAGTGAAGCATCAGCACACAACTCCTCTTTATCACAAGGACCAGCAGGAAAATCAACTTATGACAATGGTAAATCAAGAGAAGGTTCCACTAGATTTTGCTCTATATTAGCACTATTAGTGGAAAAATTCAGCACATTAAGAGAATTATCACCTTCCGTATGTGTAGCACTATTGGCATTACCATTGCCCTCAAATTCAGCAGGAGTAGTAGATGCATGATAAAAAGATGGTTCTGAATTTGCGCATGAAGATATGAGCTCCTCATGTTCTTCCACGTCATCCTCTTCTTTTTTTTGTTCATGTGTGTTAACCGTGTCTTGGACCGTGGATATCCTCCTGTCCACCCGCTCTGCCTGGTTGCTGAAACAATCAACAATTGCCTTCTGGATCGACGCCTTCAAGTCCTCAACAAACTTGTCAAGAAC
Organism: Eragrostis curvula; assembly: GCA_007726485.1. Taxonomy (NCBI): domain Eukaryota; kingdom Viridiplantae; phylum Streptophyta; class Magnoliopsida; order Poales; family Poaceae; genus Eragrostis; species Eragrostis curvula. The sequence continues at coordinate 3,044,677 of RWGY01000045.1, forward strand.
AACCTGTAGCTGCTTATGACTGACACATCCGTTGAAGTTCTTGGGAGTATTGTCACCTGTGTCGTCTCCTGCCATGTCAGACACAAAAACCAGGAACAAACAGTGATGGTTATCCCTATCAAACACTACTGCAATGGTGCCTTTCAACCAGCAAATGAAAGCATCTTACCAAGCTCTTACAAGGTTCTTGCTAAAGCAAAGGATATTGCAAGTGTCAAAACCGTGTTATTCCGAAGAATATATGTAGAGCTTGGTAGGCCAAATATGTGAGTATGTAGCAAGGAATAGCAAACTTTGAAATCAGAAATTGCAAAGTTGAATAATAGTCCAAAGTATAAGTCAATGTTGCTGGCCTAAAACCCGTCGTCGGACCTAGACCAAGCTAGCAAAGATAACATACCACAATATCTCGGACTCAAAAGGATGCAAGCACTCTGATTTTTTTTTTCTGTTTTTCCTTGCTTCTTTTTTTTTCAATTCTTTTGTGCGGCTTCTATTTATGCACTTGCCTTTTCCTTTTTCTCTGTTTTTTTTTCTCCAGAAGTGCCGCAAAAAGGATTCAACTCCAAACACAAAGATATAAGTGAAGCTCTCGATGTTGTGTATGCACGAACAAAAAGATAAGCAGCCTGAAATACAATCAAAGATTTTCACAAAGGACTGCCAAGATGTAAGTGAAGCTCTTGATGTTTAATTTGTACGCAAGGACAAAAAAGACTTAGATGTGTCCAGGTGTCAGTGCAGCTATCAATACTTAATCACAGGAATACGCGCACCAATTTTAAAGCAAGAGGGCATGCATGCACTAGACAGAAAAGTGGCGCAGGCTATTAGAACCAGCTCGACCCCTCTGTTTTATTTTTCCTTTCTCCGACAGCAGGTTGTGGAAAACCTGTTTTTACTTTCCTTTTGTTCTAGCGCTACAGATAGGGATTGGACAAGCTGCTATATGTGAGCTGACAGACACAGATTTGGCAATGAAAGATCTACTTCAACATTCAGCCTGCGAATCGAAGAACACAAGCAAGAACGAAAGAGAATGCAACACAATTTGCAAAGATAAATGATTAAGCTCACAAGTTGGGGTCTCACAAACCGATGAACGGCGAAACTGTTCTTGACAGAATAATCTAAGCAAAACCCAAACCCTAATGATCCGGCGGCAGCTGTATATGAAGACTCTAGGGTCGTGCAAAGACCCCTGGATGCACCCCTATTGGGCTCATACGAAATACAAGGCCCAAAGACCAAAAGACGGCGACGTAGCACCGAGACAGATTCTGGATATCACATTGTTTTGACGATTCCCTATGACTCCGGTCGTATTTGTACCTGAGACCGGTCCCATTGGAAAGGTGATCAAATTATATTTCCATGCATATGTAGAATATCCAAAACCAGGCCCGTATGCGAGCTGGAGAACCTTTTTAGTGCAGACTGCTCCTGGACTCCGAAACGGACTCGAAGTCGTCTTGGATTGGGCCTCCAATTTGACATCGACGCCCTTGCTAGCCCTCCATGCCTCCAATCACCTCTCCAGTTACCTCATCATCATCTCCATGGTTCCTAACAATAATTAAATCATTAGGTAGTAATTTATTCTCAAAACCATATAAAGAACGCAATAGAAACGTGCTCACCGATAATTTTGATTGTCGTGCTTTGGCCCTAATGATTGAAACTTCAATTTCCAGCAGAGGAGTGTTGGTTGTATCCGAATGAGTGATGTCCTCATCACTCGGGAAAGCTTTGTGCTCGCTCGGCTCATGTACAGAGAAGCTCATAGGCGGAAATTGATGCAATTGAAAAAAAAAATTAATCTGAAAGTTCATGGAACTTCCTCGATAAATAGAAATGCAATGACATGATGATTATAAGAATGATATGGTCAGAACAAAGACAAAAAGATTCAAGATGCTTTTGTTTGAAATACATCCGCAAAAGGACTGCAAGCTTTTAGGGTTTTCAAAGGATCGAAACAAAGATTTCATTTCAAAATTCCTTTAACATGGTTCTAGAAGACATAAAAATTCTTTCAAAATTTTCTGCAGAACCACAGTGACATCCACAGAAACATACCCAAAAATTGGGTTAAAAACATGCAGAGATAAAATACCAAAAATAAAACAATGCAAAGGTTGAAGATGCAATTACTGATAGAATAAGTGGAAATTAAATATTCCACTTTGGCGAACGGTTCAGGAATGCCATGAGATGCATGCATGCCAAAAATTAGAATTGCATTTGCAAACATAGGTTCAAAATGATCAAGGGGGTGTGCTTGCCTCACACCTTTATATTCGTAGATCATATGACGATCTTTATATGTCTATCTTCCCGATGTAGTCGTTTGATGATTTGCTTAATTGTGCACCAATTCATGATCGATAAATACCGGAAGATCCAAATAAAGCCATCCGAGAAGATCCAATATAATCCACAATAATAAACACAAATATTTCGAATAAAAAACCAAGAGCATGATCATGAAACACTACTAGATTGCCCCCCTATAACCACGAAACCTTTAGGCAACACCACACATTTGGATGCAATAGGGGGGTACTATGGCACCGAAATAGTGAATTGGTAGTAATATGCGTGTCTATTACTACGCATAAATTGTGTTGCGATATTTTTGCTTTGTGTTGCAACAGGGTGACGCTAATGCACCCATTTTTAGGATTTATGTTGCAATTGGTTGGATTTACTGCTACACCAAATCTGAGTTGCATTAGCATTTCTTTGTTGCAATAGAAAGGTGCTATGGCGACCATATTATCGTTGGTTGCTTCTGAACAGCTATAATGCAACGAATGGTTTGGGTTGCAAATTACTAGGTGCGTTGTGGCAATAGATAGGTGGCTATTGCACCTATTTTTAGGATTTGTGTTGCAATTGGTTGGGAATACTGCTACACCAATTATGAGTTGCATTAGTACTTCGTGTGTTGCAATAGAAAGGTACTATGGCGACCATATTAGCGTTGGTTGCTTCTGAACGGCAAATTCGCAACCCGTGATTTGTGTTGCAAATGTTTGTTTCATGAATATAATATTTTCAATTTGTTCTATAAATGAAAATAGACCTTCTTGTAAAAATCGTAAAGATTTATCAATCTTGAAGTATTTTAACTAATCTTGTAAAAACCTATATATTTTAGCTAAATTGTAATTCATAATTCAAGGTATAATTCGGTTTTACTTTGTATACAAGAAAAACTCGGATCTGAGTTGAACTCGAATTCAACTCGATCTTGACACGAATTTAAACGGGCAGAGATCTGAAATTGAAAACCCGGCTGATGACCTTTTTGGGACTTGTAGTAGAGATGTATTAGATAGAAGTAGAAAGAGAGAAAAAAAAGAAGGAAAAATAATGCCGCATGCAAGGTTTGAACCCAGGTCTCCTGGAAACAAAGGTAACATCTCTACCATCAGAGAACACAGTGGTTTATTTATATGTATCCGATTTGATTTCTATAAGACAGAAAAAAGGAAAACAGAAAACAGGCCAAAGGTCAAGTCGGGAGTCCACTTAGCTTGGCCCAGAACCGCTGTAGCTACGTCGTTCCTCTACCAACGATCAAACAGAAACACGCCGCTGCACCCTCGACTCCACCAGATTAACGCCGCCACTGCCGCCACCCAGGACTCTATCTCCATCCATGCCAAGGGCTTAATTGGAATCGTCGTCCGCCGAGGAGGCCAATTGAGTGTACGGCGGCTGGGTTGCCCTGCCCGATCGCCGGTGAGAATTCTGAAGAATTTCTTCTTTGTGTTTGCCCGGGCTTCGTACTCTTGCGCGCGAGATCAATTCTAAGTAGATACATTGTTTGACTACTGTAGAATAAAATGCGTGTACTGTGTATGTTATTTTGTTGCATAAATACTATCTATTTTTGATTTATTTCCTGAAGAATACACATAGTACGTATTACCAACGCAATTGTTAACTGTGTGAACTGAAGAAGCAACCTGGGAACTGAAGAATTATTTCCACGCACACACTAAAAAAGAACAAAGATAGTATTTGTACCACTCTATTCTTGATTTAATGAACTGATCTATGGTCTGAAACATATTTGTGTGATTCACGGATTAATAGTGCTCATACTAGCATGATTTTAATTTTTGGTCTGAAACATGATTTAGGGTGTGATTTTTTTTTACCATTACAAATTTCGAATACCCATGCTAGATCATGATCTCTCATTGCAAACATGCATGCAGATAAATGGCGTCACACAAAGATAGGAGTTGGATGCGCTTGCCTCGACATTCAGAGTTGTGGAAGGAGAATTTTAGGACTTTTATTCAAAACTTTGGCACATCATCATCGCGAAGAGCTGGTGGATCTATTGTGTGCCCATGTGCTACATGTCAATGCATGATAAGACATTCAGATGTGTTTAAGATTCAGCTTCATTTAGTTACTAGAGGGTTTGCTGATTGTTTCATCAATAATGAATTGGAAGGCCCAACTTGTTCATCATCAGCTGAGGGTCATGTGAATCATGGTGTCGGTCCTGATCTCAATACTGGTATAAGAGAACCTGAAGATGCACAACCTACAGCTGACACAACACCTTATTTTGGAGAAGACGATGATGAAGACGCAAGTGATAACCCTGCTGCCACTAATACTCTGATTAGAAACATTATCAGTGGCTACATACATGGAGAAAGCATAGATGCTGATGAAGAGCCAAATAAGGATGCAGAGATATTTTTGAAACTATTAGAGGAGGCAAAGAAGGAATTGTATCCAGGATGCAAAGATGCAACTAAGGTCTCTTTTATCGTGCAGCTTTTTCAGATAAAGTGCTTGTACGGAATTAGTAACTCAGCATTGGAGGCCATACTTAATCTGTTCTCAAAGGTTCTCCCTGAAGGCCATTGTATCCCAGACTCCTTGGATAAAGTGAAAAGGGTGGTACGAGACTTAGGCTTGGACTATATCAAGATACACGCATGTAAGAATGATTGTGTGTTGTTTTTTAAGGAGAACGCAAAGCTGGAGACATGTCCCGTTTGTGGGGAGTCTAGGTGGAGACTTGCTGATAATGAGGTTGCTGATGGTGCTACTGTAAAGAAGAGGTTTCCAGTGAAGATCTTACGCTACTTTCCTCTTATTCCTCGGCTTCAAAGAATGTATATGTCGAAGCAGTTATCAGTGGACATGCAATGGCATAAGAAAGAATTGGTCAACGATAGAAAAATGCGTCACCCTGCTGACTCACCTGCATGGAAGCATGTGGATAAAGAATATAAATTGTTTGCAGAAGAAGGTCGTAATATTAGGCTGGGTCTTGCTTCTGATGGCTTCAATCCCTTTGGGATGCAAAATGTTACATACTCCATATGGCCTGTTATGCTAATACCTTACAACTTGCCTCCATGGTTGTGTCAGAAACAATCTAACTGGTTGTTGTCAATGTTGATACCTGGTCCGAAATCTCCTGGAATGGATATTGATGTATATTTGAGGCCCCTTATATTGGAGCTCAAGGAGCTTTGGGAAAAGGGTGTTCCAACATGGGATGCTGCTACAAGGAAGAATTTTAAATTACATGCTCTTCTACTTTGGACAATTAATGACTTCCCAGCTTATGCTATGCTTTCTGGCTGGAGCACGAAAGGAAAGTTTGCATGTCCATACTGCCACAAAGATACTGAATATTTGTGGTTGAAACATGGGAAGAAGCACTGCTACATGGGACATCGACGTTTCTTGCCCTCGGACCATCCATGGCGCAACAACAAGGTCAGCTTCAACAATGAGGTAGAAACCAGGGAGGCACCAGTACCACTGACAGGTGCACAGGTACTTCAGCAGTTTCAAAGTTTTGAACAAGTGATACTTGGGAAGAATGCATCAAAAAAAAGGAAGCGTGACGAAGACCAAAGATGGCACAACTGGAGGAAGAAGAGCATTTTTTTTGAGCTCCCTTACTGGTCTTCTTTGCGCATCAGGCATAATTTGGACGTCATGCACATTGAGAAAAATATATGCGAGAGCATATTAGGCACTCTGCTTGAATTGGCTGGTAAATGTAAGGACGGCGAGAAGTCCCGGCTTGACATGGAGCATCTACAGATACGCCCAGATCAGCATCCTGTGATTGAGAATGATAAGTATATCCTGCCACCAGCCTTGTACAAGTTAGATAAGAAGGATAAGGAAATGTTATGCGAATTTCTATATGGAGTGAAGATGCCTGATGGGGTTTCCTCTAATATAAGAAGATGTGTTGACCTAAAATCAAGTAAGGTGTCTGGCTTGAAAACTCATGATTACCATCTAATTCTACAGAAACTGTTACCCTTAGTGGTGCGTAGGATTTTGCCAGAACAAGTTGTCATCGCATTGATTCAGCTTAGTAATTTCTTCGATGCACTATGTTCCAAGGAGCTGGTCGAAGCAGAGTTGGATAAACTTAGCATTTCAATTAGGGAGACTGTTTGTCGACTTGAGATGCTATTCCCACCTTCATTTTTTGATATCATGATGCATTTGCCTATTCATTTAGCTGAAGAGGCTAAACTTGGTGGGCCTGTGTGTTATAGATGGATGTATCCAGTGGAGCGGTACCTACGTACTGCAAAAGGATATGTGAGCAACAAGGCGTACCCTGAAGGTTCAATAGCCGAGGGATACATACTCGAGGAGTGCCTTACATTTTGCTCAAGATTCTTGGACGTGGACACCAAACTGAATCGTGTTGATCGACATGAAAGTATTGCTGTGAATGAGCCACCATCTAGTCTGAGCATATTTGCTGACATGGATTACAAGAGGAGAGGACAGACTGTCGACATCATTGAAGGAGATGAGATGCGAAAGATGAGGCACTACATAATTTCAAATTGTAATGAAGCTAGCCAATGGATCGAGTAAGTTACGCTACTGAACATCAATATTTTAATTAAAATTATATTTTTTAGACTAACAGTAATATACATTACTTTGCAGTGCGCATATGGAAGAACTTAAAAAATATGGTACAAGAAACCTTAAAAAGAGACATGAGGAACAATTTGTAAGATGGTTCGAGGCCAAGATCAGGCATCTACATGCGAAAGGGGAAGTGAGTTATGATGCATCCCAATACATACATGGTTTTTTCAATGCACTTATGACTGATATTATCATTCCTTTTCAGAGTTTGAAGATATATACAGGGAGGACACAATCAAGACATACGAAGAATGGTTGGAGGTTGTAGGAAAACTTGATGTCATCAGTAATATCCCTCTCCTCCTAATTGTCAAATAAATTACCATTTTTCCCTGTCAAACTTCACAATATGCTAGCTGATCATGTGTCTATATTGTCTGCAGATGCGCTTTTGCAACCTAGCAATCAGATACATTCCAGTCAAGACAGCAACCCAAGACCTCCAGTGCAGGCACCATCTCATGCTCGCCGTTCGAGACTGGGGCAAGGAAATGGTAAGTTGTGTTTATTAGGAATTAATCTTGTTTCTGTTTCATGTGGCCATATATACATATTATGTCTTTTAATATCTATTATTAAAATTTTTCCCCTGGAATATGTTAGAAAATGGGAAGAAAAGAGGACGTGGTCCTCTAAAAGGCTTGAAGGCAATCTCCAAGAGAATTAAGGCGGGCAATCAGAAGATGAAAGTTGAGTTCTCCAGACTTGGAGGACCGGTAGGTGAGAACTACCGCACGTTCATTGATGAAATAGTAATGTTTATGAGGAAAAGGGCGCCACTCATTGGAGTGAGATCGTGGAAAGAGATCCATGAAGATGTAAAAGAGTCAATAGCATCTGATATATTGGTAATAACCATGTTTGCTTGTGTATATATTTTATTAATAGACTAACATAACAACTGACCTAGTATTTGCATGTTCTGGTAATTATATAACAGGCTAGGTGGGACATTGAGGATAATTACAAGACAAGGACAATCATATGGGCCATTGCTAGGGAGCGTTACAAAGGATGGCGTTCAACTTTCAGTGCTACGGCAAAGGCATACAATAGCTACCGCGACAGAATGTTAAATAAGCCTGCTGAATTAGATATTGTTGAATGGCACTATCTGTTGCAGTATTTTAGGACTGCAAAATTCAAGGTTTGTTCCACATTGTTACTATTATTGACAATACCAATTTCATATCAATGGATATGTCTAGGTCATTAAGATTATTGTTCAAATCTATGCATTCTGTAGGCAAGGAGCATACAGAATTCTCGTCATCGAGGCCAAAAGAAGACCACATATTTGTCAGGCGCTAAGCCTTATGCTCAGTGCAGCTATGAGAAGGTAATAACTGGAAGTGCACATCTACAAGCTTTCTTGCAGGATGAATTACTAATTTGTTTTTTTGTTGGCATATCAGAAAGATCCAGAAACTGGTGAGGAGCCCAATGATATGGAACTTTGGTTTATAACTCACAGCAAGGATGGGCAATGGAAAGACCAAGAATCCAGGAATGTCTATGTGAGTTCTCATCTAATTTGTACATGACTTACTATAGTCCATGGAAATAGCGAATGCATGCAATTTCTTCTTCAACTAACTCCTCCATCTGTGACTTGTAAATGTTAGGACAAAGCAAGCAGCCTTATCTCTGAGGCGGAATCAAATTCAGAGGGAAACTTCATTACCGTGAAGGAAAAGAACGAGATTTTCCAGAAGGCATACAAGGCAGTCACAGCCTGCAAATCAACCAGGTTGCATGGTAATGGGTACCTGGCGAAAAACCCAACTAGAAGGGAGCTGCTGAATGTGGATCGCCAGGAACAAATTCGTGTGGAGGAGCAACTGCATCAGGAACACACCGAGCTCATGGAATCATTTGGCCAGCTACAAGACAAAATGGCCACATGGGAAGCTGACAGGGAAGCAGAAAGGATAGAACATGCACGACAAATTGATGAACTTAACAAGGCAAGGGCGGCTGATTTACAAGCGCTTAGGCAAGAGTTCCTATCAATGTTGCAAGCAGGACATGGACAGACAACGTTTCAGCAGGTACTAGTCAAGCTAGTTTTTGAATGACTTTTTTTCCTTAGGTTCTATATCTAGTTGTCTGCATCGTTTCATAGATTCTCTAACCAACAACATCTGTCCAGGCAAACAACAATGACACTGAATTGGCACAAGTGGCGGCAGCTGCAACAAACATGAATACTGAAGAAGTTGAGGCAACCCCACCACATGAGGTCTCTTCACGTCAGGTTCATTGTGAATTAACATCTTTTTAATGCTATCATCAGATACTTAACAAAATGGTGCCTAATTATTTCCTTCAAACTTTTTCGATCCCAGGAAAACCCTCAAAGAAACCCAGAGCAACCTGAAGTCGATGATATATCAAGGGCAACCGGCATTCGGACTACAAGAAGTACATCTGCAAATACGGCACGGGCATTCGTTACTACAAAACAGCTAAAGGATAATGCTGTTAAGAGACGACAGGGCACCAAAAAGACAGGTGAAATCTTTGTAACTCCAATACGTGCTATGAATGTTTCTGTTTCAACTGTCAAAATATTTAAAGTTGTGTTAATTATTTGCTGTCATTATGTTAATTTTATGATGCGCCGTGAAACTTTGGTTTACTGCATGCTGTTGTTTCCTCTTTTTCATAATGTAAGCTAGTGCTTCATTGAAACTGGACATGCGATTCTGAATTCATGTATTAATGTAAGCTCGGTGTTAAGTATATCATTTTATTAAGACTTAATAAGTATATCATTTTAAGACTTCATATTGTTGGTCCTTCATTCAATTTGGACCTATGATTCTGAATTCCTGTCATATGCAAAAGATTATCGGAAATGCTGCTCTAATTTTCTTTCTTGCAATTTATTATTTTGTCCCTGTATACAAGTTAACGGAAGTGCTGCTCCAATTTTATTTCTTGCAATTTAGTATTTTGTCCTTGTATACAAGAACATTCTATGTATATCTATCAGCAGAACAAAATAATGAGTTCTTTTGGATTTGTCTTGCGTCTTAGATTTTTATATATTCAGTATATCATCTGTTACATCTTAAATAATGTTTTGAGCTTTCCAGAATAAATATGATTTTTTCAGTGTTATGCAAAATGATAACAAAATGCATCGGTACTAGTGATAACAAAATGTTATTCTTTCTTTTCAGCTAACCATGGCAGTTCAAATGGAGGAAACAAGTGACGGGACCATCTTTAAGTCACCCGTTGCTGATCAAGTGATGGGATCATCTAGCTATGAGTTTCTTTGCTGATGATAAACTTATTTAGTTCTTGTCAAATTAGCCTATTACTATGTGTGTTCAAACAATCTGGTGTTGCAAACTTATTACTATTTCAGTACTATCGTGTGTCATGGAATTGTACACTGAATGGTTGAGTTAATCTTGTTATCATGAATGATAAATTCATAATTATTATCGATCCTATATTATATTGTTTTAAAAATTGGTGATGCAAAACCATTCGTGGCAAATGACATGTGGAAATAGCTACATAAGTATGGAAGCAAAACCATTCGTGGCAAATGAGAATTCATCCTATTGCAACCCAACTTTTTCGGTGTCACAATGGTCGTGGCAATACGAAGTTCCACATGTAGCAACCCACTAATATGGTGGTCATAGAGGGATGAACTTTTGCCTACCAAAATGTTTTCGAAGCAATAGAGGTGATCACATCTAACAACCAATCAATTTTGGTGGCAATACAGTGCTCCACCTATAGCCTCCAAACGATTTTGGTGGCCATAGAATGGCACACCTATAGCGACCATTCCCTAATTCGTGGCAATAGAGTTGTCGACATCTAGCAACCAAACGAATATAGTGGTAATAGAGGACACCACCTATGGCACCGAAATCAACTTCGTGGTAATAGAGAGAACCACATATAGCAACCAAAACACTTTAGTGGTAATAGAGGTGCTTGCCCTATAACAACCAGAACCAGAGTGTAGCAATAAAATGATTTGCAACGCAAGATTTTACAAATTGCAACGCGTTGGGTACGATGCAATTGAACCTCTGGCAACAGCATATACGTTGCAATAGGATAATTTACAACCAACACAAGCGCGTCAATAGATGCTAGTTGCAACGCCTCCTTGTGTTGCAATAGAAAAACAATTGCAACCAACAAAAAACATTCGTGGTTGAAGGCTAATACCACATGACCTATTGCAGCAATTTTTTACGAAATTGTTTGGGTGCAATTGCGGCTATTGCACCCAAAAAGGGCATATTGCAACGTATTTCCTGTGTTGCTTTAGGGGGAAAATCTAGTAGTGAAATGCATTTCTTGCAAAGAATTATTAAATCATAGGTCACGGGGAAACTACACGTAGATGGGTTTTATCAATAAACTAAGTATAAGAGAAGGCAACTAAGGTTTACGTGGCCCAAATTACTTTATGGAGGTTCTTGGCTACAAGACATTCTCTTGGCCTTGTGAGGGCCATATTTACCTAGACAAATTATTTATAAGTTATTTCCTCTTAAAGAAAGCAAGGTGTGAGATTATGTGTAAATTTTATTTACAAAAATCATGATGAGATGCACATATTTTATTGATGGTGATTGCGTTAATATCTATTATGTGAAATCCATGATTATATCTACTATCGAACTTGGGGTTGTTTAAAGAAACATGAATAAATAAATTGGATTACATAACAAATATTCCAAAGATGATGCATATGTATACGTAGTTCATATGGAATGCAATGATATACTATTAAGTCTTATTCTAATTATGAGCCTTACTTGAATAGTTAAGAAACTCTATTTAATTAGTTTATACTTAATTTTCTAATCATGGTATAAAGGAGTCTATATGCCGATGCATAGATGAAATGTTCATTTACTCGGGTTAGTTGATTTAACATTTTAAAGTAAAACCTATATATGAAACTACCATGGTAATAACTGCATGTATGTAGGGTGAGATCTATTTATTTTAATTATTGCAATTGTATGCATGATTGTTATATAAACATCCAGACTATTTCTAATAGGAAAAATTATATAATTCTCATGAGAAACATGCATGCATCAAGTTCAATATTTATCTAGTAACATGTCCTACGATTTAATAATGAAAAACTGTAGCAAAGAGATTTAAATGCACTAATGCACAGCATAGTGTTCTCATATATTTTTATAGGAATTTATATAATAGAAGACGTATGCACCTAGTACATTCAATAGCATGATATGCGGTTTATTTTCATTTTCTACTGCAAATGCATAGGAATAAGTGTGCCAAAACATTTCTAATTGTCCTTATTGTTTTAGTGATGTCACTAGATTTTATTCATATTAAGAGATGCAACTAAGAACTTTAATTAACAAAAAGGATGTGTTATCTCATAAAAGCTTGAGCAAACTAACTATTTATTTTCTAGCAATTTTTCCTATGATCAAATATTTGTCAACAGTGGGAAAGGTTCTGAATGTCGCAAGAAACAACCTAATTTTCTTTATTTCTTTATGCAAATTTCCCTGAGTAAATTTTCATGTAAAGCACCTAAAGCTAGCCCATTTTATTCTACAAATTTTCCTAAACACATATATCAAGTTATGGTGGGGAAAGGATGGCAATTATTTTAGAAAATATTCTAGCATTTTTCCTGATTTTTTGGGATTTATTTGAGTGTAAAAAGCTTAATCCATTTTGGGCCAATCAGGAACAATCACATGGCTGGTTAAGGTTTAAACAATTCAAATCACCGCGTGCATAGTAACAGCGGCGACGGCAGGACTCGCCTGCGGTGATTCCGCGGCGATCTTCGACGACACGCTAGGCAGGGCGACGCGCAAACTCGTGAGATACTCTGCGATAGTCGACTCATCGCCGGAGGTGGTCTGGCAGCGGCATGGCGACGGCCATGGTGGCGCAGCGGCTTGACAGGGTGGCGGTGCTAGGAGGAAGGGAAGGCCACAAGTTCATGCTAACTTTCTAGCATCTACACATTCCCAGGAGGCCCACCGAGCAATTTTCGAGGGTGGAGACGGTCGTCGGCAGCCGGACGACGATCAGCAGCGGAGCAGAGGAGATGTCGATGACGGGACCCTTCCGTCTAGAGTTTTGGGAAGAGAGCAAGGGGATGAACATCAGCATCACCTAAAGGTGCTAAAAGGACAAGAATATATTGAAGACCTCACCGGAAGATCTCTAATTCCAGCGATGGTGGTGGCGGCCAGAATTTGGGGAAAAGCTCAAATTCTTCTAAACCAGACCTTCTCGGCCGTCGAGGAGCAATTCTAGAGGATGGGGAAAGGAAGGAGGAAAGGTAAAGATGCTAAGGCACTCTTTTTATAGGGAGTAGAGGCGGATTTTGTTGATGACCACCATGTCAGTGAGAGAGAGAAAAGAGGAAAGGGAACTGCTTGGGCGTGTGCGAGACGGCAATGGGAAGGATCTCGGCGCGTCTTCCTCTCCTCAGCACCTTCACAGTAGCAGCACTGCGCGAAGCCAGCCGTGTCAGCAGCGCAGTGGAGGGATGGTGGTGGCGGTGGTGACTTTCGCGGCTGAAGGAGGAACACGAAGGAGGTGGTTCAAGGGCGTGGTCCGGCTTGGGCTGTGCCGCGGCCGGGCCGGGCTAAGATAAGGCAGTTCCCTTTCTTTTATTCTTTCTATTTTCTGAATTTTACAAATGGGCCAGGCCCGGAGGGGAGTCCATGAAGCATAAAGCTGCTTATCTATTTCTAATACGGCAAAGAGTTTCTACCATTTTTAATCCAAAGCAGACGTGCTCCAAAAATTGTGAAAAAAATCATAGAAATTTATTTGCTGTGAAACGTACTTATGGTGAATTTTTGGGAATTTTTGGTTAAGCCAGTTTCCCATGACAATTCAAACAGTTTCTATGCACATATGAATGTCATGTATGCAGGTGTTCAAAATTCCAGAAAGTATTCAAATATGAAATTCAAACATGAAAACCGACTCCAAATATTTCAAACCTCAAATAAGAACATCTCGAATCAAGCTCACAGCAATTTATTTATTAAAACCAAAATGAGTCAAGGTATCGTTTTACTTGGAAAGATTCCCATCTAAATTATTTTAGATTTTTGTAGTTTATGATAATGATAGATTTGTTTCACACTCACACCTTTGAGCATTTGATTTGGCGCTCCATCAGTGGGTTAGGGCCTGTTACTCTTAGAGCGTGAGCTCCTAGCAGGCTAGGCGTGCTTATGAGCTCCCAAAGCTTGCAGGAAGCAACAAGAAGTTTGTAAAGGATTGATTTCACCTCCGCAAGGGAAGAAATCAATAGTGGAAGCAAGGAAAATGGTCAACATAAAGACCCGGCTCAAGTGCTACCGAGCCCCTCAACGGAGACGTGGGTAAATCATTGAATTTGCCGCGAGTGCACTGTAGCGAATAAAGTAGCTGCAGTTGCTCTGAGGCAGCGTGGTTGGGGTAGACGGTGTCTGTTTTTCATTTGATCGTCCTATGCCGAATGTGGGATGGCACTCTTAGCACGGGACGGATCAACATTTGCTTGTGATCCGATCGGGGTATCAGGTGCCTTAACAAGGATCAACGCCTCCTCAACACCAAATTTTTGGTATCTTACCGAGCTTTGAGGATACCAATGGAAAAGCACAAGAGTGTCTATATATTAACGTTTTAGGCCCAGATAGTTTAAAGCAAAAGGTACATAACCAAAGTGAAGGAAACGAGAATCTGTCAATAGAAAAAGAGAAAAGGAAAAGGAAAGAGCAGGAAAAAAGATATAAAAACAAATCAGGAAAGGGCAGCTAAGGCTGAGTTAGCAGGTTGCCTCGACAAGGCACCCAGATTCCGCCCTCTATATATGTCCTATAATTGGACGTCTCATTTCAGTATTTCACTGTGATGAATACCGTAGCATCGCGATCACTCATAGCCCAGTATATCAAAGTGCCTGCTGCGGCTGGCCGTGGATCATCCATCATCTGTCCGGTGGTTCTCCAATAATCCCACGTAAGTTGTTCTGGTTATTAGATTGTTGCTAGCTCTCACCTAATGCACTTTATAGCTCGGTTCTTAACGTCTATCAGTATTTTTAATTTTTTATGAGGCATCAAAACATTTTTTTTTAGCAGGACATCAAAACATAGATTGTTACATTTGCGGAGAGGTACCAAAAAGGGCACCAGATAGGTAATGTTAATTTTGATACCAATATACATCTCACATGAATGTTTGTATTGGAGTTATGTCTATTTACATAGGAATTACAGTAATTTCTTTTGAGTAATTTTTAAATAACATAGGTATAACAAAATCAAATTGGGAGGGATCTCACCTGAATTTCTAAACTACTCCCACGACTTCTATATCTAATCTGAGACTTGCATCTTAGAACCTATGGCTATTAATAATGTTCATGTGAGAACCACCCTATACTCACCTGGTGATGTATGCATGCCCCTTCCATAATATATATTGAGATATATACCCTTGGCTCTTTTGCCAATAATTAATTCCTATATATATATATTCACCATTAAATCCTTGCCTTATATAATATAATAATTCATTTTAAAGAATAACTTATCTATGCTCAAGCGCAGCCCCACTAGGTAGTTTCTTTGGATGGGTTCCAACTGTTTAGCTTAAAATACCATGGAGATACCTCTTGCCCAGTTGGCCTTACACAGCTGTCTACCCTTCCAGTGACAAAAAATACGACCCTAGTAGAAATTCTCATGCGAGCATGGAATAAACATAATGGGCCACCAACATTTGTAGTGGTAACTGGTAAAATGAGTCAATGTGGATACAGAGATAAATTCTGTATACCTGATCCTAAATTTTAAAGAAATAACCTGTTTTACCAATTGAACAAATTTTTAACTGTTCGTGAATACTTCTTTTTTTCAAATGCAGTAAATAATTCTTTGAGATATGTTCCAAGTGACATGGATTTAATTAATTGCTGTTATCAGCTTGTGACTATGTGGGCACTGGGCAGGCTGTTAACATAGGAGTAGTATTATAGTTCTCTTCTAGCATTGGCCATGACTTTTACTTGATGAATCCATTAATTCAGAAGGGAAATCGATGGCAGGGGCAGGGCAAGTGCTGCATTTATGGAAGGAATGGGGCATCCAAGTACTGGTGCTGCTCTGTTTCACACTCCAAGTCGTGCTCCTCATCCTGGCGGAGCTCCGCCGGCGCATTGACTCCGGGGTGCTAAGGGCCACTGTGTGGTCAGCGTACAAGATGGCTGATGCTACGGCAATCTACGTGCTGGGCCACATGTCCGTGGTCAGCAGATCACCGGAGCATGAGTTGTCAAGTATGGGGAGAGAGTGTGGGCACTCAAGTGCGCTGATAGTAGGGTTAGTATCCCACTGGAGCACTATTGTTGTTTTTTTTGTCGGGTGAACGTCATATGGATAGTTACAATAGAGCAGACATTGCTATCAGTTATCTCCTAGTGATTGGGGCTGTTGTTCTGGAGGTCATGTCAACTTTTAAGGCAATTTTTTTGAGCTGGACATGTGCGCTCCTGCTGAAAAAAAGGGATTTCAGTAGGCCAGGACAGGAAGAAAGAAATATCAGGATCTTGCTTGGCCGTGGAATTACATCTGTCCGCCGGTTCGTCCATGCAGCAGAATGGAGAAGAAGGTATTGGTCCGGCTCCATAGGGCAGCACAACTTGCTTCAGTTGTGCGTTGGTAGTAGGGTCAGCCGTATCAGCAAAATTGCGAGATGGATGGGAGTTGAGGACCCGTGGAATACGCTGACTTACTCCTCCTCCGTCCCTGTTTCGCCATTCATCATGCAGCTACTAGTCAACCAAGTGTTCAAGAGTCGCCCCCTCTTTACATTACATCCAGATCACATCATTAACTCAAGGGGTCTGGCGGCCCTGAGGAGCAAGGGACTGTATGAGGAACTGAAATGGAGCTTGAGCTCCAATAGGTCCTTGGAAGAGTGGATCCTTACATGGCACATCGGCACTAACATCTATCTCTTCTGGTACAAGCAGGAGCAAGCAAATGCAGGTGGTCTGCAGCTGCCCGACGATGACGAAGGGAGGCCAGCTGATCTCGTCGAGGCAGTGGAGGCACTCTCTAATTACATGCTCTTCCTCCTTGCTGCACGTCCCTACATGCTGCCTGTCCCTGCTGGCCGTATGGCATATTCTGATGTCTGCTATTCGCTGAATGGTTTGATGTGCAACTCAGCTGAAGATATGGCGAACTTGCTGCGGCACTATGATGAGGGTACGGCGAGACTGGATGAATTGCCTTTTGACACTACCTTGGGTAATGCAGCAGAGAGACGAAGGACCTTTTGGAGAAACTTTGCATTGAGTTGTGGATGCACGCTTGGCAAAAAGCTGATCCTCAGTGGGATGTCGAACATGCCTTCTGCTGCAATAATGCTGGAGCTCATCGCCCAGGTGTGGATAGAGATACTATGCTACGTTGGCCTCCAGTGCAGCGCGTATTCTCATGCTAAGCAACTTGGCAACGGCGGTGAGCTCATCACTATCGCTACCCTTCTAGTGAAGTATATCTCCACCGATTATCCTCGTAACGACAATGATGATGACAATGACCATGAGAATCCCTTCTAAAATTCATGCATTACAAATGCAATGCATCATTGTGTCATATGTCCATCGGCACAAACTACCAAGGTTTAGATGTTGATGTGTACTTATATATGTTTGTGTGTGTAAATATCTAATATTGTAGGAATCAAATTGTAAAATAGTAAAGGAAACAAAAGGAAAACAGAGAAGGATCTAGAGACTCTCGGTCCAGATCCCTTTCTAGTTCCCGTCTGTTCCTTCTAACCTTAGTTAACAATTTATCCACCACACTACCATCCACCGAGATGCCTCGCATCACATTCCCGCCATACCACGTTCCCATGCAACGACAAAGGCCGCAGCCTTCCTCAAAGGCCACAACATATGCAGCAATTTACTTTAAACAAATCATGATAAACGTTTAAAGCTTTTTTTAAATAATTTAAATAAACCATGATGTATTAGGATCAATATGCTCAAGGGTGTGTACGCAGCTTGCCTTGGCCTATCGGCGAATCCGCTCCTTGCGTCTGGGTTGCATCCATTCTTGTTCACGTGCATCAGGCTGAGTAACGAGAAGACACAAGCAGACGTTGCGTAAATTTCTACCAAGGCCAAGGAAAATTGCACGTACGTACGGAAACTACATGCATGAGGAGAACAATATAATGACGGATGATGATCAAATAAGATCATTATAGCGGGTAATGATAAAAAGGGCACGTTTGCTTGTCGTTGACGGAGAGAATAATTCTTGGCATCTGTAGACTTTTGGGAATTACCAAAGAAAAATGTCTTAGTAAATTCCTTGAATTGGATAAAAATTCATGTTGATCCATGCGAATTTACGAACGTCAATTTGACTGATCCTGATATAAGCTGAAGCTTAGTCTGGGGGTCTGGAAGTGTTTATTGCCGGGGTATGATACTGATCCGGTAATGATGAAACCCCAATAACAAATTACTTTGGGAGGAAAAAGGCACCATCTACATTGCTCTTCAGATATTCCCTATTGGCCCTCTTCAATTTCACAGAGGCATGGCCAATTGGGTTTCAAGATTCCATATAGATATCATAAAACTAAGCAGCATATCTCTAAATTTGGTGGCACAACTGAGTATACGGTTCGATAGTTTCTCCAACATTTGCAGATTAAGAATCTTAGCCCACAGCAAAACTAGAATGTAAAACAACAAGAAAGTTAGGTCCTTTTGTGTGCCAAGATATCCTCAGATTACGTTGTGTTGCCATATCAGCAAATATATGAATATTGGAGAATATAATCCATCCTCTAATCACTACTACAGAACACGTTATCCGCAATGGCTCAAAACCCATCATCCACAACGGTTCTTGAGCCGTGGCGGATTGGGTGACACGGATAGTGAGGTTTTCCGCAACGGTTCTCACAGCCGTGGCGGATGAGGTTATCCGCCACGGCTCCAGCCACGAGCCGTTGCGGATAGTCCATTATCCGCCACGGCTCCAGCCACGAGCCGTTATGGATAGCAATTTTCTAAATAAAAAAATAAATATACCAATTAGGAATGCTCTCTAAATCACTTTGCAAATAATGAAATTACAAACCATAGAGAGCTCATGTCATAAAGAGCAATATTCCTGTCTGTTGTATACAAACAGACACAATTCTATCATATACACACACAATGGTATCTAGTCTTATCATATATAAACACAATGGCATCAATAGTATTACAAAAAGCTTGTACACGTTCTTGCATATAGGAATCAATGTTCACAATCTGTCACAGACAACCAATAGTCATAAGAAAATGAGAAAATGACTAAATAATGCTAAATGAGATACTGGGCATAAAATAGGGTCTTCTTGAATAGTTAATTGTTTACTTCAGCCGTTAAGTACTATCTTTCCAGCATAGTATAGCCTTGAAATGTTATAAATGGCCTAATAGAGTAATCCAAGTCGAGAAGGCCCTGACAATTATAGGCTTGAAGTAGTTTACAGTATATCTAGCAACAATGGTCGCAGTTTAATATGAAAACAGAAAAAAATGGTAAATTTGATGTAAGAAAATATACATACTTCTTCAATTTTTTTTTTTATGATGCCTTGGAATCTGATCTCCAAGCAATGTACAGCAGCCGTAGCCCAAAGAAGGCGCAGAGTACTGAAGCAATCCAGGAATACCAAAATATAACTGTTTTTGTAGTTGTGAATGCTTCAGGAATCTATTCAAAATTAATCAACAATAGCTTCAACTTTGAAATTATGATGAGTATAGTGGGAAAAGTTGTAAAACAACAACTTGTCACCCATACCCTGTGAACATGCCCTTTGACTTAGAATGGAGGTTTTATCGATTTTGGGTGGTGGCACATATAGTAAAAGCATAATGACATCATCTAAAAGGCATGTAAGGTAAGATCCAATTTTTTATTCGGACTCCAGAACCAAAACCCGATGTGTTAGTGGCAGACATAACAATGGCCATTCACACGTGTATATTGCGCAAAATAATGGAAACAAAAAATAATGGAAACAAAATAGACTATGGCCATGTTGGGGGATCGAAGGTCTTGTCCGACTCGGCGAAGCCCTCCAACGAAGAATGTACGATGATTATGTCCTTGCGAAGCTCTCCTGGCGTCTTTGGCGTTTGGATAGCTCCTGATGAGGCCTTATCGATGCCTTGTAGTCCTCGAGCTCCTTGGCGAAGCCCTCCTGAAATGTCCGCGATGCTGGACTAAGTTCAACTGCCCAGGCTGTTCCTCGGGTCTTACGTTATGCGTTGTTCCGAAGCCCTCAATCGTCCGCGGAGCTGTAGTTATTCCTGTACGAGATATAGAATTCTTCGTGACATGCCGAAAATTTAGGGGTTGAGGGACGACAAAGGTGGACGGAGTAAATGATGTGTCTTTGGCTCGAGGCCCAAAAACAGATGTCATTACATGGGGTCTTCCCTCCATATTTCTAGGGGGAAAAGACCATAATTACAATTATGCCACTAGGCAATTCGTTACGTCTTCCGGCCCGGGTCTTTATAGGTGGCTTCGCTGATCTTTTACTCAGAGCTCCTTCGCTGGTGGCTGTTGTTCCTTCGTGTTGCCTTTTGACCCTTCGCTTGTAGCTGTAGCCCTTCGCGTGCCGAGTACTTGTTGCTGGATTCCCAACATTAGCCCTCAACTGGTGAAGTGCCCTGTGCAACAACGCCCTGAAGCAGTTATTCGTATTTCTGCAACAAGTCAAATCGTCACGTCCTTTTTCTAGGTGTCTATTTGATTTTACTGTTTGATCTACGTGTCGGCTCGTTTCCCGGGGTGTTTTTCGTCTATAAAAGGAGTGTCATCTTGCGTGTTACCGAGATCTTTTGAGTCCTCTCTTTTTACTGCGATAGGCCATTTCCCTTTGATTCCTTCGCTAAGCTTCTGCCCTCTTCGCTTGGATTCACTTGCCTCTGCGAAGATGCCTCCCAAGGTCGCTTTGCTCGATGTTGACGGTCGCTACGGACCAATTTCAACCGTCAACTAGCTCATAAATAAGAAGGATTGGACATTTCTTACACGCATTTTATTTAGAAATAATCTATTTCCACATGTACCTCTAGATTTTAGTGTGCAGGTGGAATAAGGGAGAAATCCAGGTGAAACCATGCCCCAAGGCGACGAAACAACACTTTTACAAACTCGACGTTCGCCGCGGGAATACAACTCCAAGACAAAAGGCCAAATATCGTCAAAGTCCAACACAACCAAGGCCTAATGCACCTGGACCAGAGAAGAAGACCCAGAGGGGGAGCCACCTGCCAAAGCCCAGCCCAGGTGGGGCCAGGCACAGGTCGGCCGACCCCCCTTGGCCAGGTCGGCCGACCTGGCAGGGTGGCCCCCTGGGCCCATCTTTTTATGGCGGTTTGTAACGACCTCTGGAGGTCGGTTCCCCCTGCATTAAATGCCACCGACCTCAGGAACCGCCTCCAGAAACCGACCTTCAAGACTATAAATAAAGGGGTACCCCCCTCCTGGAGGACACACCACACACAGGATCATTCCCTCCTCTCCTCACGCTAGAGCTAGAGACTCTTCT
>RWGY01000045.1:3066307-3470500 GCA_007726485.1 Eragrostis curvula
AAGTTGACATGACCTCCAGAACAACAGCCCCCATCACTAGGAGATAACTGATAGCAATGTCTGCTCTATTTGTAACTATCCATATGATGTTCACCCGACAAAAAAACACAACAATAGTGCTCCAGCTGGTGCCCGGTGTAGCGAAATGGCACGGATGTAAAAGCCACACCAACTGTGCACCACCTCAGCCTTTGTATAGAAGACATCGTGCATCAAGGAGGCTGCATCTCAACCACCTCCTCCCAAGCATGCTCATCTAAAACATTAAACCACAATTCATTATATGAGGACATATTCATCATGAATTCCAAAGGAACAGCGAGGAAGAGGTGAGCATCCAATATGAGATCTTTCCTTATCCGGGCAACTTTCTGAAGGTATACACCGTTGGCTGTTCCTCTGGGAAGAGATTTGGGGATGGATAGTTGCTGCCCAGTGGGATACTACCGTACTATCAGCGCACTTGAGTGCCCACACTCTCTCCCCATACTTGACAACACCAACCACAAACATCAGGATGGTGGCTACCCGGAGCATGACCCGCTGGCTAGGATGGAAGACACACAGAGGACATACGTAGCTGCACCACCTGCACGGCAAGAGTCTGCCGGTGCCGCAGCCACAGCTTATTGTCTTCTATGCTGTAGGCCGTGATATTGTCTTGCCCACCAAGGTGCAAAAGGAGGAAGGGCGCCCAAAACGCCACCAGCTCATGCTCCGGTGATCTGCTGACCCCCCGGACATGTGGCCCAGCACGTAGATTGCCGTAGCATCAGCCATCATGTACGCTGACCACCACAGTGGCCCTTAGCACCCCGGAGTCAATGCGCCGGCGGAGCTCCGCCAGGATGAGGAGCACGACTTGGAGTGTGAAACTGAGCAGCACCAGTACTTGGATGCCCCATTCCTTCCATAAATGCCGCACTTGCCCTGCCCCTGCCATCGATTTCCCTTCTGAAATAATGGATTCATCAAGTAAAAGTCATGGCCAATGCCAGAAGAGAACTTAATACTACTCCTATGTTAACAGCCTGCCCAGTGCCCACATAGTCACAAGCTGATAACAGCAATTAATTAAATCCATGTCACTTGGAACATACCTCAAAGATTATTTACTGCATTTGAAAAAAAGAAGTATTCACGAACAGTTAAAAATTTGTTCAATTGGTAAAATGTAACACCCTAATTTTCACTTTTTGCAATAGATAAAATTTCTCTTTATTTATTAGGGTGTTATCATTTTTCCTAGGTCAAAGCTCCTTTTTCTAACTAAATTGAATAAACTAATTTAGGTTATAAAATAATTGTTTGTTGCATTCATGCTGGAGTAGCTTGCAGTAGGTATTTTATTGTGTGGCAAATGTATTTAAAATTCGAATAGAATTCGGTTCCGTTTAGTTTTTGAATTTTGAATAGAAGAAACGAAATAGAAAAGAGGAAAGAAATTTGAAGACTGTTTCTGGGCCGAATCTGCCTGGCCCAGCTAGCCTTTTTTTCTTTTTCTTCCTTTTTTTTCCTTTTCTTCTTGGGCCGGTTTCCTTTCTTCACCCCGCGGCCCAGCTGCCAGCCCGCCGCGGCCCGCTCGAGCCCGCGCGCAGCCCCCGCAGGCCCAGCCGCAGCCCGAGCCGCGCCGCCGCCCCCAAACCCTATCCGACCCCGAGCCGCCGCGCCGCCCTCGGCGTGCGCGCCCGCGTGGGCCCGCCCTCGGCGTCCGCGCCTATAAAGCGGAGCCCCTGCCCCTCCGCGCTCCGTTTCGCCCAAACCGACGCCGCCCCCGTGCCCTAGCGCGCAGCCGCCGCCGCCGCCATTGTCGCCGCCGCGACGAGCTCGAGGACCCGCGCGACGCCGCCGCTTCGGACGACGCAGGCGAGCCTCCGACGTCGCCTGTGACCCGCCGCCTCTCATCCGCCCGCTCCCGCACTGCCTCGGTGACCCGAAGACCGCCCCGACGCTGCCGGACATCCGCCGCCGCTCCCCGATGACGAACACCGCCTCCCGGACCTCGTCGACCCCACGCGACCGTCGAGGTGAGAGCGCCGCCGCCTCCCCGTGCTTCCCGAGCACCCGCGGCGAGGTTTGGACCACCGGAGCACCGTCCCGCGTGTGCGCCGGCGATGCGCCGCCGTGCCCCGACGTCGCCGGTGACCTCGGTTCACCGTGGACCACCGTGGACCCGGTGCACAGCCGCCGTGGACTCGGTCCACGGGGTTTTTCGTTTTAAATTAAATCGATTCGATTTATGACGTCAGCGTTGCGCAATAATTAGTATTTTCAGTAAAAGAATAATTCCTAAAATTCTTTAAAATGTAACTTTTGCACTTAAGCCCTTAACCTTTTATTTAATACTGTTTAGGTCCTGTATTTTTACAGAAAACCCCCTGAACTTTTCCTAAATTATATTTTATCCTAACTTTTTACACTTCAGCCCTCAGAACTTTTCTAAAATTACAATTAAGTCCCTGTACGACCCTGTTTTAGTTTAAATAAACCTTTTAACTTCAAATGCTTATAACTTTTACTCGTAGCTCCGTTTTAAGCGATTCTTGCGCTCACGTGATCGTAGGCTCGAGCTCTATCTTTTGGTACTGTTTTTGTAGTATGTTAGTACTGTCTGGTGTACTGTTATTTATTGTTTGTGCTTGTGTGCTTGCATGTTAACGTTATTAGAAGAGGAGCCGATCGAGAACTTTCAGGACTTGGAGTTTGATCAGCCAGCAGCAGGGGGAACAGGCAAGTGTCCTTGACCATTTTGAACCTATTGCTTTCTCCCTTTAGTCATGCATTTGCGTTCAATTGGAATCCCATGTGTCATACCCTGTTCCTTTACTTTATCCTTGTCGTCGGGTTATGGTAGAGGTTAATGATAATATGGATGGGTAGAAATGCTTAGCTTGCTATCTTGGGTGGATAATAATTTGACTAATAATCTTGACTAATGGTTTCACTTGAACATAATCTTCATGGACCGGTTAATCTTTTTAGCAACCTGGAACTTAGGTATGCTGTAACTTGAGCAAGTGGTATGTTGATGATGGTGCGGTTAGCACGAGACTTTGGTTTGTGGTAGCCTTGCTCAAGTTTGCTAAGGACCGGTTCGTGGAGCGGCAACCCAGGACAACAGCGCAAAGCACAGGGTTGATTATGGTAGACTTGGTCAAGTATTATGCTGTCTTCCCAGTTTTGCCGGCGTTCATGGAATGGGGGAGGAAGGGTTACTTCCAAACTCAAGTGATCGAGGGGTACTCTAGCCAAGGCGCAAGAGGGGTCTACTGTTTCAGGGGTACTGGCAGTAGGGAAACCTTAGCGGGGATGTTGGCTGGCTGGGAAGCGGTTTGAAAGACCATGTGGTGATCTCTTGGTCTCACACCTTCGGTAGTGTGAAGGCAACATAGAGGTTTTAGTCACTGAATAGTGATGAAATCACCACCCTGTGGGTAAAGTTGTGCACCTCTGCAGAGAAGTAAAACTGTCATGACAGCCGTGCTCACGGTCAGGAGCGGCCTGGATCCTCACATGATTAGAGAAATGGATGGTTGGTCTTGGATGGTTTTGGGTGGGGAACCCAGTTTGCTGCAAGGGGGTACCTTGTAGTGCTTAATCTAATAACTTTGGGGTTCGGGTTTTCACTTAGTAATATAGGTGCTTAATTAATGTTTTAGGTTGCTTTTCTGCTCTTTAACCTTATATCAGCCTTTCTTGTTACAAGCTTGCATTACATTTACTTTCCCACACTTGCGGAGTACGACAAGTACTCACCCTTGCTATTCCCCCACAATGTTTTGTCATGCTGCTCAGAAGATGAAGGTGCGATGGACTACTTCGATGAGGAGTACTACTAGGCGTGCATTTCCCCAGTCGACTGCCTGTGTGTTTGGGAGTCTTCCGCTGTCGTTTATTTAGTCCTTTGAGACAATTTATTCAGTTATTGTAATAAAGATACAATGAGACGATGTAATAATGGCACTGGCTTATACTGTTTATTTCACTATTGTCTCTATATGTGCGAAACTTGATCCTGGCGCACATATAGCTATGCATTCAGTTTTGTCCTTAAAACTGGGTGTGACATAAAACAGGTTATTTCTTTAAAATTTAGGATCAGGTATACAGAATTTATCTCTGTATCCACATTGACTCATTTTACCAGTTACCACTACAAATGTTGGTGGCCCATTATGTTTATTCCATGCTCGCATGAGAATTTCTACTAGGGTCGTATTTTTTGTCACTGGAAGGGTAGACAGCTGTGTAAGGCCAACTGGGAAAGAGGTATCTCCATGGTATTTTAAGCTAAACAATTGGAACCCATCCAAAGAAACTACCTAGTGGGGCTGCGCTTGAGCATAGATAAGTTATTCTTTAAAATGAATTATTATATTATATAAGGCAAGGATTTAATGGTGAATATATATATATAGGAATTAATTATTGGCAAAAGAGCCAAGGGTATATATCTCAATATATATTATGGAAGGGGCATGCATACATCACCAGGTGAGTATAAGGTGGTTCTCACATGAACATTATTAATAGCCATAGGTTCTAAGATGCAAGTCTCAGATTAGATATAGAAGTCGTGGGAGTAGTTTAGAAATTCAGGTGAGATCCCTCCCAATTTGATTTTGTTATACCTATGTTATTTAAAAATTACTCAAAAGAAATTACTGTAATTCCTATGTAAATAGACATAACTCCAATACAAACATTCATGTGAGATGTATATTGGTATCAAAATTAACATTACCTATCTGGTGCCCTTTTTGGTACCTCTCCGCAAACGTAACAATCTATGTTTTGATGTACTGCTAAAAAAAAATGTTTTGATGCCTCGTAAAAAATTAAAGATACTGATAGATGTTAAGAACTGAACTATAAAGTGCATTAGGTGAGAGCTAGCAACAATCTAATAACCAGAACAACTTACGTGGGATTATTGGAGAACCACCGGACACATGATGGATGATCCACGGCCAGCAGCAGCAGGCACTTTGATATACTGGGCTATGAGTGATCGCGATGCTACGGTATTCATCACAGTGAAATACTGAAATGAGACGTCCAATTATAGGACATATATAGCGGGCGGAATCTGGGTGCCTTGTCGAGGCCACCTGCTAACTCAGCCTTAGCTGCCCTTTCCTGATTTGTTTTTATATCTTTTTTCCTGCTTTTTCCTTTTCCTTTTCTCTTTTTCTATTGACAGATTCTCGTTTTCTTCACTTTGGTTATGTACGTTTTGCTTTAAACTATCTGGGCCTAAAACGTTAATATATAGACACTCTTGTGCTTTTCCATTGGTATCCTCAAAGCTCGGTAAGATACCAAAAATTTGGTGTTGAGGAGGCATTGATCCTTGTTAAGGCACCTGATACCCTGATCGGGTCACAAGCAAATGTTGATCCGTCCCGTGCTAAGAGTGCCATCCCACATTCGGCACAGGACGATCGAATGAAAAACAGACACCGTCTACCCCAACCACGCTGCCTCAGAGCAACCGCAGCTACTTTATTCGCTACAGTGCATTCGCGGCAAATTCAATGATTTACCCACGTCTCCGTTGAGGGGCTCGGTAGCACTTGAGCCGGGTCTTTATGTTGACCATTTTCCTTGCTTCCACTATTGATTTCTTCCCTTGCGGTGGTGAAATCAATCCTTTACAAACTTCTTGTTGCTTCCTGCAAGCTTTGGGAGCTCACAAGCACGCCTAGCCTGCTAGGAGCTCACGCTCTAAGAGTAACAGGCCCCAACCCACTGATGGAGCGCCAAATCAAATGCTCAAAGGTGTGAGTGTGAAACAAATCTATCATTAACATAAACTACAAAAATCTAAAAATATTTAGATGGGAATCTTTCCAAGTAAAACGATACCTTGACTCATTTTGGTTTTAATAAATAAATTTCTGTGAACTTGATTCGAGATGTTCTTATTTGAGGTTTGAAATATTTGGAGTCGGTTTTCATGTTTGAATTTCATATTTGAATACTTTCTGGAATTTTGAACACCTGCATACATGACATTCATATGTGCATAGAAACTGTTGGAATTGTCATGGGAAACTGGCTTCACCAAAAATTCCCAAAACTTCACCATAAGTACGTTTCACAGCAAATAAATTTCTATGATTTTTTCACAATTTTTGGAGCACGTCCGATTTGGATTAAAAATGGTAGAAACTCTTTGCCGTATTAGAAATAGATAAGCAGCTTTATGCTTCATGGACTCCCCTCCGGGCCCGGCCCATTTGTAAAATTCAGAAAATAGAAAGAATAAAAGAAAGGGAACCTACCTTATCTTAGCCCGGCCTGGCCGCGGCACAGCCCAAGCCGGATCACGCCCTTGAACCACCTCCTTCGTCTTCCTCCTTCAGCCGCGAAAGTCACCACCGCCACCACCATCCCTCCACTGCGCTGCTGACACGGCTGGCTTCGCGCGGTGCTGCTACTGTGAAGGTGCTGAGGAGAGGAAGACGCTCCGAGATCCTTCCCATTGCCGTCTCGCACACGCCCAAGCATGTCCCCTTTCCTCTTTTCTCTCTCTCACTGACATGGTCGTCGTCGACAAGATCCGCCTCTACTCCCTATAAAAAGAACGCCTTAGCATCTTTACCTTTCCTCCTTCCTTTCCTCATCCTCTAGAATTGCTCCTCGACGAACGAGGAGGTCTGGTTTAGAAGAATTTGAGCTTTTCCCCAAATTCTGGCCGCCACCACCATCGCTGGAATTAGAGATCTTCCGGTGAGGTCTTCAATATATTCTTGTCCTTTTAGCACCTTTAGGTGATGCTGATGTTCAACCCCTTGCTCTTTTCCCAAAACACTAGACAGAAGGGTCCCGTCGTCGACATCTCCTCTGCTCCGCTGCTTATCGCCGTCCAGCTGCCGACGACCGTCTCCACCCTCGAAAATTGCTCGGTGGGCCTCCTGGGAATGTGTAGATGCTAGAAAGTTAGCATGAACTTGTGGCCTTCCCTTCCTCCTAGCACCGCCACCCTGTCATGCCGCTGCACCACGATGGCCGTCACCACGCCGCCGCCAGACCACCTTCGGCGATGAGTCGACTATCGGAGAGTATCTCACGAGTTTGCGTGTCGCCCTGCCTAGCGTGTCATCGAAGATCGCCACAGAATAAAATGGTTAGTTTGCTCATGCTTTTATGAGATAACACATCCTTTTTGTTAGTTAAAGTTCTTAGTTGCATCTCTTAATATGAATAAAATCAAGTGACATCACTAAAACAATAAGGACAATTAGAAATGTTTTGGCACATTTATTCCTTTGCATTTGCAGTAGAAAATGAAAATAAACCGCATATCATGCTATTGAATGTACTAAGTGCATACCTCTTCTATTATATAAATTCCTATAAAAATATATGAGAACACTATGCTGTGCATTAGTGCATTTAAATCTCTTTGCTACAGTTTTTCATTATTAAATAGTAGGACATGTTACTAGATAAATATTGAACTTGATGCATGCATGTTTCTCATGAGAATTATATAATTTTTCCTATTAGAAATAGTCTGGATGTTTATATAACAATCATGCATGCAATTGCTATAATTAAAATAAATAGTTCTCACCCTATTACCATGGTAGTTTCATATATAGGTTTTACTTTAAAATGTTAAATCAACTAACCCAAGTAAATGAACATTTCATCTATGCATCGGCATATAGACTCCTTTATACCATGATTAGAAAATTAAGTATAAACTAACTAAATAGAGTTTCTTCTTAACTATTCAAGTAAGGCTCATAATTAGAATAAGACTTAATAGTATATCATTGCATTCCATATGAACTACGTATACATATGCGTCATCTTAGGAATATTTGTTATGTAATCCAATTTATTTATTCATGTTTCTTTAAACAACCCCAAGTTCGATAGTAGATATAATCATGGATTTCACATAGTAGATATTAACGCAATCACCATCAATAAAATATGTGCATCTCATCATGATTTTTGTAAATAAAATTTACACATAATCTCATACCTTGCTTTCTTTAAGAGGAAATAACTTATAAATAATTTGTCTAGGTAAATATGGCCGTCACAAGGCCAAGAGAATGTCTTGTAGCCAAGAACCTCCATAAAGTAATTTGGGCCACGTAAACCTTAGTTCCCTTCTCTTATACTTAGTTTATTGATAAAAACCCATCTACGTGTAGTTTCTCCGTGACCTCTGATTTAATAATTCTTTGCAAGAAATGCATTTCATGATCATGCTCTTGGTTTTTTATTCGAAATATTTGTGTTTATTATTGTGGATTATATTGGATCTTCTCGGATGGCTTTATTTGGATCTTCCGGTATTTATCGATCATGAATTGGTGCACAATTAAGCAAATCGTCAAACGACTACATCGGGAAGATCGACATATGAAGATCGTCATATGATCTACGAATATAAAGGTGTGAGGCAAGCACACCCCCTTGATCATTTTGAACCTATGTTTGCAAATGCAATTCTAATTTTTGGCATGCATGCATCTCATGGCATTCCTGAACCGTTCACCAAAGTGGAATATTTAATTTCCACTTATTCTATCAGTAATTGCATCTTCAATCTTTGCATTGTTTTATTTTTGGTATTTTATCTCTGCATGTTTTTAACCCAATTTTTGGGTATGTTTCTGTGCATGTCACTGTGGTTCTGCAGAAATTTTTGAAAGAATTTTTATGTCTTCTAGAACCATGTTAAAGGAATTTTGAAATGAAATCTTTGTTTCGATCCTTTGAAAACCCTAAAAGCTTGCAGTCCTTTTGCGGATGTATTTCAAACAAAAGCATCTTGAATCTTTTTGTCTTTGTTCTGACCATATCATTCTTATAATCATCATGTCATTGCATTTCTATTTATCGAGGAAGTTCCATGAACTTTCAGATTAATTCTTGTTTTTCAATTGCATCAATTTCCGCCTATGAGCTTCTCTGTACATGAACCGAGCGAGCACAAAGCTTTCCCGAGCCCAACCAATCGAACCTCCTGATTCGCGCCATAAAGGCGCAGGCACATGACAGGGCGGAGCTAGACATGAGCCTGCACGCGTTCCCAGATGGCAAAGCCAGTGTGCGCGTCGTGCATGCCAACGCACAGCGCATGCTGACCACGGCCAGCTTCATTGCCACCTTCACCTGCCACCTTCGTCGCTGCACACAAGAGCGAGGTGGAGAAGTGGCTTGGTGGGCACAGGTAAGGCAGCAGGCCAACGGCGTCCACCACGGAGAGGCTGACCTTGATAGCACGTCAGCCCCTGCTCGACGCACACGATGGTGACGCTTTGCTGATGTGGTGGCGCAGCGGGACATCGTTCAGGAGCCGCCAGGACGAGAGGGGCGGCCATGGTGGCTGGCTGCCACAACCTTGTCCTACTCCCCCTTGAGCGCCGCGGCGAGCGCGAGGAGCCGTCACTTGAGGTCGCTCCTGCTGGGAATGAGGCCGCACGTCCGGGCGTGACACATTGGGGAGCCGATTCGATCTGGGAGGAGCTTGCTCGACGGCGCCCATGTCGGTGGCTCTGCGGCGTCG
The DNA here is from genome assembly GCA_007726485.1 of Eragrostis curvula. Taxonomy (NCBI): domain Eukaryota; kingdom Viridiplantae; phylum Streptophyta; class Magnoliopsida; order Poales; family Poaceae; genus Eragrostis; species Eragrostis curvula. The sequence continues at coordinate 3,075,846 of RWGY01000045.1, forward strand.
GAGCCCTGCGCTCGAGGAAGAAGAAGCAGGGGAGCAGTTGAGGCGCCATGGAGGAGCTGAGGTGCGAGAGCGGGCGCTCCACGGAGCACATGCGGAGGAGCTCCGGGACGGCGACGTGGACAAGGATCTCGTGGAGGAGCTCCGCCGCTCGTCGCCTTAGCGCACCGCGCCACCGCTCGGCTGCGCAGTTCACCCTGCGCCCCACCGCTGCCGCTCGCAGTTTGCCTTCGAGGAGAGAGGGATTGCATCTCTGCGTCGCCTCTCTCCTCGAAGGCACTTTGTCTGCTCGTGTTGCGTCGTCTATTGGAGCGAATTGCGTCGAGTACAGTACCAATTCGTGATGCATACATGCGTTTGCAGTATATTGTTGGAGTCAGTCTAACCGCACCAATATGACGCACCGTTGTGGAATCCATTGCCTACGTGGCATTATGGGACCTACTGGTTTTCACTACTTCAAAAGTTCTCACATAATCAGAATACAATGACTCCTCCTAAACCAAGTTTGGCAAGCTTCTCTCGTCTACCCAGTAATTAGTATTTGTGAAGCTCCAATACGCAATTATTACTAGATCAAACGTGTCAAAGGTAAGCGATCTACCAATTTTTTTACGAAAGAGATGTGTTTTAGTTTTTCCTGTTAGAGATGAGGATGCAAGTTATGATGGTCAAATGACCGTGTTCATTCGTAGACTTTTTCAAAGTTTTTTGTCTCTAATAAATAGAGTTAATTGTAAACCATGGTGTAGTGTAGAGTTGTTTGAGTTATTTATGTAATTAGGGAATTTAATATACTGTAATGTCACTGAAATTCTTTTTTGAAAAAGTTGTGCAGAAAATATTAATAGAGACAACACGTCAGATGAAACGTGGCAGCTATTGAGTTCTTTTTCCGTTGAGGAGCCCACTGCATCCGTCAACCCAACCTTTCCTCGTCTAGGTGTCCGGCCACCTCGGCCCAGCATTAGACACTCCCCGTCGTCTTAAACCATCAGCACCCGACGCGTGTCCCGAGAAGGAAGAGGGTCGCCTGAAGTTGGGGTGGCCTGCCTTAAGTGTGACTTTAAACGACGTGAGCCGTCGGATCGAAGTTCAACTGTCGAGATTGGCAGCTACAGTGGTCAGATACTGTTCTACAGTTCCTGTAAACAGTAAATAAACATAGTTGATGCAATGTTTACTGCTAACCACTGTAGCACCAGACTCATTTTACTGTTCAAACAAATTTGAATCTGAATTCAAATTTGCGAGCAAGATAAACACCATGGAGAAAATTAAAATAAAGACAGAGAGATCAAACACTTGAGCACCAAATTTTATATTTTGGAAATTTTCATTTCTAGCTCTAGTTTGTATTAGCTTAGTTAAATTTTATTTTGAGAATTCAATGAAAAGGTAAGGGTTAGACAAAAATTTAATTAAATTCTGAGTGATTTTTGCTTTGTTTTAATTTTTTTCGAGATTTGGGATGTTACAAAATCTACCCCAAATAAAGGGAATCTCGTCCTCGAGATTCGAACGATCTGTCAGATGGTGTAGAACTTTCTCTTGATTCCTCTTATTTAACTGAGGTCACATTCAAATTTTCGTTGTAGCTCTAATGGTAAATTTTCCTCATCATAAAGGTCTTCGATGCTGTAGATTGATGTAGCAGAGGTCCTTTCTTCAAGGTTGTATGGGGTCCTACCCCACTTAAAGGATTTTAACTTGGGGTACCAAGGTTTTTGTTCGATTGTTGCTCTGCTTATCTTATCCGAAAGATTATACTTTTCTCAATATTCCAAAGGTGGCCTTTTCGAAATTATCCTCAAAGGTGAGTGTACTAAGACTTTTATCCAGCTTTGGAGATAAAACATCTCCACTGATGTAGCTTGAAGTCTCCTCTTGAACAAGACTAGTAGATCGTATACTCAATCATCAATTCCATAAAACTGAAATTTCTTGATAGGTCTAAATACAACGCTTTATTGATATTTCAAGGTACATAGTACTTCAGGTAACTCATACTACAACACCTTTAAAGGCGAACTGTCAGGTATTTTCAAAATTTCATATTTCATGTGATGTTGGCGTAGCCCGCCTTATTTTTTGGCTGGGCCTTTGTTTTGGGCTTTTTTATAGTTGCGCCCATCAATGTTGTCGACGATAGTTTTGATCTATTTTTTTACTGCTCTATATAAGATAGTGGTGCCATTGTTGTTTCCTTTTACCGAGTTCTCGCCTTTTGTGTCATCCTGCGACTTTGCTTGGCTTTGGCTCTTGTAGTAAGGGTTCGCTAGGGTTTTTGTTTCATAGGTTTTCTTGTCATGGCTATCACGAAGGGTTCTGACAGGCCTTCGGATTCAGCTTCGTTAGTGTATGGTGCTCGGTTCACATGTGAGAGGCCGGAGTCTACCTTTAGCCGTGATGACTTTCGAAGGTACTCCCAGTTTGGTTGTTTTGGCGAAGGTGTTATTCGCTATCCCACCAGCAATGATAGGGTCCTAACCCTGAGGTTCAACAAAGTTATTTATTTTTCCATCTTCCTTGATATGGGTTTATGCCTTCCTGGCTGTCGGTTTATTTGTGATATATTATGTTTGTATCATTTGGAGCTTCATCATCTCACTCTTGCGGCCGTAGGCACTGTTGCTGCTTTTGTCTATGCTTGCCGTGCGGAGGATGGTGGGCCTGAGCCTCATGCTTTCCTTCGTCTTTACAAAGCTTTTCATAATCCTGTTTACTTCGATCCCGGTGATGAAGATCTTTACAAAGTTGTTGACTTCGTTTGTCGTTCGGAGGGCTCTGTTCCTCTCCCTTCTTTCTGTCCTCCTTCTCATGATTAGGTGAAGAGTTGGTTTTACTACACAGTGGGCGGAGTGGTGTTGCTTCGATGTTGATGGTAATGATTCTCCTGCTCGGAGGGGTCGTTCTTCTCGCCAAGGTGGGTGGAGTGGTGTTGCTTCGTCTAGGCGAAGTCAATCTCGTGGCCGTATCCTTCATGGTGGCTCGTGTGTTAGGTCTGCTTCGCCTCCGCATATTAGTTTTGATAGGCCATATTCTCCTTCTATGGGTTGTACTCTTGAGCAGTGGACAATTATGTATCAGCAATATGTCAAAGCTGGTCTTTTGGTAAAGATTGAGCCAGCTGATTGACTTTGTATGAGTAATACTTTGTTTGTTCAAATAAATGTGATGATTCACTGATTCTTTGTTTTTTTTGGCTTCATTGATGATTCTTGTTTACCTTTGGCTTCATGGAGCTACCAAGCAATTGATGACTCGCGCGTTATTGCGTTGGGTGTAGATTCACTGACCTTTGACGGGGTGTTTGGTGTTATGACCTTGTCATAAAGACTAAGTGTTAATGTTGCGTACTTCGCCAGATCCTTGATGCTTCGAATGTCGTTTTTTAACTTCTTCTTTGGTGGAGGCTTTGTCCTTAAGTGTAATGGATTCCTCATGGTTAACTTATTATGTCACCCACTTTTAAGTGTATGGTCACCTTCTTCTTTTAGCTGGATTCCCTTGCTTTGCCGATGATTCTTGTTTAAGCAAGGCCGAATTGATCTGTGTGCTTCATAGCGATGCTTCGTAGCTTCATTTTGCTTGCTTATTTGCTTTCGTATGGCGCAATTTGCGGCTTACGGATTCCTCGCAGGTCATCCATGTTTTTTATATTCGGTTGATATCTTTGTAGGTCATTTGTCTAATGTGCGTAGAGTAGGAAGGGGTCACCGATTAAGTCATTTGGTCGTGACAAGGCTTGTCAGAAAGGGGCCGCTCTCCTATCGATCTTCGGTTATCAATAATTGAGTAATTCCGTTTATGATGCTATATGATTACACTTTGTGCTTACAATGTCAACTAGCAGATATAGGCTAACTTACCAAACAGTTTTCTTTAAGCCACTCTGCGAATTTAAACAGCCTTCACATAAACAGCCTTCGTGCCGATCGGCACAACCCCCCAAACTCTCCCAAACACACACTCACGCTCACTAGAAAGCCTAGTTACAACTTTTACTAACAATACTGCTTAATTCCCATCGGTATCTGTGGATTCGATTAAACCTTGGAATACTCTGGGGAAAAAGACTACAATTGTACACCATCCACTTGCGGTATATAAGTAGGTGTGTATAAATGACCAACGTTCTTGAACACCCACTTGGTACCAACATTGTTCTTATCTTCCGGCCTTTCAACTAACTCCCAAACTTCATTTCTTACAAACTTGTTGAGCTCTTCTTGCATTGTAATTACCCAATTGGGATCTTCAAGTGCTATGTCAATTGTAGTTGGCTCAATCATTGACACAAATGAGTAGTTTTGACAAAATGAAGCTTTATATCTTGGATCATCCGCATAGTTTGGCTTGTATTGACTTCTTCTTGTTCGCATGCCTTGAGATGACCTTCCAATGACCAAGTCCCTTGGATGATCTTGACTTGAGGGAATCCTTCTTGCAAGCTCTTCAAGGCTGACATTTGGTAGAGCACCAACATCTTGAGCATTTTGTTGAGTTTGTTGTTGAGAGATCACAAAATTATTGGTTGGAAGGGGTTGATCATCTTCTTCTTCTTCCACACTTCTTGCTCTATCAAACAATGGTGAAGTAGCAACATGCTCATCTCTCAATGATGTAGGAGGTTGAGGTATGCAAGAAATCTGAGTCGACTCTTCCCCACTTTCTTGATGTTGAGGTTGTCTTGAATTTTGTTGTTGCTGGCTTGTAGTAGGTGCTTGAGTTGAAAGTTGATTTGGAGGAACTGATGTTGGCTCAACTTCAACTTCATCATTATTCTCAATTGATCTTACTCCTCCAATAGGCATGTGTCTCATAACCTCATGAAGTGGCTCATCGTCCATCTCTTGCACATTCATAGGTTCTTGAGATCCATTAGACTCATCAAACTCCACATCACATGATTCTTCAACCATACTGGTGGCTTGATTGAACACTCGACATGCCTTTGAATTGGGAGCATATCTAACCATGAAACCAATATCGGTTCTTCTTTCAAACTTGTTGAGATGCTAGTCTTCTATGCCACGACCATCCATTTGAGGACTTGGTGAAGAGACAAGTTTTCTCTCCTTCATTTTTCTCACAGAAGTCCACCAAGTAAAGATTGCCTTGTTGCAACCCCTTGAAGTTTAACTTTTCATTTTCTCTTGTGGAAATCTCAACACCTTTCTCATTGAAATTGCATGAAAACCCAAGGTCACATAGTTGAGCAACCGATAGAAGATTGAAACTCAAGGCTTCAACAAGCAATACATTTGAAATGAAGACATCATTTGTGATTGCAACCTTTCCCAAGTCCGTTCACCTTTCTCTTGATGCTGTCCCTGAAAGTAACTCTTTCATGGTCATTGTCTTCATCAAGAGAAGTGAACATTCTTTCATTGCTAGTCATGTGTTGAGTACACCCACTATCAAGCACCCAATGTTTTCCTCCGGATTTGTAGTTGACCTTGGAGACTAAGCACAATCTTTCTTTGCCGGTGAGAGTGTCTTGTGAACCAAACTCATCTTTCTTGTCTTGATCTTCATCATCACTTGAGAGATTTCGACCATGAGGATTTGCATGAGGTCTACATCTTGCAATCTTGCTCTTTGCAAAGAATCTTGTTCTTCTCTTTTTCTTCCACAAGTCTTCCTCATCACTAGCACAATAACCGTCTTGGTCTTGTCTTGACTCAATTCTTGTCAAAGGGCGCCTTCCCACATAATGCCCTATGTTTCCACAATAGGAGGCTCAAGGAAAGTGAGGTTGGTCATTTGATCTTCTTCACTAGATTCTTCAAATATCACAATCTCGTTGTCTTCGGGTCTTGGCTTGATGTGACAAGGTCGAGATGATTCACCAATATCATAGTGAATCTAGGGTGCAAGTGAGTGCATATGGATGATCAAGCACACTAAGGTGACATCCTTAGGATAACTTCTAAACACTCAAACCACACTAAGGAACGACAACCTTAGGTAAAAGATGACCAAGGGTTCACACTAAGATAACCACAAGTTAAACAACTCACTTAACTAGAAGATCAAAGATACAACCAAGGGGCTAACTTCTAGTTAAGGGGAGGCTTGGGAGAACACTTGCAAAAGGAACAAGATATGCACACTAAGATCAAATCACCCTAAGCAAAGTATAAGAGAGGCTACTTAACTTGCACATGCGATAAGAGCTAGAAGTAAATGCAAGTAAGTAAAGCGAGGGGTTTAGGAATGCTCATTTGACGTGTTGATGTTTTCTCGTGGTATCGAGAAGTTGCCGCTTCCCCCTAGTCCATGTTGAGGACAAGCCTCATCTCCTGTGACGTGATGCCAACATCCCCAAGAAAGGAATGCACCCCATGTGGGGACGGGCGCTCTCTCCAGGTAGCCTTTTGAAAGGTGGCTCCGAACCTTTTACAGACGTGTTATGGCCGTCATAAGACACCGATGACCGGCTCACAACCAACGCCTAACCGGCTAGGTGGCGGTAACCACCAAGAGTAACAAGTCGATGACGATCCCACCCAAGACACCTAGCTCTTTGAAGCAGCGACCAACCCTCACTACTCTTCTTCTACCTAGCCACCACTAGGATTTTCGGGCGCCGGACGAACACCAAATTCACCCCTTCTCTCCACCTAATGCCTAGTTAGTACCTAACACCTAGTTAGGATTTTCTCCTCTCTGGTAGCACCTCGCTACCCTTCTCTTCTCCTCTCCGGTAGCACCTCGCTACCCTTCTCTTCTCCTCTCTTGCACTCCGATCACCTCGATCATTGTCATACCCCGGCGTAATACTACCAGACCCCCAGACAAAGCTTCAGCTTATATCCGAATCAGTCAAATTGGCGATCGTAAATTCGCATGGATCAACATGAATTTGTATCCAATTCAAAGGAATTTACTAAGACATTTTTCTTTGGTAATTCCAAAAGTCTACAGATGCCAAGAATTATTCTCTCCGTCAACGACAAGCAAACTTGCTCTTGTTTATCATTACCCGCTATAATTATCTTATTTGATCATCATCCGTCATTATGTTGTTCTCCTCGTGCATGTAGTTTCCGTACATGCAATTTTCCTTGGCCTTGGTGGAAACTTACACAACGCCTGCGTGTATTCGTCATCAATGAAGCGTCAGTGCCTGCATGCACGTTACAGAAAGCCCAAGCGTCATCTCTAACTCTCCGTTTACCAGCTCCTAGCACCATCCAGTACATGAATCGTGAGTCCTTGTCATCAACACTAAGGGAGCCTCTGTTTTATGCGCCACAAGCTATGTAATTATCCGGCTGATTAGCATCTAATCTTAATTTCGTCCATAACTCTATCATGCACAAGTCACCAGTTACCTTTGCTTCAATAACCCAATGAATACTCTCTCTCTCTCTCTCCCTATCTTTATCGAACTCCAAGACAGCATCTAAAGAATCAATCAAGCTAAGCACGCATGCCTTCTTGATGACCAGTCAGGCCATAAATTCTTCATGCATGTTGCGTACGTTCTTTCCTTGTCGAAACATACAAAGGCATAAATGTACAAGTTTCACAGTGCAACACTATACGTCAGTTTCAGAATGCAAAGAATTAGCAACTGCTCTAGCACCGCCTCTCCCTTGCCTTCAATCTCTTTTGATCCACCGCCACTCACTTAATTATCTCACTTGATCCACCGCCTCTCACCAACTATATAAACTCATGCCATGGCATCCCTTCACACAACCATCTGAGCATCTGAGTTGTCCGTGAGTGAGTAGAGAGAAGAGAGGTCGAGGCTTTTGGAGAAGCACACGCTGTCAGCTTGCTCCTTGCCGGACAAGCGTAGGTTGGTGAGGCTCGCATATCCTGTGTTTACATCATCTATCTCTTCAAATCTCCACACAAATCCCACGTCACTTGGCACAAGTCTTTTTGTGTGACTTTTGTTTTGATGAATGCTATTTGCTTGTCTGCATGTGTCTTCTCGTTACTCAGCCTGATGCACGTGAACAAGAATGGATGCAACCCAGACGCAAGGAGCGGATTCACCGATAGGCCAAGGCAAGCTGCGTACACACCCTTGAGCATATTGATCCTAATACATCATGGTTTATTTAAATTATTTAAAAAAAGCTTTATCGTTTATCATGATTTGTTTAAAGTAAATTGCTGCATATGTTGTTGGCCTTTGAGGAAGGCCGCGGCCTTTGTTGTTGCATGGGAACATGGTATGGCGGGAATGTGATGCGAGGCATCTCGGTGGATGGTAGTGTGGTGGATAAATTGTTAACTAAGGTAACAACCAATTTAGTGGCTCATTAGTATACGTGCACTAGTACCGCCATGGCCCGAATGGGCGGGTATAAGTTACTACCTACATAGAGGACAATACAACCCACAAGACAAGAAGCGGCGAGGCTGTGTGATGGGCTAGTTGCGGACCGAGTCGGACTAGCCAACGACATGGTTGCGGACCGAGTCGGACCCATCGGATGGGCTCTGTATCGTAGCTCGTGTATGGGAAGACTTGTATTTTACTCTTATCGGTCAACGCGTAAAATGCACGCGTAAGTGGCCAGACGTGATCGGACATGAGATGAGGAAATCCATGTTAAAGGGTTCACCTCTGCAGAGCGTAAAATATGGATATTCACTCCTGTTGCACCCGGGTTATAAATGGGTTGGCCGCGTGTCCTATCAGCCCACCAAATAGATTTTTGGAATATTAAAAATATGGATTTTTCTTCAACAAATGTTTTTACAAAACTCATTTTTTTTCCTTGGCAAATGGAGCGTGGCACATTTGTGGAGATGCAATGGCCTCAGGTGCAGGGCGTATCCATCTTGTCACTGATGCTCTTTAAATTGAAACTTAAAACATATTTGCAGGTGCTGTTCTTTGCTTCCGACACAGGCATCTGATGGATGTTGAGTTAGAAACATATGCAAGTAATACGAACAATACACTTATCAGTTCAGGTTTTGATAATGCATTGTGCTGTTCCGAAAGACTAAGCATCTTATGCTTACAAACTTTTGAGATGACAGAGTTATTCATAGGCCAGACTCATGTAATTCTGCAGCTCACAAATTAGCGAGAGTTGGAGGCAAACTTAGTGGTGGGTGGTGGAATCATAGCTCTAGACAAACTCAATTTCTTTTGATATATTTTGGGTGGTGGCCACTGGTTGCACTACAAGAAATTTGACCTTCTATGACGAAACTCTCATGGCAACTAAGGTATTCATTTTTTTTTTTGGAGAATCAATAAGGTATTCATTAGTTCACTCTAGTTTATGATGTTCCCTAAGGCCAGCCATATTTTAGTGACAAAAATAAGATGCCTGTCACTAAAACTGCCTAGAAATCGTCATAGTTTAATGAAAATTTCCGTCAGCAGTTGGCTCACAAATTAGCGAGAGTATGAGACAAGATATTGTTCCTTATGTATATTGCTTTTGGTTATTTGACATGGATTATTCAATTTCCGTAGCGTTAGCCCGGTCTCTCATATGCTGCAAGATGGTGTCATGAGGAAGTAGAAGGCCTAACATTTCACCGTAGCGTTAGCATGGGCATTAAACTAGTTGTGATTTAATTGGACAAATCTGATGGATGTTGAGGATTTCATAGCCAGGGTTAGAAGGAACAGACGGGAACTAGAAAGGGGAAAATCTGGACCGAGAGTCTCTAGATCCTTCTCTGTTTTCCTTTTGTTTCCTTTACTATTTTACAATTTGATTCCTACAATATTAGATATTTACACACACAAACATATATAAGTATACATCAACATCTAAACCTTGGTAGTTTGTGCCGATGGACATATGACTCAATGATGCATTGCATTTGTAATGCATGCATTTTAGAAGGGATTCTCATGGTCATTGTCATCATCATTGTCGTTACGAGCATAATCGGGGGAGATATACTTCACTAGAAGGGTAGCGATAGTGATGAGCTCACCGCCGTTGCCAAGTTGCTTAGCATGAGAATACGCGCTGCACTGGAGGCCTGCGTAGCATAGTATCTCTATCCACACCTGGGCGATGAGCTCCAGCATTATTGCAGTAGAAGGCATGTTAGACATCCCGTTGAGGATCAGCTTTTTGCCAAGCGAGCATCCACAACTCAATGCAAAATTTCTCCAAAAGGTCCTTCGTCTCTCTGCTGCATTACCCAAGGTAGTGTCAAAAGGTAATTCATCCAGTCTCGCTGTACCCTCATCATAGTGCCGCAGCAAGTTCGCCATATCTTCAGCTGAGTTGCACATCAAACCATTCAGTGAATAGCAGACATCAGAATATGCCATACGGCCAGCAGGGACAGGCAGCATGTAGGGACGTGCAGCAAGGAGGAAGAGCATGTAATTAGAGAGTGCCTCCACCGCCTCGACGAGATCAGCCGGCCTCCGTTCGTCATTGTCCTGCAGATGCAGACCACCTGCATTTGCTTGCTCCTGCTTGTACCAGAAGAGATAGATGTTAGTGCCGATGTGCCATGTAAGGATCCACTCTTCCAAGGACCTATTGGAGCTCAAGCTCCATTTCAGTTCCTCATACAGTCCCTTGCTCCTCAGGGCCGCCAGACCCCTTGAGTTAATGATGTGATCTGGATGTAATGTAAAGAGGGGGCGACTCTTGAACACTTGGTTGACTAGCAGCTGCATGATGAATGGCGAAACAGGGACGGAGGAGGAGTAAGTCAGCGTATTCCACGGGTCCTCAACTCCCATCCATCTCACAATTTTGCTGATACGGCTGACCCTACTACCAACGCACAACTGAAGCAAGTTGTGCTGCCCCATGGAGCCGGACCAATACCTTCTTCTCCATTCTGCTGCATGGACGAACCGGCGGACAGATGTAATGCCACGGCCAAGCAAGATCCTGATATTTCTTTCTTGCTGTCCTGGCCTACTGAAATCCCTTTTTTTCAGCAGGAGCGCACATGTCCAGCTCGAAAAAATTGCCTTAAAAGTTGACATGACCTCCAGAACAACAGCCCCAATCACTAGGAGATAACTGATAGCAATGTCTGCTCTATTGTAACTATCCATATGATGTTCACCCGACAAAAAAAACAACAATAGTGCTCCAGCTGTGCCCGGTAGCGAAATGGCACGGATGTAAAAGCCACACCAACTGTGCACCACCTCAGCCTTTGTATAGAAGACATCGTGCATCAAGGAGAGCTGCATCTCAACCACCTCCTCCAAAGCATGCTCATCTAAAGCATTAAACCACAATTCATTATATGAGGACATATTCATCATGAATTCCAAAGGAACAGCGAGGAAGAGGTGAGCATCCAATATGAGATCTTCCTTATCCGGGCAACTTTCTGAAGGTATACACCGTTGGCATTGTTCCTCTGGGAAGAGATTTGGGGATTGATAGTTGCTGCCCAGTGGGATACTAACCGTACTATCAGCGCACTTGAGTGCCCACACTCTCTCCCCATACTTGACAACACCAACCACAAACATCAGGATGGTGGCTACCCGGAGCAATGACCCGCTGGCTAGGATGGAAGACACACAGAGGACATACGTAGCTGCAGCCACCTGCACGGCAAGAGTCTGCAGGTGCCGCAGCCACAGCTTATTGTCTTCTATGCTGTAGGCCGTGATATTGTCTTGCCCACCAAGGTGCAAAAGGAGGAAGGGCGCCCAAAACGCCACCAGCTCATGCTCCGGTGATCTGCTGACCACGGACATGTGGCCCAGCACGTAGATTGCCGTAGCATCAGCCATCATGTACGCTGACCACACAGTGGCCCTTAGCACCCCGGAGTCAATGCGCCGGCGGAGCTCCGCCAGGATGAGGAGCACGACTTGGAGTGTGAAACTGAGCAGCACCAGTACTTGGATGCCCCATTCCTTCCATAAATGCAGCACTTGCCCTGCCCCTGCCATCGATTTCCCTTCTGAAATAATGGATTCATCAAGTAAAAGTCATGGCCAATGCCAGAAGAGAACTATAATACTACTCCTATGTTAACAGCCTGCCCAGTGCCCACATAGTCACAAGCTGATAACAGCAATTAATTAAATCCATGTCACTTGGAACATACCTCAAAGAATTATTTACTGCATTTGAAAAAAAGAAGTATTCACGAACAGTTAAAAATTTGTTCAATTGGTAAAACAGGTTATTTCTTTAAAATTTAGGATCAGGTATACAGAATTTATCTCTGTATCCACATTGACTCATTTTACCAGTTACCACTACAAATGTTGGTGGCCCATTATGTTTATTCCATGCTCGCATGAGAATTTCTACTAGGGTCGTATTTTTTGTCACTGGAAGGGTAGACAGCTGTGTAAGGCCAACTGGGAAAGAGGTATCTCCATTGTATTTTAAGCTAAACAATTGGAACCCATCCAAAGAAACTACCTAGTGGGGCTGCGCTTGAGCATAGATAAGTTATTCTTTAAAATGAATTATTATATTATATAAGGCAAGGATTTAATGGTGAATATATATATATATAGGAATTAATTATTGGCAAAAGAGCCAAGGGTATATATCTCAATATATATTATGGAAGGGGCATGCATACATCACCAGGTGAGTATAAGGTGGTTCTCACATGAACATTATTAATAGCCATAGGTTCTAAGATGCAAGTCTCAGATTAGATATAGAAGTCGTGGGAGTAGTTTAGAAATTCAGGTGAGATCCCTCCCAATTTGATTTTGTTATACCTATGTTATTTAAAAATTACTCAAAAGAAATTACTGTAATTCCTATGTAAATAGACATAACTCCAATACAAACATTCATGTGAGATGTATATTGGTATCAAAATTAACATTACCTATCTGGTGCCCTTTTTGGTACCTCTCCGCAAACGTAACAATCCATGTTTTGATGTACTGCTAAAAAAAATGTTTTGATGCCTCGTAAAAAATTAAAGATACTGATAGATGTTAAGAACTGAACTATAAAGTGCATTAGGTGAGAGCTAGCAACAATCTAATAACCAGAACAACTTACGTGGGATTATTGGAGAACCACCGGACAGATGATGGATGATTCACGGCCAGCCGCAGCAGGCACTTTGATATACTGGGCTATGAGTGATCGCGATGCTACGGTATTCATCACAGTGAAATACTGAAATGAGACGTCCAATTATAGGACATATATAGCGGGCGGAATCTGGGTGCCTTGTCGAGGCCACCTGCTAACTCAGCCTTAGCTGCCCTTTCCTGATTTGTTTTTATATCTTTTTTCCTGCTTTTTCCTTTTCCTTTTCTCTTTTTCTATTGACAGATTCTCGTTTTCTTCACTTTGGTTATGTACTTTTTGCTTTAAACTATCTGGGCCTAAAACGTTAATATATAGACACTCTTGTGCTTTTCCATTGGTATCCTCAAAGCTCGGTAAGATACCAAAAATTTGGTGTTGAGGAGGCGTTGATCCTTGTTAAGGCACCTGATACCCTGATCGGGTCACAAGCAAATGTTGATCCGTCCCGTGCTAAGAGTGCCATCCCACATTCGGCACAGGACGATCAAATGAAAAACAGACACCGTCTACCCCAACCATGCTGCCTCAGAGCAACCGCAGCTACTTTATTCGCTACAGTGCACTCGCGGCAAATTCAATGATTTACCCACGTCTCCGTTGAGGGGCTCGGTAGCACTTGAGCCGGGTCTTTATGTTGACCATTTTCCTTGCTTCCACTATTGATTTCTTCCCTTGCGGTGGTGAAATCAATCCTTTACAAACTTCTTGTTGCTTCCTGCAAGCTTTGGGAGCTCACAAGCACGCCTAGCCTGCTAGGAGCTCACGCTCTAAGAGTAACAGGCCCTAACCCACTGATGGAGCGCCAAATCAAATGCTCAAAGGTGTGAGTGTGAAACAAATCTATCATTAACATAAACTACAAAAATCTAAAAATATTTAGATGGGAATCTTTCCAAGTAAAACGATACCTTGACTCATTTTGGTTTTAATAAATAAATTTCTGTGAACTTGATTCGAGATGTTCTTATTTGAGGTTTGAAATATTTGGAGTCGGTTTTCATGTTTGAATTTCATATTTGAATACTTTCTGGAATTTTGAACACCTGCATACATGACATTCATATGTGCATAGAAACTGTTGGAATTGTCATGGGAAACTGGATTCACCAAAAATTCCCAAAAATTCACCATAAGTACGTTTCACAGCAAATAAATTTCTATGATTTTTTCACAATTTTTGGAGCACGTCCGATTTGGATTAAAAATGGTAGAAACTCTTTGCCGTATTAGAAATAGATAGCTAGCTTTATGCTTCATGGACTCCCCTCCGGGCCCGGCCCATTTGTAAAATTCAGAAAATAGAAAGAATAAAAGAAAGGGAACCTACCTTATCTTAGCCCGGCCTGGCCGCGGCACAGCCCAAGCCGGATCACGCCCTTGAACCACCTCCTTCGTCTTCCTCCTTCAGCCGCGAAAGTCACCACCGCCACCACCAGTCCCTCCACTGCGCTGCTGACACGGCTGGCTTCGCGCGGTGCTGCTACTGTGAAGGTGCTGAGGAGAGGAAGACGCTCCGAGATCCTTCCCATTGCCGTCTCGCACACGCCCAAGCATGTCCCCTTTCCTCTTTTCTCTCTCTCACTGACATGGTCGTCGTCGACAAGATCCGCCTCTACTCCCTATAAAAAGAACGCCTTAGCATCTTTACCTTTCCTCCTTCCTTTCCTCATCCTCTAGAATTGCTCCTCGATGGCCGAGGAGGTCTGGTTTAGAAGAATTTGAGCTTTTCCCCAAATTCTGGCCGCCACCACCATCGCTGGAATTAGAGATCTTCCGGTGAGGTCTTCAATATATTCTTGTCCTTTTAGCACCTTTAGGTGATGCTGATGTTCAACCCCTTGCTCTTTTCCCAAAACACTAGACAGAAGGGTCCCGTCGTCGACATCTCCTCTGCTCCGCTGCTTATCGCCGTCCAGCTGCCGACGACCGTCTCCACCCTCGAAAATTGCTCGGTGGGCCTCCTGGGAATGTGTAGATGCTAGAAAGTTAGCATGAACTTGTGGCCTTCCCTTCGTCCTAGCACCGCCACCCTGTCATGCCGCTGCACCACGATGGCCGTCACCACGCCGCCGCCAGACCACCTTCGGCGATGAGTCGACTATCGGAGAGTATCTCACGAGTTTGCGCGTCGCCCTGCCTAGCGTGTCATCGAAGATCGCCACAGAATAAAATGGTTAGTTTGCTCATGCTTTTATGAGATAACACATCCTTTTTGTTAATTAAAGTTCTTAGTTGCATCTCTTAATATGAATAAAATCAAGTGACATCACTAAAACAATAAGGACAATTAGAAATGTTTTGGCACATTTATTCCTTTGCATTTGCAGTAGAAAATGAAAATAAACCGCATATCATGCTATTGAATGTACTAAGTGCATACCTCTTCTATTATATAAATTCCTATAAAAATATATGAGAACACTATGCTGTGCATTAGTGCATTTAAATCTCTTTGCTACAGTTTTTCATTATTAAATAGTAGGACATGTTACTAGATAAATATTGAACTTGATGCATGCATGTTTCTCATGAGAATTATATAATTTTTCCTATTAGAAATAGTCTGGATGTTTATATAACAATCATGCATACAATTGCTATAATTAAAATAAATAATTCTCACCCTATTACCATGGTAGTTTCATATATAGGTTTTACTTTAAAATGTTAAATCAACTAACCCAAGTAAATGAACATTTCATCTATGCATCGGCATATAGACTCCTTTATACCATGATTAGAAAATTAAGTATAAACTAACTAAATAGAGTTTCTTCTTAACTATTCAAGTAAGGCTCATAATTAGAATAAGACTTAATAGTATATCATTGCATTCCATATGAACTACGTATACATATGCGTCATCTTAGGAATATTTGTTATGTAATCCAATTTATTTATTCATGTTTCTTTAAACAACCCCAAGTTCGATAGTAGATATAATCATGGATTTCACATAATAGATATTAACGCAATCACCATCAATAAAATATGTGCATCTCATCATGATTTTTGTAAATAAAATTTACACATAATCTCATACCTTGCTTTCTTTAAGAGGAAATAACTTATAAATAATTTGTCTAGGTAAATATGGCCGTCACAAGGCCAAGAGAATGTCTTGTAGCCAAGAACCTCCATAAAGTAATTTGGGCCACGTAAACCTTAGTTGCCTTCTCTTATACTTAGTTTATTGATAAAAACCCATCTACGTGTAGTTTCTCCGTGACCTCTGATTTAATAATTCTTTGCAAGAAATGCATTTCATGATCATGCTCTTGGTTTTTTATTCGAAATATTTGTGTTTATTATTGTGGATTATATTGGATCTTCTCGGATGGCTTTATTTGGATCTTCCGGTATTTATCGATCATGAATTGGTGCACAATTAAGCAAATCGTCAAACGACTACATCGGGAAGATCGACATATGAAGATCGTCATATGATCTACGAATATAAAGGTGTGAGGCAAGCACACCCCCTTGATCATTTTGAACCTATGTTTGCAAATGCAATTCTAATTTTTGGCATGCATGCATCTCATGGCATTCCTGAACCGTTCACCAAAGTGGAATATTTAATTTCCACTTATTCTATCAGTAATTGCATCTTCAATCTTTGCATTGTTTTATTTTTGGTATTTTATCTCTGCATGTTTTTAACCCAATTTTTGGGTATGTTTCTGTGCATGTCACTGTGGTTCTGCAGAAAATTTCGAAAGAATTTTTATGTCTTCTAGAACCATGTTAAAGGAATTTTGAAATGAAATCTTTGTTTCGATCCTTTGAAAACCCTAAAAGCTTGCAGTCCTTTTGCGGATGTATTTCAAACAAAAGCATCTTGAATCTTTTTGTCTTTGTTCTGACCATATCATTCTTATAATCATCATGTCATTGCATTTCTATTTATCGAGGAAGTTCCATGAACTTTCAGATTAATTCTTGTTTTTCAATTGCATCAATTTCCACCTATGAGCTTCTCTGTACATGAACCGAGCGAGCACAAAGCTTTCCCGAGCCCAACCAATCGAACCTCCTGATTCGCGCCATAAAGGCGCAGGCACATGACAGGGCGGAGCTAGACATGAGCCTGCACGCGTTCCCAGATGGCAAAGCCAGTGTGCGCGTCGTGCATGCCAACGCACAGCGCATGCTGACCACGGCCAGCTTCATTGCCACCTTCACCTGCCACCTTCGTCGCTGCACACAAGAGCGAGGTGGAGAAGTGGCTTGGTGGGCACAGGTAAGGCAGCAGGCCAACGGCGTCCACCACGGAGAGGCTGACCTTGATAGCGCGCCAGCCCCTGCTTGACGCACACGATGGTGACGCTTTGCTGATGTGGTGGCGCAGCGGGACATCGTTCAGGAGCCGCCAGGACGAGAGGGGCGGCCATGGTGGCTGGCTGCCACAACCTCGTCCTACTCCCCCTTGAGCGCCGCGGCGAGCGCGAGGAGCCGTCACTTGAGGTCGCTCCTGCTGGGAATGAGGCCGCACGTCAGGGCGTGACACATTGGGGAGCCGATTCGATCTGGGAGGAGCTTGCTCGACGGCGCCCATGTCGGTGGCTTTGCGGCGTCGGAGCCCTGCGCTCGAGGAAGAAGAAGCAGGGGAGCAGTTGAGGCACCATGGAGGAGCTGAGGTGCGAGAGCGGGCGCGCCACGGAGCACATGCGGAGGAGCTCCGGGACGGCGAGGTGGACAAGGATCTCGTGGAGGAGCTCCGCCGCTCGTCGCCTTAGCGCACCGCGCCACCGCTCGGCTGCGCAGTTCACCCTGCGCCCCACCGCTGCCGCTCGCAGTTTGCCTTCGAGGAGAGAGGGATTGCATCTCTGCGTCGCCTCTCTCCTCGAAGGCACTTTGTCTGCTCGTGTTGCGTCGTCTATTGGAGCGAATTGCGTCGAGTACAGTACCAATTCGTGATGCATACATGCGTTTGCAGTATATTGTTGGAGTCAGTCTAACCGCACCAATATGACGCACCGTTGTGGAATCCATTGCCTACGTGGCATTATGGGACCTACTGGTTTTCACTACTTCAAAAGTTCTCACATAATCAGAATACAATGACTCCTCCTAAACCAAGTTTGGCAAGCTTCTCTCGTCTACCCAGTAATTAGTATTTGTGAAGCTCCAATACGCAATTATTACTAGATCAAACGTGTCAAAGGTAAGCGATCTACCAATTTTTTTACGAAAGAGATGTGTTTTAGTTTTTCCTGTTAGAGATGAGGATGCAAGTTATGATGGTCAAATGACCGTGTTCATTCGTAGACTTTTTCAAAGTTTTTTGTCTCTAATAAATAGAGTTAATTGTAAACCATGGTGTAGTGTAGAGTTGTTTGAGTTATTTATGTAATTAGGAAATTTAATATACTGTAATGTCACTGAAATTCTTTTTTGAAAAAGTTGTGCAGAAAATATTAATAGAGACAACACGTCAGATGAAACGTGGCAGCTATTGAGTTCTTTTTCCGTTGAGGAGCCCACTGCATCCGTCAACCCAACCTTTCCTCGTCCAGGTGTCCGGCCACCTCGGCCCAGCATTAGACACTCCCCTTCGTCTTAAACCATCAGCACCCGACGCGTGTCCCGAGAAGGAAGAGGGTCGCCTGAAGTTGGGGTGGCCTGCCTTAAGTGTGACTTTAAACGACGTGAGCCGTCGATCGAAGTTCAACTGTCGAGATTGGCAGCTACAGTGGTCAGATACTGTTCTACAGTTCCTGTAAACAGTAAATAAACATAGTTGATGCAATGTTTACTGCTAACCACTGTAGCACCAGACTCATTTTACTGTTCAAACAAATTTGAATCTGAATTCAAATTTGCGAGCAAGATAAACACCATGGAGAAAATTAAAATAAAGACAGAGAGATCAAACACTTGAGCACCAAATTTTATATTTTGGAAATTTTCATTTCTAGCTCTAGTTTGTATTAGCTTAGTTAAATTTTATTTTGAGAATTCAATGAAAAGGTAAGGGTTAGACAAACATTAATTAAATTTTGAGTGATTTTTGCTTTGTTTTAATTTTTCTCGAGATTTGGGATGTTATAAAATCTACCCCAAATAAAGGGAATCTCGTCCTCGAGATTCGAACGATCTGTCAGATGGTGTAGAACTTTCTCTTGATTCCTCTTATTTAACTGAGGTCACATTCAAATTTTCGTTGTAGCTCTAATGGTAAATTTTCCTCATCATAAAGGTCTTCGATGCTGTAGATTGATGTAGCAGAGGTCCTTTCTTCAAGGTTGTATGGGGTCCTACCCCACTTAAAGGATTTTAACTTGGGGTACCAAGGTTTTTGTTCGATTGTTGCTCTGCTTATCTTATCCGAAAGATTATACTTTTCTCAATATTCCAAAGGTGGCCTTTTCGAAATTATCCTCAAAGGTGAGTGTACTAAGACTTTTATCCAGCTTTGGAGATAAAACATCTCCACTGATGTAGCTTGAAGTCTCCTCTTGAACAAGACTAGTAGATCGTATACTCAATCATCAATTCCATAAAACTGAAATTTCTTGATAGGTCTAAATACAACGCTTTATTGATATTTCAAGGTACATAGTACTTCAGGTAACTCATACTACAACACCTTTAAAGGCGAACTGTCAGGTATTTTCAAAATTTCATATTTCATGTGATGTTGGCGTAGCCCGCCTTATTTTTTGGCTGGGCCTTTGTTTTGGGCTTTTTTATAGTTGCGCCCATCAATGTTGTCGACGATAGTTTTGATCTATTTTTTTACTGCTCTATATAAGATAGTGGTGCCATTGTTGTTTCCTTTTACCGAGTTCTCGCCTTTTGTGTCATCCTGCGACTTTGCTTGGCTTTGGCTCTTGTAGTAAGGGTTCGCTAGGGTTTTTGTTTCATAGGTTTTCTTGTCTATGGGTTGTACTCTTGAGCAGTGGACAATTATGTATCAGCAATATGTCAAAGCTGGTCTTTTGGTAAAGATTGAGCCAGCTGATTGACTTTGTATGTGTAATACTTTGTTTGTTCAAATAAATGTGATGATTCACTGATTCTTTGTTTTTTTTGGCTTCATTGATGATTCTTGTTTACCTTTGGCTTCATGGAGCTACCAAGCAATTGATGACTCGCGCGTTATTGCGTTGGGTGTAGATTCACTGACCTTTGACAGGGTGTTTGGTGTTATGACCTTGTCATAAAGACTAAGTGTTAATGTTGCGTACTTCGCCAGATCCTTGATGCTTCGAATGTCGTTTTTTAACTTCTCCTTTGGCGGAGGCTTTGTCCTTAAGTGTAATGGATTCCTCATGGTTAACTTATTATGTCACCCACTTTTAAGTGTATGGTCACCTTCTTCTTTTAGCTGGATTCCCTTGCTTTGCCGATGATTCTTGTTTAAGCAAGGCCGAATTGATCTGTGTGCTTCATAGCGATGCTCCGTAGCTTCATTTTGCTTGCTTATTTGCTTTCGTATGGCGCAATTTGCGGCTTACGGATTCCTCACAGGTCATCCATGTTTTTTATATTCGGTTGATATCTTTGTAGGTCATTTGTCTAATGTGCGTAGAGTAGGAAGGGGTCACCGATTAAGTCATTTGGTCGTGACAAGGCTTGTCAGAAAGGGGCCGCTCTCCTATCGATCTTCGGTTATCAATAATTGAGTAATTCCGTTTACGATGCTATATGATTACACTTTGTGGTTACAATCTCAACTAGCAGATATAGGCTAACTTACCAAACAGTTTTCTTTAAGCCACTCTGCGAATTTAAACAGCCTTCACATAACAGCCTTCGTGCCGATCGGCACAACCCCCCAAACTCTCCCAAACACACACTCACGCTCACTAGAAAGCCTAGTTACAACTTTTACTAACAATACTGCTTAATTCCCATCGGTCTCTGTGGATTCGATTAAACCTTGGAATACTCTGGGGAAAAAGACTACAATTGTACACCATCCACTTGCGGTATATAAGTAGGTGTGTATAAACGACCAACGTTCTTGAACACCCACTTGGTACCAACATTGTTTTGATCTTCCGGCCTTTCAACTAACTCCCAAACTTCATTTCTTACAAACTTGTTGAGCTCTTCTTGCATTGCAATTACCCAATTGGTATCTTCAAGTGCTATGTCAATTGTAGTTGGCTCAATCATTGACACAAATGAGTAGTTTTGACAAAATGAAGCTTTATATCTTGGATCATCCACATAGTTTGGCTTGTATTGACTTCTTCTTGTTCGCATGCCTTGAGATGACCTTCCAATGACCAAGTCCCTTGGATGATCTTGACTTGAGGGAATCCTTCTTGCAAGCTCTTCAAGGCTGACATTTGGTAGAGCACCAACATCTTGAGCATTTTGTTGAGTTTGTTGTTGAGAGATCACAGAATTATTGGTTGGAAGGGGTTGATCATCTTCTTCTTCTTCCATACTTCTTGCTCTATCAAACAATGGTGAAGTAGCAACATGCTCATCTCTCAATGATGTAGGAGGTTGAGGTATGCAAGAAATCCGAGTTGACTCTTCCCCACTTTCTTGATGTTGAGGTTGTCTTGAATTTTGTTGTTGTTGGCTTGTAGTAGGTGCTTGAGTTGAAAGTTGATTTGGAGGAACTGATGTTGGCTCAACTTCAACTTCATCATTATTCTCAATTGATCTTACTCCTCCAATAGGCATGTGTCTCATGACCTCATGAAGTGGCTCATCGTCCATCTCTTGCACATTCATAGGTTCTTGAGATCCATTAGACTCATCAAACTCCACATCACATGATTCTTCAACCATACTGGTGGCTTGATTGAACACTCGACATGCCTTTGAAGTGGGAGCATATCTGACCATGAAACCAATATCGGTTCTTCTTTCAAACTTGTTTGTGTTGTTGTGTCTCCGACGGAGAAAAATTGAAACCCAACCCTTTCGGTAAAGAGGGGTAGACTGATATTCCACATGCAAGTATGAAGAACTCGCGGCCGTCGAGCCCGTAGCCGAACCGCCATCGTCGCCTCCTTCACCATATTCTCAATGTGAAAACACAAATCCGAGCAACATCCAGAAGAATATCGCCGGAAACCAAACTCTCACTAGCCCACATCCATGGCCATAAAGAACCACGACAAGACAAAGGAGGGGTCGGAGTACCTTATTCTTTATCGATGACGACGCCTCCGACTTGCAACCACCGTCAAGACGTATCCTCCTCCACTGCTTCATGCTGACAAACTTGACAATGCCGCACCGCCGCCGCCAATCTCTTCAACCGTAACACTAGAGAACACTAGTACAAATTTGCTGATTAATAACGATTTTACTGTAGATCCGTCACTATTTTGGTGGTTTTCCCCGTTTTCGGCCAACTTTTATGACGTTTCGGCGTTTCGTCACTAAATATGCTGAAACAGACCCGTTTTGTGACGAAAAGGCGTCACTGTTGCCTTTCGGCCCCACGCGGGTTAAAGCTCCAATTCGAAACAAACCTCTCATGGGTTTAAATTCATGGTCAGCAGTTTCAGCCCAATTCGACTTTCACGGCCCGTTTCAAAATTATCAGCTGGTCCAAGCCTTCTCTGGTACATGAGCGTACATGGTGGCCAAGAGACCGGCGACCATTCCAAGCCAAAACGGCACCCAGAGAAGCCACGTCACCGCCGTCGCTCTCCCGCGTCCCCGCACGAACTTGCCCGTTGCAGTACTCGCCGTGCAGTCCCAGGTTACCGGCGAAGCTGGAGCAAGGGAACGTGGAGAACTGGCCGTGGTCGGGGATCGCGCCGTCCAGCCGGTTGTAGGAGACGTCGAAGCAGGACAGGGAGGTGAGCCCCTCGCGCGGGCGATGACGGTATCTCCCCGTTGAGCTCCTTGTTCGAGAGGTCGAGCGTCTGCAGCGAGCTCAGCGACGCCAACGAGCCAGCGGCATTTTGTGACGAAAAGGCGATACGATTGACATGACGGGGCAGATTGGATTCGTCATGCATATGAAGACGGCCCTCAGCGAGCGAATCACGCCACGCAAATCGTGGTGAACATGTGTGCTCTGCCGGAAATAAGGTTGAGGGGTATGAGTAAGTAGCACTGAGAGTCTGAGACAGAAGCACACCATCAGAAGAGTCCTTCGACAACTCTATCAAAGCCCATGAGATTATGATCTGAGGCCCAATCAGAGCAACCCAAAATATCAATGGGTTACACACACGATCCCACTAAACCACAGCATACAATTAGCCACTCTGGTGAGTCGGTAAAGATAAACTATTAACGACCTACTATAAGTCGGTAAAAGTTAACGACAGATGTAAGTCGGTAATTCTCCTTTTCCCGATTCGCCGAGCGTCAGTAAAAATCTCAATGTATAGCAACAGACAATACGTCGGTAAATATATCTAGCAACATCGCATGGTGAGTCGGGAAAAAGGGAACGGCCGAAACACACTGAGAATTTGTACATTGCGGCCCAGCCCAACTAAAACCGAAACCCTACACGGGCGGGCATCGTTCTTCCTTCGTCGAGCGGCCGCGTCCTTTCTTCTCCGTCCTGCGCCAGTTCTGCTGAACTATCGCCGCCCTCCGTCGTCCCTGCGCCACCCCTCCCCTACGGCGCGCGTCCGCGGCAAGGGAAGTCGTGCTGCATCCCCGGAATCAGCGCTCCGGCCGGTTCTATGCCGCCCCCGCCTCCTCCGCCATCCCCGCTGCCGCCGTCCATCTTCCCCGCACTACACCAAGTCTGGTGCATTGGCGGCCAGAGAAGTCTTGCGGCGGCTCGGGAAACCAGCACCTTGGCTGGATCTACGCGGTCCTCGTCGAGGTCGTCTTCCGCGAGGCCCCAGCTCCGTTCGACCCCAAGTGCCCCTGTTGGTCGACGTTGATTCTGTCCCGGCTGCTAATTCCCAAGCATCGCTCGCCGGCCGCCGCCGCTTCAGCATCCCCAACCACGGCGACGTCGCAGTGGGAGCACCACCACCACCAAGCGCCCGCGCTGGCGGCATGTATCCATCTCGTGGAAAACCTACACGGCGCCCGGCCGTCCTCGCCATCGAGGTATGCTCCTCTTCCTCCTCTGCTTCTTTCCAAAGATGGGGGCAATGCCTGGGCTAGATTTGCCATCTGAACAAACGTTAGCAGTTATGCAGCTCCAAATATTGTTGTCGAGTTTCAATTTCAGTCTGTGCTGTCAGTTTGTGAGTTAGTAAGTTTGCTGGTACTGTGTTCATACCCTTATCTTTGATATCCTTCTGTCATATGGAATTGGAGAGGAGTATTTTACTGGATGCCAGATTGGGTACCTGTGAACCTTGACAAATTTTAGTACATTCACATATTCAAATTAGTCACACAATTGTTTTTGAGGTACCTATTATCAGTTGCCATGGTTTTTAATTAGGTTAAGCCTTTCTTTTTCACCCCCTGACCACCACTCTTGCATTTGCTTCACATTTTGCAGTTCTTTTGGTCCTTGAGGATACATGTTGCTGTTGAAACATCAGGATTGGAGTCAGCATAAAGAAAGCTTGAACTATAGATTAGGATAATTTGGAGCAATCACTGGTATAGTGGATATATGGATTTGTGGAATGATGGCTTGACTGAGGACATGGTCGAGATATGTTTGATCTTGTGCGCATGTACCTTCCATGCAATAGATCAACTGATGATGACTATACATATGTCCGAGGTATATGAGGAATCGTCTTCTAAGCCGTGATAGAAACATAATTTAGTTCAACCATGGGACCGACTCTGTCGGACTTGACAGTATGCCATGTCAATTGGTTCGAGGCTCCATGTGGTCTATTAGCTATGCAAATATGGGCACTGGACGGTTAGATCTTGCAATGGCCTGCCGGTGCTGACTGATCATGAGCAGGTGCAATAAGTCCAAAGCAGGTGCCAGTGGTATATTTGAGGCATGGAGTCAGGGGCAAGTGAATGGCATCCCTGTCCTGTTATCTCGGCTTTGGCCAAGTCGTGATATCTTTTGGGTAAAGTTGGACAACCTCTGCAGAGTCTTAATCATTCGAATGTGCCGTGCTTCCGGTTAATGAAGCTATGTTTATGGGTGATTCCTGTTTCATGGTAAAGTAGTATGATTTCCTCAGGGAAGTATTTGATATGATGATGGATGATATATTATTGATATCGGTGATGCTCAGGTATAATCTTAACACTTATGAGATGGATCTAAATATAATGGTAGTTGAATGAAAGAGTAATCTCATGCTAGTATACTTTGATAACCAATTCATTCTGACCTTATCATATCCTGTGTGGCTTGCTGAGTACGAAGTGCTCACCCTTGCTATTATTGATATCAGAATGAGAAGTTGAGGACTAAGTAGCAACTAGCAAAAGGAGTACCGAGGCCATGTTCTACATTTTAGGGCGATCCTACATTCAAGCAGATGGAGTTTTCTTGGCTTTCCGCTGTTGTTAAGTAAGTTTGTATGTGAAGCTCTTTTGCGGTGAATTTCCCTCATTGCAAGGGCTTGTAGAAGTCGGTACTTGAGATATATGAATAATTTTGTGTTTGGCATACTATTATATCACTATGTGCGTGACTGTTTATCCTAAGCAGTTGCATTTATATGGTCTATTATGTGGGCACGTCACAAACTGACCATAAGTCGGTAATTATGTAAGTAGCATCTAGCAATCCGTCGGTGATAATTGTAGTAGCGTCGCACTATGCGTCGCTAAATATTTACTGTACCGACTGACGGTAAGTCGGTAAAAAGTGATGCGTCGGTAATAGTTTTAGCGACGCCACTTATAACGACTCACTAGGAAGGTCGGTAAATGTCTTTACCGACTTATGGTAAGTCGGTAAAGGCCGTTTTAGCGACTCACCGTCGGTTGGTAATTCAGTGCTGTGACTTGAGCTAGTCATTAGCAGGTGGACAGTGAGTACTCAGACTGCTCGTGCTCTTATTTTATAACTAGTGAGAACCCCGCGGCATTTGCCGCGGGCAAGCCATAACATGGGCGACTAATCCGTAACCGTTGGCAATTATTATTTCTGAGCGCCAAAGTAGTGTATGTCGCATAAAGATTCTACTAAGATCACATTATGTCGTTATCTCCTCAGGCCACCAGGCTGTGTAGAAGTTAGTGGGTACATGTTGAAGCAGTTTTGATCTGGCACTGAATCATTTGACTGATTATATGTTTCGATCATAATATGGTTTTATTACGGAACATCAAACAAATAGCAGTGTATGTTGTCTGTTGACAAATGCAACTGTAGTGGCATCACTCTGGTTTGCAAACTTAAGCCATCAAAAGTCATATTATAGAACAAAAAATGCAAATAAAACAGCAAACTGTATCAACGCAAACAAACTGATGCATTGACCATTTTATGTATCATCTCATCTGAAGATGTATGGGCCACCTCTTGGTGTCCTTCAGCACCTGCTGAAACTTCAAAATAGAATTAGCCTTTGCTTTCTTTGCAGTTTTCGGTTACGTCGATGACCTTCATATTAGAATAATCCTTGGCTTCAGCTTTCAGCTTCAATCATGCGAGACAGTCATCAAAATTCACTGATAGCAAAACCTGACAAAACACTTTCTATTTAAAACATACAAAAGATATTATTCTGTAAATGATTCATTGCCGCCTTGTGAGAATGCACAATGGGGCCATCAATAGTCAACCAAAGTCAGCACAACAGAACATAACTGAAAAGATATAATGATACTGTTACACTTTTACAGGTAAGCACAAAGAAGCATATAAGTCAAACATGGATGTCTAATCTAATCTATTATAATCAAGGCCTGGTATCTGTTGGGTTAGCATCCCATATTATTTCACTTCTCCCTGGTTTATTTGTATGATGATATTTGACCTTCTGGACCCTTACAACGCTCGAAGGATGGCAACCATGTATTCCAGCACTCATGTCTTATAACTCAAATAGGATAAGAGCACCTAAATTTTCTTACACCATTACACTTTGGTAGTAGACCCTGAAACAATGATACAACTACTGTTGATAATTGGATGGCTTAATCATTCCAACTTTTCAGTTTGGTTACATTTACTTACCTCATAATGACTTCTTTATTATTTTAGGATAACACGGCGAAGAGTATAAATTAAGCTGCACAGTTAGTTACTAAAATCTATTACATGAAACCTCAGAGAACAGAGTCACATATGTTCATCCATCACAATGGATATGGCCCTATATTCAGACATAATTTCTATAAGATGCAGGCATAAATTCTAAGAAGGCATAATTAACATGAAATTGCAGACTCATTTTCATTTCATGTTGTCCTAGTGTGATTGCGGCTATATATCTCAAACAAATGCATTGAAACTATACACCTTTAAGTTTTGAGATAACCAATTGGACCTTTTCAGATATAAACTGAAGAAAATGTCATATGACTGTGTAGAGGCACGCACTCTGATAAAGCAAATGCTACTCAGGTACACAGCAAAGATAGTTGAAGATTAATCATCACCAAATCGAGGAGAAGGTACTATCAAGCATGCCATACATCATGACGTAACCAAGGAGTAGACCTTTGTAACAACACGTACTGCAGAAGGGAATCAGGGAAATTTTAAACATTCAATAGATGGGTGCTTTTTAGTCTCTACTCATATTACCGATAAAGGATAGTGCTAGCAGACATATAACAAATAGAACTCGGCATTAAATATCACCAGATTGGAGGGAAAAAGTATCACAGTCAGTTTAATCTCGCATCAGAGCTACAACAGGCTTAAGGTAAATGTTCTACAGAGCAAACCGGCAAAATTTGCCCATACAATGGGCAGACATGGCTATAGCTCTGTGATAAGCATGCATGATACAACTATTAAACAGAACTAAACAGATGCAACTTCTATGAAAATATTGTTGCCTATGGTGGTTTCTAACTTATTTTGGGAGGAGTGAGTTTATTTATCACCTGGAAAATCGATACAGCTCAAAAACTGGGCTATGTTACCACCATTTATAAATTATAACTCGCATAAGGGTGTCACGACTGAAGTAGTATGCTCAGATAATTTTTCACCTCTTTTGGTTTATAGTTTATTTGGAGAGGGGAAATCTAGAATGTAATATTAGAGAGAAAAGTAGTCAAAATTTACTCACAAATTAATCAGGCCACCTCCAAGAGGCACCCACATAAAAAAACACTTACAAATCAGGTTACAACACCTCTGTTTACAACTCAACAACCCGAATTAAGCAGTGATGGCAAAAGAGGTTGATGTATGACTACTGCTCTAAACTTGCATGCGAGAAACAACCTAAGTATAAAGGTTGATAACAGAGGACAGGTATGTGATACAGCAATATCAGTAGATGTGAGGTTCATCATTTTTTTTCAAAGCAGATGGCCTAGCATTGTAAAACTGAAATGGTAAACTGTTTTTCTGCTAGGTTCATATTGGAATCAAACCTGAAATTTTGATGATGTTAATTCAGAACATATTATGCATCGAAATCTTTACCTTGCACTGAAGGATTCTCTTGATAACCTGGACCTGGTACAATCAACGTGGAGGACGAACAATCTCTGCTCTCCTTCGCTCTGTATCACAAACTGCTTGAACATTAAAATCATTAAGGGACTGAAGACACTCGGGCACATGACTCAATGTTTGTTCCTGCATAGTTTAAAAAAGTAAAAAAAGGTTGCTGATTGATACATGTCACCTAGCCTTGTGAAACTGGAATAAGTAAACAATTTGCTAGAATAATATTGGGCTATCAAACTCGAAGGTAACTATGAAGTATTAGGATGGATCGTCATGCTCCAAGATATCAAATTCCAGCAAGAATAACTGCCATGTATTAAACAGAGAGTGCAACTTCCCTACATATCTACGGGCTGTGCTTTCTAATTTATTTTTCAAAAAACTGTAATCAGCAGACCCAGAACTGACTAATGTTGACCTTCATGGACACGATGCCACCGGGGCTCTAGAGGCCGGGAGAAAAGCTACGGAGGGGGCTCACAGCAGATTGAGGGAAGCAATCTGGAACGCAGGGGCTGGCCTCTGGCGACTGTGCGCCAATGCGGGGACGCCGCAGAAGCAGATGCGTCGATATGGGGACGCGGCGGAAGAGCCGCCCCTGCTGCCAAGCGCCAACGAAGGCTAGATGACGCAGTTGGTGAGGGCGGCTGTAGATCCCCCGTGCTCACGCATCGTCGTCTCGCCGATCTCCCCACCCTGGACCCGCACCAAGCTCAACATCGAGAGCGCCCGCCACTGAAGTTGTCGGCCTGCAGCGCGAAGACCGCCCCATCGAAATCTCCAACTGGTAGGCAGCATGGAGATCGGGTGGGATCGACGCGGGGCGGAGGTAGCCACGGCCCGGATCAGCTCGCCGGAGCGATGGGGGCGACCGAGGGAGAGGGGAGATGACAGAAGGATCGGGAAGGGATGGGGCTTGAGGAAGCATCGCGATAGGGGCTGCCGGGGATGGACGGACAGATGACGACTGCTGGAGATCGGGCGTCTGCGGAGAGAGGAGGTACTGTAGTTTCTACAGAAACTGGAACACGTGTCAATACGGGAAAGAAAGGAACGGTGCATCTACGAGTTTAAAGAAAAGGAAGGATGGCCCGCGTCGAATTTTCAACTTCACTAGTATTTTCTTGCGACCCGGTCAAAAAAAAAAGTATTTTCTTGCGACCCTAGGAACAATCATAGGAACAAGATAATGTATAACTCTTCTTCATATAGTCTGCCATGTGCTTATGAACGTTCCTATGATTGTTCTTAATTACTTGTTCTCCGATCATAGCTTGTGTTTTTTCTTGATCATCACAAATGCATGACTAGCTTGTGTAGTGTTTATCTTTGTCTTATTTATACATGTTTAGGCTAGTCGATTTATGCCACAGCACCGGTCTAACGTCCATCATGCTTTCTCTAAACCTTGCAAGAGGTGTAGGCGGTGACAGCCATGTCCATCCTTTGTAGTCCTCTACGTCAGGGTTATAGCGTAGGAGTTCTGTAAATTGCCGTAACTAGCTGGCAGACCAGCACGGGATGGTCACCCCGTTGTGCCTTTTTCTGTCTAGACTTGCCTTGCCTTTTATCAATGATGGAACTCTTGTATGTTTCACACTATCTGACTACCCTTATCAACTTACCCTTGTATGATCATTGGTAAAGTAATGTCATCTGTAATCTATGAACATAGTACTTTGTTTACCGTGGTCTTCCCTTCAAAAAATATAATAACGATATCGAGTACTCCATAGTGAAGTGCTAGAATAGATATTTATCCCTGCACTTCCGGATTATCTTTAATTTATAAGAATTACAATAAAGTGTATGATTTATCCGGCGTATGATTTAGCAAGTGTCAACAACACACAGAGGTGTTTTTGAGGAGTTGAGTTCTTTCTATCTTTCTGCTTGTTTCTAGGACATCTCCTTTTATAGAGCAGAGAGGCAAAACTGACTCCCATTAGATCTGCGAAATTTAAGGGAACCTCCCTAGTGAATCTCTCAACGTTCAGCCTTGGAGCACCACAACACGGTCCTTAAATACGTGCCACAACCATACAAATAAGTAAGTGTGAATCACATGCATTGAACACACTCCTCAGGTTGATGTGGCAGTCTAGGTGTTGGTGGTGTAAATCCCTTTGCACCCGTGGCAAAACAAAATTGCCTGGTAGAACACAACAGAAGTTGAAACTCCTACCACAGACCATTTGCAATACCCGACATAGTGAGTTACAAAGGACCCGATTTACAACTGCTCACATAGACCAATTGCAACTCTTACCATATATAGAAATTGCACAATTGCATTTTTCCTTGCATACTCACATGTTGGATACATCTATCTAGATGGACAATGTATGAGTAATGTCTCCAGTCATCTTCACTCACCACTTTGGCTTTCTAAATGAAATTGGGCGTTAAGGTGGTCAAATTTCCAACATTTCTCTCGTGAATGAAACACTTAACCTAACCTACAAGGCAAACGTGACTCACGGGCAACGCGGCTCCCTTTTTATGTGCGCGCGGCGCAGGCATCATACACTACCAGAAATCGGCTTTTTCCCGAGTGTCCCCCCCTTTCCCGAGTGCAATTTATCGGGCACTCGGGAAAGCTCACCTTTCCCGAGTCCCCTTTCCCGAGTGTCAAAATAAATACACTCGGGAAAATCACGACACTCGGGAAAAACAACCTTTCCCGAGTGCCCCAGGGACGAGACACTCGGGAAATGATAGACACTCGGGAAAAAAAAGTTTTTCCGAGTGTGTTTTCGTTGACACTCGGGAAAAGTAAGAGCGGGCCCCACGGCAACTAGCGGGCGTTAGAGTTGACGGCGGGGAGGAGCCTTTCCCGAGTGCCACCGTCATGCACTCGGGAAAACTATTTTTGTTTTTCACATTTTGGCTACCAAACTTTTTTCCTGTCACTTATACACTTCAATATACTTCATGTTGAAATTTTGTAAATTTCACGAACCGTTTACTAAATTTAGTAATTTATTTTCTTTAATTGTATTTTTTGATGATAAGTCAAAATTGAACTGCAAGTCGCTCGATTAATGGAATCGAGATAATGAAAAAATGATATTCATGTTACTGAGTTCATCATAAGGCCATATGCAGAAAATGAAATGAAATTTCAAATATTTTGTTCATGAAATATGACAATGAGTGTGTGACCTATTTGATTTAAAATTCTATAAAATTCAAATAATGTCAAAAAATTGTGAAATTTGTCAAGATGTCACGATATCATATGTAGTTGTTGTGATAAATAGTAGACGAGGTTTCGCGCAAGGTGTCACGTAGGTTGTTTACAAAACGGACTATCAGGGAAGAAGTGGCATAGGTTTTAGGGTTGGGCATTAAGATTAGGAGTCAAGTGGTTTTCAAAAATTTAATTTGACTTCGAACATATTTTTTATAAACAATAGATCAGATAAGGAGTACAGCCTAAAAATTTGAAGAATTTTCGAATTTGTTTGTTATTTTTTAATTTTTTTAAGCTGCTGATCAATAATATTTCCCGAGTGCCTAATTGTTTTACACTCGGGAAAGTTGTTTACTCTCGGGAAATTGTTAGAGCGGGAAAGGAAAAAATTGGCGGAGTCCGAGCCCCCCCTTTCCCGAGTGTTTTGAATCTAGACACTCGGGAAAGGGGGGGACCTTTCCCGAGTGTCTGGATTCAAAACACTCGGGAAACGGGGGGGGGGGGGGGGGGGGGGGGGGGGGGAGAGGGGGGGGGGGGGGCCTTGGCCAAAAATCCGCATCGGCCGCTGCCCCCTTCTTCCAAATCGAACCAGCTGCAAATCTAAACGCCAACGCCGCCGCCGCCGCTCCCTCCACGCGCCGCCGCCGCTCGCGCTACCGCCCCTCGTGCCGCCCTCGCGCCGCCCTCGCCCTGTCCGAGCCCGGCCCCGGCGTGCCGCCGCGCCCCAGGCCCGGCTCGCCACTGCAGCCCCTTCTCCGCCTCCGCCTCCCCGCCCCAGCCACTCGTCGCCGCCGCGGCCCGCCTCCGCACCCGGCGCCGCCGCGGCCGCGGCCCTCTCCGGCACCCCGGCATCGCCTCCGCGACGTCGACACCATTGCCCGTGCCTCCTCCCTCCCCGTCCCCGCCTGGCGCCTCCTTTCCCGCCTCCCTCCCCGACACCGGCGACCCCGGGCTCAACGCCGGCCACCCTGGGCTCCACACCAGCGAAGACTAGGACGCCGCCGCCACCACACCGCCACTAGCTGCCGCCAGCTTCCCCGGCAGCGCCTCCCCGACGTCGAACCCCGCCCGTGCCGCCTCCCTCCCCGTCCCAGCCCGGCGCCTCCTTTCCCGCCTCCCTCCCCGACACCGGCGACCCCGGGCTCAACGCCGGCCACCACGGGCTCCACGCCGGCAAGGACCAGGACGCCGCCGCCACCACACCGCCACTAGCTGCCGCCAGCTTCCCCGACGCCGCACGTCTCCTCACAATCCAGGTAGTTCACCGAGCCTTTTTTTTCTTTTCTTTTTCATTTTCTGTTTTTTCTACATGAATTTGCTTGTTTATTTGTGAATTGATAATTGATTTAGAAGATGCAACATGTTTTTGAAATTATGAATTGGTAATTGATTTGTGAATTGAGAAATGGTAGCAAATGCTTGATTGGTAATTGTGAAAGATTATTGAGGAATAGGTTGAAACGAGAGGAACATGTGAAATATTTGCAAATGGTTGCTTGTATGTTGTGAAATATATGAGTTGTGGTTGTGACACCCTGTGTCACTGAATTCAGCCAGCACACATCATCGTCTGAACAGAAGACAAAAAGGAAACCAAGTTTAAAAATTCGAAATTCAAAATTTAAACAGTTGTCAAATCCAAGCTTCTGAAGGAACTCAAATTTTTGCATAACAACTTGAGCAAGCAAAAATACCAGTGGATAGCCATTCTGCAATAAGAATTTTGGAGAATTTTTGACGATTTTTGAAATTCATCTACTGCCTCAATAAAATCCTCAAATTTTCAAAAGTGCTCTATTTTGACCAGCTGCCATTTGAAATTCCTTTGGATTCCAGATGTGCAT
Organism: Eragrostis curvula; assembly: GCA_007726485.1. Taxonomy (NCBI): domain Eukaryota; kingdom Viridiplantae; phylum Streptophyta; class Magnoliopsida; order Poales; family Poaceae; genus Eragrostis; species Eragrostis curvula. The sequence goes on from RWGY01000045.1 coordinate 3,109,359, forward strand.
GTTGTCCAGTTGATAGAACTTTTGAAGAGCTTTCCAACGGTACCAACATTGCAAATTTTGGAGCCCATTTGCTACTCAAATTTGAGTGCCAAAGTTCGGGGAATTTCCAGTTTTGAATAATTCGGGAAAAAGAAAAGATGCCCGAGGACCCACCCGTCAGCCACCTCCCTCCCACTGCGCGCGTCGGAGGGTGGCCGCCACGTCGTCGACGATGACCGGAGCCACGCTCCGTCGCTCTCCACCGCTCCTCGCCCGCGCCGTAGCTCCAAAACGCCGACCCGCACCCGTCCTCAGCTCCTCTCCCGATCATTTCCCTGCTCGCCCGTCGCCCAAACCCTAGTTCCTCCTTCTGCCATTGTTGCCGGTCTAGGGAGCTCGTCGCACCACTGCCGTGGAGCTACTCCGGCCGAGCTTCTTGGCCTAGAGCTCCACCCCATCGCATTCAAGCTCAATATAGCGCCATTTGCCCCTTCCCCGGGCTGAGAGGCCCGAATTTGGCTTTCTGCCCCAAGTCCGGCCGCCCAGTGCTCCTCCGCGCCGTCGTCGATCCAGCAGCTATCCCTGCACCTCGGCGTGCGCATCATGTCCGCGCACCACCTTGACCCTGCTTCCTTTCAAACCAGCAGCTCCAGTTCGCCAGATTCGGCTTTTCCTCGCGCCGGACTTCGCAACCGCGACCACCCCGCCGGTAAACCTCCCCTGCACTACGCCTCCACGTCAACACGCCCTTCGACGAGGTTTCCCATGATGTGAAGAAGCTTTCAAGCCTAGAGCTGCAGCTGGAGTACCCCTGCACCGAGCTCGCGTCGTCGCCGTCGTCCTGCGGATCGCCGCTGCTCGTCGCCGACCCGCTCCGACCACCCCGCGCGCTCCAAATCCTCTAGATGAACTCGCGATCTCTCGATACCCCTCCCAGTCCTCACCATTCACCAAATGGGCCACCGGAGCCTAGTTCCGGCGAGCGTGCCGCCCTTCTCCGGTGAAGCTCCGGCCAGCACACCAATGGCTACGGGACCGCGGATCCGGTGCGGCCACGCATGATCCTTTGTGGCCCTCTGTGTAGTCCACCGTGTGTCCTCGCGTCTGACTGGCCAGATCTGGTGTGGCTCAGCCCAGATCTGCTGCGGCCCTGATATTGTGGCCCCTCGTGTGGCCCAGATCTGATTGGTCCGCCCATTTTCAAACCCTTTTCGAATATTTGTAAATTCCTCAGAAATTCACAGAAGATTGTAAAATCGATAGAAAAATAAATACTCATCAGAAAAATGTGAATCCAATTTTGCTGGACTCCATGTAGCATCCTATGTCCAGAAAAAATACCAAAACACCCTTTTGCAGAATGTGTATTTCGTGAAAAATACATCTGTCCAGATCTTGTTTAATTCCTTATAAATTATCTTTGCTCCATAAATCTTGAACTCCTGCATGCTTATAAAGAATCTGATGACACACTTACAGAACATTTTTCTACTGTCATATCCTATTTAATTATTAACTTATAATTTAAATTGTTCTTTGCATTGTTTAAATTATTGTAAATAATTCATATTACAATAAATCGTCAAACTTCACCATAAATCACTTCCAGTGGTGACTTTCACTAGAAAAATGCCACTGGACATAAATTATTTTTGAAATCAAATTATTTATTTAATCAACTTAGGTTGATTAAATGGTTGACTTAATTGAAAGACAATGAAGGAAATACTCCCGACGAAATTAATTAACAAAGTTAATCGTTTGCACTTACAGTGTAAATGATTGTCCTATCAGATAATTAAGTTTCTTAATTGCATCATGTTATTGCATCTAACTTGCATTTCCTTGTCATGGCATATAACTATCGAGATGATCCAGGAGCAGGTGAAGGACCAGGATGCTGAGCTGTTCAGGAGGAGCCACTGACTGATCCTTTGCTGACTGTGCTAGTGATAGAGTCGTTCCTGAGCCAGGCAAGCCCCGGTGCATGCCTCCCTATTTAGGATTTTGTTTTCGCACTTGATTGGGGCTAGTATTTGTTTATGCATTAGGTTTATTTGGAGTTGATGTGAAACCTTAGAATTGCATTAGGACTACCCTTCCAGATTTACCTTATGTCCTATTTTTGTAGATGTGGTCTAGGTAACGTTAGAACTTGCTAGGCGGTAGAAGACGAGTGGTATGTCCCACTCGCAAGGTAGGAATCACCCTGGATTGTACTAGATGGATTTAGGATTTGTTGAGATCGGACGGGGAATTATTTGTGTAGGATGGTTGGAGAAGGTTGGGCCTTCACGGTGGTAGCCCCGTCTGTGTCGGTTAAGGACCGTCCGTTGTTGGCCCCGTTGAGCAAGTTTGAGCGTACTGATCACATGCTAGTGTTTTTATGGGCCTAGTAAACTTAGTAGCTTGGGTTGCCCTGGTGTCTTGCGGATACTTGCATTTTCTATCATGGTACTTGGGAGAGAAAGGATGCTTCCCAATCGGGGTGTACGTCTGGGACGGGGACCGTGCGGGAAGGCCTTTCTCGAGAGGTGTGAGACCCAGCCAGCTCTAGGGGGACCCTTGCGAACGGTTGCTGCATGCGACTTTTGCGCGTGTGTGGCGTGTGGTCAGGTTTTCTCTTGCAGGATGTACATCGATGCCGCCGCTCTCGGTCAAGAGCAACCTTGCTCACTGTGTCACATCGTAGTGTGATATGATTGATGATGATGATGCTAGTCTATTACATTACTGTTATTTACATCTATTGCTGTATATACTGTCACCGTTGATGTATTGTTACTTATACCTGTTTTAGATTTATGCACACTGTTTTACTGGATAAGTACTTAACTTGAAAATAAAACTTAAAATTAAGGATCAAGTAATTAGTGCGAGTTATGCTATGAGTCAGCCTATCCCTTGCAGCCTTTGCATTTTAGGAGTCGGCTGTAGTTAGCCACGTTGACGGGTAAGTCTTGCTGAGTAACTAGTACTCAGGGTTTGCTCTTCATGTTTTTATTGCAGGTAGTCTTGCTTCCGCTGTTCCTTGGTGGAGTTTCTCAGCAGGTCCACATCGCAGGGCTTCGATGTGCGGCTTATATCGTCGAGTGTGGCAGTATTGTTATACTTTGTAGGCTTCCGCTGTGTTCTTACGTGTTTTAAATCATTTGACTCATTGTAATAACTTAAAGATGTAAAAATTCGTGCTTTTTATGTGATGTACTGTTGTGTCTGTTCATCAGCACTTCCGACTCAATCCTGTGAAAAGCGAAAACGCTTCAGCTGGCATCAGAGCCGTGTTGGGACAGTACATCATATAAACGGCCTATTTTCGAAAAGCTAACCACGTTACGAGTGAGGAACGAAAAGCCCACTATAAGGATGTTAGAGTAATCAGGTGGTTACAGGAGTTGATTGTTATTTTTCTGTAACGACGCACCGACGCCCAGGTAAGAAGGTAAGGATCATGTATGGCTCCGTGGATATTGGTATTTCTGGCATGAACCATCGAGTTCATGAGGTGACATTGATTTTCTGGCATGAACCATCGAGATCATGAGATGATGAGGATTGAGCCATGCGTTTACTTTTCTGCAAGTACGTCACCTGTGTAGGTTGGTTGAGGTGACGTTGTGTGCTTTGTAGGTACACTAACTCGCGCGTAGATCGTGTAGAAAACGTTTGTTGAGTGCGACTTAGTTGCCACCGATGTCTACGGCCTGCTATACTTGGGCAAGATTTTATTTTGTAAGGACGTATAGGTCGAGCATGCATTGCATATCATCTTAAAACACTTCCACGAATTCAGATCACCCAAAAATTTCAGACTGACAAGCTAACTTCAAAAAAATTCATAACTCAAAAACTGCTTGACCAAATTCGATGAACCAAGACTTGCTGGAAAGCTTATAACATGAACAAAAACTTTGTTGCAGATTTGCCCCTGCAATTCTGTCAGTATCCCTTCCAAATCTGTCGACCAAGTGGAATCAAGTTTCAGCTTCAACCAGTTTTTACAGAATCTGTCTGTCATCTTCAAAATTTGATATCTCCAGTTTTGCTTGTCCGTTTGAGCATTTGAGCACTCGTTGGAAAGGTCTTGAAGTTATCTACAAGTTTCGTGTTCTGAGTTTTCTCGTTCTACGTCTCCAGAAGTGCCAGATTTCAGTTTTGTGTCTGCTGCCTGAAGTCAAGACAGATTTTGACCTGTTACTTGAAGGACCGTTGCTTCCTTATTTTGGCCTCAAAGGTTGTGTGTGGCTAATTGCTACGATCGTCCAGAAGTTCTTTACCATGTTGTAAACTTTTGTTTAGCATGGATGTGCTGTTTGGAGTAGTTGAGATGTTTTTCATCTTACTCTCCACAAATGGATGTTGATAGCCTTTCCTACTTTCACTTGTGAAGCTGTCACATGGATGCATTGCTGGATGTTAGACACCCTCATTATAACCCATACCTGGATGTGCTTGTCTACTACTCAGCCACCCTCAACGAGAAGAAAGGATAAACATGTACCTTAGAGTGATGAGACTTGGCAACAAGCAAGATGAAGCTAAGGATGCTCTATTTGATAAGAGAGAAGCCCAGATTGTTGAGATGACGCTACAGGTGCAGAACCAAGAGAATCAGATCGTGGGACTTATTGAAGAACGAGTTGTAGCCCAGCAGATGGTCGCACAGCATATAGCAGCCCAAGCTCAACCCGTTCCATCTGCAGAGCAAAGTACCAGTAGACATCGTCAACCTGCAGCATGGAGAGCAAATGGAACAGTGAAGAAGATGCTTGAATAGTTGTAGTTGTTTCAGCCAGATCCATTGTGTAGTGTGTTGTTTAGATGTACCCTGTTGTTTGATTCGAGCTAGTGTAGTAATACCGTAGCTAGCAACGTGATCCCTTGTATTCGTGTTGTAATCTTGTCGATGTACTTTGAAACTGCATGTTCTCAAGTTGTCTGACCTTGACTTACCTCGATGGATGGAGTTCTATTCATGTTGAACCATGACCCCATTTGTTTGCATCATGAATACTTTTGCACTTTTATCTATCTTGCTTATATGGAACCCCTCGACTTGCCGTTGTTTACCGTTGTTATTGAGCCCTACACCAGAATTTGTTCCCGCCATTGATATCCTTGCTAGTTGCCCACAAAATGTGGAGAAGGTTATACTAGACCTTGATAATATTCTCCTTGATTAGCCTCGCTTTTGTGATCCTCATTTTTGCTCAATTATTAAAATTTGACAACATAAGGCATGAGCAATGCACCATACCATATGCATTGCAACCTACCACTTGCATTGCACGAGCATTTGCAATCCATCATGTACATATCCATTTATGCATGTCATACCAGGTGCATCATCTCATATGCACCATAACATGTGCACCATATCATACCATTTGCATATGCATCATTTATGCACCATGCAATGTGCATCATGATATTCTGCAGTTGCACCATTGCATGGTCACCATCACATATGTGCATTGCATCATCAAAAGCACGCAATGCACCATGAATATGCATCTTAATCATTATAGCATAGAATAAATGGATGCATGAATAATCACCGTAAAGAGCAAGAATGTGGAAGTTGTATACTTTGACTACTTTACCGCCATCTTGTGCCTACAAATCCTTGGAATCCTACTCCTTGATTACCTACTTTGGCTTCTTCCTTGAATATCGCTAGCAATCCTAAGCAACATATGTTTGGCCCATCCTTGAGCTCTTGTCAGTCTTGATATCCTTCACGTGTCATTCGTCTCGAATCACCATTTCACGATAGAGTTCTGTTATGCCTCTCTTCGTTGGCCACCGTGAGACTTTTAGTGCACCTACACGTTAGCTAGAGTCAGATGAGTTACCTGCAGTTCGTGGCAAATCCGATGTTTGTTCCGCCCCTTCTCAAGCACGCATACCAGATTCAGATGCGCTGTTTCAAGATCAAAATTCAAGAAGCACAACACCAGTTTCAGAAAGGCCGCACAAGATGTCAACCAACGAGCTAGAAGAGGAGAAGGTTCAGTTCAGTAAGTTGTGGAAATGTTCGAACGACAAAACCCGTCACCCCTCAGATGCCCAACAACCATCGTGAAAGAAGTTGATTGCCTTCTAAGAAGACTTGTGATCCAGCTCCAAAATGATGGTTATCAGTGCAACAATCATCGCGAGGAATGCTACCAAAACCCATGAGGAGGACAATAGTTTTCCAGACATATTCACTCAGTCAGAACCGTTTAAGCGTCAGAGACGATGGTTGAAGTTGAAAAGGAACAGTGACCAAGATCTTTTGGTTGCATAGCGCGTTGCCACTGTCTCGCCGATAACCGCCACACAGAAAGAGGACAATGTCCTGTGTTCATGTGTATCCTCATGGTACCACGCCCAAATATGTCACTCACTCTGGCCTTGCGTGGTGATATTGTTTCCGCGCAGAAGAAGACTTGTGGTCAAGAACAAGATGGTTTTTCCAAAGGGCTTTGTGTTACGCCAGAAGGTTACCGATGAAGCACACTTGTCCAAGTACTCTATCCTCCTCGACAGCAACAAGATATACCAGAACTCGCAGCAAGAAGTGGAATGAGTGTCTGCCGCTAGCAGAGTTCTCGTACAACAACAAGTCAACACCTACCAGGAAAGTATCAAGATGGCACTTTTTGATGCTTTGTGTGGACACCGATATCGTACTTCACTGAACTGGGCCGAGTCCGTGGAGAGAATCACCATTGGACCAGAATTGATAGCAACTGCAGAAGAGACAATACACCGCATCCAGTACAACTTGCGAGCAGCCAAGTCTTGACAAAAGACCTAAGCAGACAAAAGACGTTGACCGTTGAGATTGGCAGTTTGTGAACATGTAGGCCTTTGTGTCTCCGCCATGAAATGTGTACGTCGGTTCGGTGTTAGGGAGAAGCTAGCACCGAGGTACACTGGACCGTTCCTAATATCTGAGCAGTATGGGCATATTGCTTACCGTTTGAGGCTTCCCCACGATCTTTCAGGGGTACACACCGTCTTTCACATGTCTCACTTGAGGAAGTGCTTAAAAGCTCTGACAAATATGATGATCAGCGATGTAGGACAGCTTGAGCCAGATCTTGCTTATAATGAGCAACCCTTCAGCATCATGGATGAGAAGGACAGAGTCACTAGGAACAATGCTACCATTTCTATAAGGTGCAGTACAACAACTAGTTTGAGGATGAGATCACCGGAGAACAGGAGGAATTCTCTACGCTACAGTTTCGGTTTACTTCGTTCCCTCACCGTTTGTTTTTCCTACTCTCCTTAAATCTCGGGACAAGATTCTTTTAAGGGGGAGGGCTGTGCCACCCCGTGTCACTGAATTCAGCCAGCACAGATCACCATCTGAACAGAACACAAAAAGGAAACCAAGTTTAAAAATTCGAAATTCAAAATTTAAACAGTTGTCAAATCCAAGCTTCTGAAGGAACTCAAATTTTGCATAACAACTTGAGCAACCAAAAATACCAGTGGATAGCCCTTCTACAATAAGAATTTTGGAGAATTTTTGATGATTTTTGAAATTCATCTACTGCCTCAATAAAATCCTCAAATTTTCAAAAGTGCTCTATTTTGACCAGCTGCCATTTGAAATTCCTTTGGATTCCAGATGTGCATGTTGGCCAGTTGATAGAACTTTTCAAGAGCTTTCCGACGGTACCAAATTTGTGATTTTTGGAGCCCATTTGCTACTCCAATTTGAGTGCCAAAGTTTGGGGAATTTCCAGTTTTGAATAATTCGGGAAAAAGAAAAGATACCCGAGGACCCACCCGTGAGCCACCTCCCTCTCACTGTGCGTGTCAGAGGGTGGCCGCCACGTCGTCGACGATGACCAGAGCCACGCTCCGTCGCTCTCCACCGCTCCTCGCCCGCGCCGTAGCTCCAAAACGACGACCCGCACCCGTCCTCGGCTCCTCTCCCTCATTTCCCTGCCCGCCTGTCGCCCAAACCCTAGTTCCTCCTTCCGCCATTGTTGCCGGTCTAGGGAGCTCATTGCACCGCTGCCGTGGAGCTACCCCGGCCGAGCTTCTTGGCCTAGAGCTCCACCCCGTCGCATTCAAGCTCAATATGGCGCCATTTGCCCCTTCCCCGGGCTGAGAGGCCCGAATTTGGCTTTCTCCCCCAAGTCCGGCCGCCCAGTGCTCCTCCGCGCCGTCGTCGATCCAGCCACCTCAGGTGAGCCCCAGCTCATATCCCTGCACCTCGGCGTGCGCATCATGTCCGCGCACCACCTTGACCCTGCTTCCTTTCAAACCAGCAGCTCCAGTTCGCCAGATTCGGCTTTTCCTCGCGCCGGACTTCGCAACCGCGACCACCCCGCCGGTGAAACCTCCCCTGCTCTACGCCTCCACGTCTACACGCCCTTCGACGAGGTTTCCCATGACGTGAAGATGCTTTCAAGCCTAGAGCTGCAGCTGGAGTACCCCTGCACCGAGCTCGCGTCGTCGCCGTCGTCCTGCGGATCGCCGCCGCTCGTCGCCGACCCGCTCCGACCACCCCTCGCGCTCCAAATCCTCTAGGTGAACTTGCGATCTCTCGATACCCCTCCCAGTCCTCACCATTCACCAAATGGGCCACCGGAGCCTAGTTCCGGCGAGCGCGCCGCCCTTCTCCGGTGAAGCTCCGGCCAGCACACCAATGGCTACGGGACCGCGGATCCGGTGCGGCCACGCATGATCCTTTGTGGCCCTCTGTGTAGTCCACCGTGTGTCCTCGCGTCTGACTGGCCAGATCTGGTGTGGCTCAGCCCAGAACACCCTTTTGCGGACTGTGTATTTCCTGAAAAATACATCTGTCCAGATATTGTTTAATTCCTTATAAATTATCTATTGCTCCATAAATCTTGAACTCCAGCATGCTTATAAAGAATCTGATAACACACTTACAGAACATTTTTCTACTGTCATATCCTGTTTAATTATTTACTTATGATTTAAATCGTTCTCTGCATTGTTTAAATTATTGTAAATAATTCATATTACAATAAATCGTCAAACTTCACCATAAATCACTTCCAGTGGTGACTTTCACCAAAAAAATGCCACTTGACATAAATTAATTTTCGAAACCAAATTATTTATTTAATCAACTTAGGTTGATTAAATGGTTGACTTAATTAGACTGTATAAGTGAACGGTATAAGTGAACGGTAGATGCAATTGATTTATCTATTACTCAGTGATATGTTAGAGGATGGATGACCGTGAGTGGATGTACATGGGCCGCCAAAGTCAGAGTTCGTGGACTAAGGAATGGATTAAAAAGACTCAAGGTTTCATGAACAAAGCATTTGCCAATGTTAAAGGAAAGCCTCCTCGGACTTTCTGTCCATGTAGTGAATGTGAAAACCGTAAGAAGCAAACAAAGGTGGAAATGGGTAAACATCTCATAAAGCATGGATTTATGGCGAACTATAAACAGTGGACCAGCCATGGTGAGGCCGATCGTGTGCGACACGAGGTTTTTGACGAGGATGCCGGGGTAGCAGACATGTTGAATGACTATACAGAGGCACACAACTTCGAGGAAGGCTGCAGGGAGGAGGAGCCAGAGCCAAGTGAAGGCGTATTATGATATGTTGGATGCGGCACAACGGCCCCTTCACAGGCATACCAATGTTTCTCAACTGGATGCCATTGCGCGCCTCATGGCCGTAAAGTCCCAGTTTAGCCTGAGTCACCGCAATTTCGATGTCATGTTGACAGTTATTGCCAGCATGCTTCCGGAAGGTCACATTCTGCCAAAGAACATGTATGAGTCACAGAAACTACTTCGTGCACTTAAGATGCCATATGAGAAGATACATGCTTGTCCGAAAGGATGCGTGTTGTTCCGTAAAGAACACGCAGAAGCCTTGTACTGTCCAAAATGTTCATCCTCACGGTACCTGGAGGTAGAATCAGGTGATGGTGAAAAGCGAGAGACGTCGGTCGCTGCGAAAATCCTACGGTACCTCCCGTTCATACCGAGGATCCAGCGTCTTTACATGACAAAAGAGACTACGAAACAGATGACATGGCACAAAAAAGGAGTGCGATACCATCCCGAGAATCTTGTACATCCGGCCGATGGTGAATCCTTATGAGAAAGCAGATGAGGCTCGTAATGTACGTGTGGCACTGGCAACAGATGGGTTCAATCCTTATGGAATGGGGGCTGCCCCATACACTTGTTGGCCCGTGTTCGTTATACCCCTCAATCTTCCCCCCATCGTCCTCTTTCAACGACAGTACATATTCTTGTCCTTCATAATTCCTGAACATCCGGAGACTAATATGAATGTGTTCATGGAGCCTCTGATCAATGATTTGGAACGTGCTTGGAAGGAAGGGGTATTGACATACGATAAAGCAACAAAGACAAACTTCAAAATGCATGTTTGGTACCAGTATTCTCTGCATGACCTCCTTGATTACCACTTTGGCTTCTTCCTTATGCGACAAACCTAAGCTTGACATGGCGCCTCCTAAACCCGGCAACAAGAGATGGATAAAGCCTAAGGCTGATTTCGTCTTGACGAGGGCCCAAAGGAGGGAAGTACTTGAATGGTTTAAAACTTTAATGTTCCCTGATGGGTTTGCATCAAACCTGAGGAGGGGAGTGAACATAGAAACTATGCGAATCAGTGGGGTCAAGAGTCATGACTACCACGTGTGGCTTGAGCTACTTCTTCCCTCAATGGTTCGAGGCTATGTCCCTGACCATGTATGGCAAGCGCTGGCAGAGTTGAGCTATTTCTTCCGACAACTTTTTGCTAAGGAGATACCAAAAAAGGTGATTGTAGACATGGAAAAAATGGCTCCTGTGTTGCTCTGTAAGTTGGAGAAAATCTTTCCACCCGGTTTCTTCACTTCGATGCAGCATATGATTTTGCACCTCCCATATGAGGCACGAATGGGTGGGCCTGTGCAGAACCGTTGGTGCTATTCCATTGAGAGATGTCTAAAGGTTCTCCGAACTAAATGTAAAAATAAATGCAAAATTGAAGCTTCCATGGCAGAGGCATACCTTCTCGAGGAGGTGTCAAACTTCACTACAAAGTACTATGCTGACAACCTTCCTAGCGTGCATAATCCACCCCCTCGTTACAATGTTGCCGAAAATGAGTCGAGCCTCAGCCTTTTCCAAGGGCAACTCAGAAGTGCAAGTGGTGCCACCAGCAAGTTCTTGTCATACAACGAGTGGCGCACGATCATGCTATATGTGTTGACCAACCTTAAGGAAACCAAGTCGTACATAGAGTAAGTTCTCAACAAACCTACTTTTGATTAGTCACTCTTCTGCATCAAACCCTCTAATTTTGTTCCTCGCTGGCACAGAGAATTTGTTCATCAATTCGGGCGACGATCAAGGAATCCTACTTCGAACAAAATTGACTCCCTACTTAAACAGGGTGCGGGAAGTGGAAAACCCGATTTCATTTCTTGGTTCAAAAAGAAGGTACTGTCAAACTGATTTATCTCCTACTTAGTTTGACATGCATTACGTTGCTCTTAATTGATGATCTATCCTGCTCTATCTTGCAGGGCCAAACCAATGAGTCCATGAATGCCGAGTTGAGACAAGTTTCCAACGGCTGTGACTATAGGGTCAGATCATTTAACGGTTATGACGTCAGCGGATATCGCTTTCACACAACAAGCTACGAGGAGAGTCGTCCCAATCGACGAACCACAAATACGGGTGTTTTTACGCCCGGCGATGATGGCGTCAAGTATTATGGAAGAATCGAAAAGATATACGAATTAGATTTTCCGGGTTGCAAACCTCTTAATCCTGTCATTTTCAAATGCCATTGGTTTGACCCGGATGCAGTGAGACGGACTCCTAATCTTGGGCTAGTCGAAATTCGACAGTCAACCGTCTTACCATGAGACGATGTCTATATCGTGGCTACTCAGGCCACGCAAGTTTATTATCTCTCATACCCATGCCAAATCGATGAACGTCTCTAAGGTTGGGATGTTGTGTACAAGGTATCACCACACGGTAAACTACATGTCCCAAACGATGCCGATTACACCATAGACCCAAACACATATGAGGAAGATGACTTCTTTCAAGACAATGGGCTGGAAGGGAGTTTTGTGATAGACTTAACTGAAATGTTCAAAATGGATGTAGACAATGAGGACATTGGAGATGAGGTTGATAATGCGAAGGACTTACAACTTCTTGAGCGATTACATCTAGATAGTGATGATGACATTCCTCCTCCTTCAGAGAACCTGCATGATTATGTCGACATGCACGATATTGATGATGAGACTAATGATCCACCTCGGCGCACGGCGAGGACGAGGAGCAGGAGCACGGCGAGGACGAGGAGGTGCAGGGCCAGGCCCAGGGATCTCGTCGGCGAGGGTCATCGACCTTGCCGAAGCAACCGATACCTTTGGACCGTCGTCCGATAGTTCGCCCTGTCCCTCCCCGGTAAGTTACTTTTGATGTTACCAATACACTTTCATTTCATTTGTTTTAAATAACAATTGATACTAACACTTTTTCTTAATGATTTCGGCAGGTCATGGACTCCTCCCGTTGGGGGTTCTCACAAACGCAAGGTCAACGGCATCCTGGGTATTTTGTGCAGGCAACACTACCCTGGACTGGTGCAGCTTTCGGAGGGATTAGAGGTTGCAGACACGTTTGACCACTACGCCGCCGTGAACGACGTGGCGGATCGAGATGGCAGGAAGTTCAACAACAAGATGGAGCGGGTGATCAACGAGATGCTGGTAACTCTTCCTCACTACTACTTTGCTCAACACATCGCATTTTATTCTTCATTCTTGAAATAACAGTTTGAAGTACCGCGTTTGTATGCAGGATTTCTACAGAATTGAAGAAGGATACGAGGACTTGGCGCGGCAGGTGGCACGTACAGCGTGTCACAAACTTGTGAAGGACATGATGTACGAGGCGCGCAACCAGGCCACCATTGATTTGAAGACTGCCATGGATGTGCAGGTTAACAGAAAGGAGGCAGTAAGGATTTTCCCGACGAAGGAAGAATACTTCGCGGTAAATATAGAACAAGCTTTAATGAGATTAACTATGTTTTATTTGACCTTCTTATGTGTCATATGCTTGATGACGTGCAGGCGACTCCGTGGTGGATGGCAGCGCATAGCGACTGCTGGGAGGTCTTGGTGGACAAGTGGTGCGCTGAGAACTGGGCTGCGACGCACGAGGCTTGCTGACAGCGTCGGTCGTTAATGCAAGGTCCATCACACCATCAGGCCAGTCTTAGCCTCAATGAATATGCGGCAAAATACGTATGTCAAATCATTTCTTCACTCTAACTCTCAATAACGCATAATTTCTAATCATGTTTCTTTCCTCAGTCGGAGGCTCATGGTGGTCAGCCTATCAACACCTTCGAGGCTTTTGCTTTGTCCCACAAGGGCAAGGCGTCGGCGGCGATCCACTACAACCCGGAGGACCCGCCCAAGGCGTACAGCAATCCGACCGCCTATAGCCGCCTCAGTTCATACTAAGAGGTGGCAAAGGAGGTCTATGGGCAAGACTATGATCCGAGGTCACATGACCTCGATGAAGAAGTCGTGATGAGGGCGGGAAAAGGCAAGAAGCATGGGCGGTACTATCTTGGTGACAGCGTCATCGACACGGCAAGTACTCCCACGCTCTCCCAGATTCGAGCACGGACTGTTAGCGGTGGCCCAAGCATACGCGAATGACCGACCGCTACACAGGCCCTCCAGGTTATTACTGTTACATTCCTTGTTCGTTTAATTTTTTCATTTGATTCAATATTGCACTCGAGTTTAACATTTGATTCAATATTGCAGGCTCAGCTTGACAAAGTGAGGGCCAGACGGGAGCAGCTCGAGGCGACTTTGGCGCAGCAGGTGCAGGCGCAGGTGCAGGCGCAGGTGCACGCACATGTGCAAGCGCATACACAGGAGATGTTCTCCTTCTTTCACGCTCAATTCGAGGCGATAGGGCACCCCCTGCCGCCACATCCGACATGGGCTCCTCGTCCTCCTATTTCTTCTCCGGTGAGTCTCTTGGCAACCTTACACATTTTAGAGACTTAGAAAACATAGACAAACTTAGAGACTTAGAAAATCTAGAGACTTAGAAAACTTAGTTGTGCTGTACATGTTGTATCACAAATGTTATGTCTTCCTTTGTGCAGCCGATGCCTGGGTCAGCGGGGTCGAATGCTGGGGCTGGGGCTGCGCCTGTGCAAGACGTGGATTTATCGGCAGTTCAGAATCTTTTCCCAAATGTACCCCCACCCTTTGATCCATGATTTTTGTTTTATGGACTATATGTATCGCTTGTGAGTGTTTGTGAACTATTTGTGGATTTGTAAGCGTTTGTGGACAATTTGTGCACTTATAAGCATTTATGGACTATTTGTGGACTTTTGAACACTTTGTGAACTATATTGGACTATGTGTGTATTAGTTGTTGAATTGTGGACTATTTGAGGATTTGGATGTGGATGTGGTTGTGAAATGGATGCATATTGTCATATATATATACAATGCCTGCGTGTTTGTCAATTGGATTTATCCAAAAAACAAATAAAAAATAGTTCTAAAAAATATATTTCCCGAGTGTAAATGCACAGACACTCGGGAAAGGGGGGGGGGGGGGCTTCCCGAGTGTAATGTCGCCGTCAGTTCGCCATCCGTCAGTTTTTTGTTCTCCGAGTGTTGGTTTAACACTCGGAAAAGCCTTTCCTGAGTGCCCGAAAAAAGACACTCGGGAAAGGTGGCATTCCCCGTGTACGGTTACGCCGAGTGGGCTTTCCCGAGTGAAAAGTGGGGATCCTGGTAGTGATAGACGTGGCCTAACACATATACTCCACTATGGCATGCAATGCATATCTCGTGGAGGGACCCTTCGGAAGAAATAGAAGGAGCATCTGGTGGTGGGACCTTTCAGAAGAAATAGAAGGAGCAATATCTTGCATCGTGGACTTTGCATGCATGACAGACGTGAACCAGAAGTTGATGCATATCTACTTCATGTAAACTACTTCTATGCATGCATGAATATCCACGAATATCATTTTGTCTCAGCCAATATCATGTTTGTCGGTAAGATGTGGATGAAAGCCTTCATTTTTCGGTGTGTTGGGGACAAAGCCATGATTTCTTAGTGTCTCTCAGATAATTTTATTCAAAGCTTACCATAAAAAATAATGACGTCACAGTCATCATCATCAATGTTCTTGAAACTAAAGTCGCTGTTCAAGTTTAGCTCGATGCTTGGCTGGTTGCCTATTGCTTTCACGTGTGTCTCATGCACGATTTATAATAGCAATATGCGAGCGGGGAGAGATTAGATTATGAATAGGCTGGCCATATGCCACCCCCATGCCGAAACTAAGCGCAGGCTGAGGCTAACCATGGACACCTTCTTCCTTTCGCATGGGTCGCCCATTGTCTCCATCGACGACACCATCCCGGCGCGGCGCTTCTTCCAGTCGTGGGTGCCCGCAGGGGTCGCCGGCGGCCAGGTGCCGCGCGCCATATTGATGGTGTCGGCTCACTGGGAGACGGCCGCGCCGGCGGTCAGCGTCGTCCACGGCAGCAATGGCACCATCTACGACTTCCTCGGCATCCCGTTCCCAGAGCCCATGTACCATGTGAGGACGTACACAAGATCGAGCTTTAATTATTATTAATAATTAGCTGAATTGATTTTCTCAAATTTCTATATGTTGTGCTGTTCTTCAGATCAAGTACCCGGCGCCCGGCGCCCCTGAGCTGGCCAAGAGGACGAAGGCTCTTCTGGAGCAAGCCGGGTTCGGCCCCGTGGAGGAGAACGCCGGGCGGGGGCTCGACCACGGCGCCTGGGTGCCGCTGATGCTCATGTACCCGGCGGCCGACGTCCCGGTGTGCCAGCTGTCCGTGCAGCCCGGCCGCGACGCCGCGTACCACTACGACCTCGGCCGCAGCCTGGCGCCGCTGCGGGAGGAGGGAGTCCTCGTCCTCGGCTCCGGCGCCGCGACGCACAACATGAGCCTGAGGGGCGTCCACGGGGCGCCGCCGCCGGAGTGGGCGGCAGGGTTCGACGCCTGGCTCAGGGACGCGCTCCTCGACGGGAGGCACGACGACGTCAAGCGGTGGTACGAGGCGGCGGCGCCGCATGCGGAGCTGGCGCACCCGCAGCCGGACCACCTGTACCCGCTGCACGTCGCGCTCGGCGCCGCCGGGGACGGGGCCAGGGCGGAGCTCATCCACCACAGCTGGACCGGCAGCCTCTCCTACGCCTCCTACAGGTTCACTACCAGCTAGAACGTACGGCACCTACTGGGATCATCATGCTTGTTCCGAATGAAGCAATTAAGCGACGAACACTAGTAACTGCTACGTACCAAGCGACCAACAATTGTCTTTCCTCCTGCCATTTGCAACATTATCCATATACTTGGAAGGCTCACGCGCCGCGTGCGTCTAAATATTATATCAAGTGCACGAAGCCATATGCAGCTGAATCACAACATTTTACACTGTACAGCTGAATCAAAACCGAAACTTCCTGTTTTGCCGGGGTTCTGACGAAAGACCGTTAAACGCTCACCCCAGAGTACAATTGGCGGCTTCTATCCAAACTATGGTTGGCGTTTTATTATCATTTTTTATCCATCGTAATGTACGTTTGTGAGGCAGCCGTAGTGCTGAGGATTGTGAATCCTATATGTCTTTAGGTAGAGGCTGGTATAATCTTTTTCCGTTATCTAAAGAGAAGAGCCAAACAATATTGGATTCATATAGAATACCAACTTAAATGAGGAACAAAGAAAATTCTTATTTTTATTTCATACAGCAGTGACATTCTGCTTTTCTTGAAAACAAACATATAACAAGGTTCAACATACATATTTTATTGTTGACGATTAACTGAAATCAACTGATCTTGCCAAAAAAGACCAGTCTCTAGAGAGTCTTGAGCACCGATTCCATCTCGATGCGAGGCCGGCACATGGCCACTAGAGGCACAGCCATTGGCATGGCCACCCTTGACCCCTCACTCATGTCTACCTCCTTGTCTCCAATCCGTTCCCACTCAAAGCATTGTATCATAGTCCCCAGTGCCATCCCTACTATTTTCAAGGCGAGCCCCTCACCAGGACATTTTCTCCGTCCCATGCCGAAAGGTATCATCCAATTACTGTTTACATTCCCTTTAGGTCCTAAGAACCTCTCTGGCATGAACTTCTCTGGGTCAATCCACATATGAGGATCTCGCTGCATGGAGTACACATCAATGAGTACCATGGTTCCACGTGTGACGGCGTAACCGGCGATTTTGCAATCCTGCGATACCTCATGTGGGACAAGGTTTGGATTGATGGGGTACAGCCTGAGGGTCTCCATGATGACACAATTAAGATAAGGGAGAGTGGCGAGATCTGATTCTTGGATCATCCGGGATTTGCCAACAACGGAATCGATCTCAGCTCTTGCTTGTTTGAGAACGCCTGGGTTATTGAAAAGGAGAGCCATTGCCCACTCAATCGTACCCGTTGACGTGTCTGACCCAGCTTGTAGCAAGCTCTGTGCATATACATCAATATATATTTGTTTTGCATAAGATTAGTCAACAAGTCAAATATTCCCCAAGAATACATATGAAACAACAAAACAAGTACAATAAATGACTACGCAGGCATGAATGGTTTTTTATTGACGAAATGAAATGGATGTTTATGCAGCTGTACATATATGTGTCATAGTTCACTTTATAAATGTCAGAGTACTTAAGACTGAAACATTGCCAATTGGCATATTGAGTTTCATGCCAAAATTCATTGGTTAACCAATAACCTTAAGTATTTTAAGGTGTGCCTCAATATATTTTGACGCTGTTGTTCATGCCTATGCTCCAACAAAGACCACAAATTTCAGCCAAAAAGGTTACTATTAGAAACATTGAAACTTTAACAGAGAAAATACCAACATTATATAAAATATTTATTGGTTCTCTTTTAAACAGCAATAAAGAATTTTATCAAGAAATTTCACATACTAGGACCTACCCACAACTATTATGATCATCATCAAATGACTTGACAAAAATTTCACCGAATGAGCATGCCAACTAACAAAAACATGGATACTACTTTTTTTTTGCGAAAAAGAGAGGCTTCCATTCATTAGAGCACAGCACAGGTACAGGATACTACTTAATTAGTGCCCTACTAAAAAAAGAACCAACAAGAAGTTTACAAGTGACAACTTGGCAGCAAAGTATACCGAGTTGCTGCTCACCTTTGAAACAATTGTTTTACAGAGGCCGTTGACTATGAAAGATCATTCGTGAATGGTAAATAGAACGGGTAAATGAAGATTAGGAAAGATCAATATGTTCTAATCTAAGGATGATCGCATAGTTAAACGAGCAGCGAGTTTACTCACCAGGCAGACGGTGCGGGTGACCACGTCGCTAAGCGACTCCGGCGACTGGTCCTGCTCCCGTAGCAGGTCGCCGATGACGGTCCTTGGTGTCCCCTCGACAGGGTTGTGGTGATGATGTTTCTCCCTGTAGTCGTCGATGAGGCTTTGGCCGAACTGGTGGCGCAGCTTCGATAGGGCGGACGTGCTTTCTTGCCGTTCTCCAGAAGTCAAACAGGCGCAACACCGGCAGGAAATCTTGCCGGTTTGCGGCCAATGCAACTGCGAGCAAATCGTCTGTCATGGCCTTGAACCGGATTACCTGCACTTAGGTAGCTATAGCTAGTGGTCATGCATCCATGCGGAAAGAAAAAAAAAGATATAGAAAGATGTCGCTGGTGATCGAGGTAGTATATATATACCTGCTCCTCCGACATTCGCTTGCCGCTGACCATGACCATGATCGCGTTGGCCACGAACTCATATGCTATCGACTTCACTGCGACCTCGCCAGGCCCGGCACGCCAGAGCTTGGCCGCCATGGCGCGTGCCTCGGCGTTGCGAGTGGTGGCCGTTGCACCAACCCGGTTCGCGCATAACGCGTGCACGGTGGCGAGCCGGCGGAGCTGGCGCCACAACGGGCCGTAGTTGGCGCTGCCGATGGCCGGGCAGTCGTCGCCGATCAGCCGCCGTGACGCACGCCCGGGACGGTCCGCGAGCGCGACATCATGCACGGTGAAGCACTCGTTGGCGATGGCAGGGGAGGACACAAGGAGGACTTGACGATTGCCGAATCGGAGGTGGAGGAGGCCGGTACTGGCACCGTACCGCGCGGCCAGAGCCGGGAGCGAGCGGTGCAGCGGCCTTTTCAGCAGATGGAGGTGGCCGACGATGGGAAGCGCGGGCGGGCTCGGGATGCGCAGTCCATTAGTATTGTTCCGAGGTGTTGCGGAGAACATGTGCAGGAATAGACATGTAAAGAGGAAAAGGAGAGGGGCTAGAGGCAAGGCTTGAGAGATCTCCATCCAACAAAAGGAGCCTTTGTGTGCGAGCAACGAAATATGTGGAATAGAGAGAAAACGGGTTAGAGTGGCAGCAGACTGCTGCTCTTCGATAGTTTCTTACGAAATTTTTAAGACCTCCTGCGACACGCGGAGGATCGTGGCAATCGCCAATCAAGAGCTTGCATGCAAACAGAAAAAATAAGTGAGCGTTCCACAGGAGATGGCCGGCCGCTCTTAATTTGATAAAATCATTGCCAATTTTTTAAGATCTGTCCTTGTCTCCTGGAACACGCGGAGAATCAAAACGTAGCCATCGCAAATCAAGATCTTACTTTCCATCAAAAAAAAAAAATCAATAGCTCAGATGCAAGAAGATAAGCTATTAAATTGATGTTTTTTTCCCCTCACTAACTACATGATTGCAACATTCCCCTACAATTTTTAGCAAGTGCCCGACAATGTCTACTGCATTTGATTAAGCACAAAAATTGACTATAGCTAACAAGTTTGTGGAGGATGTTCCTTTTGGTAAATTGTCAAAACTGTGGGAAAATTAACATCTCTGCGGAAGGCATGTACCCTATTTGGTTACAAGAGCCTCAACAGCACCTCAGGTTCTGGGTTCGACTCCTCTGGCCGTCGATAGCGAGGTGCCAGTAGTGGCTTCGTCAATCTCGAGGATTTGCATATGTGCGTTTATAGAAGTGAGTGTGCGCACGTTGTGAGTGTCTGAGTTGTATTGTGTAATCGCATAAAAAAGAAGTCAAACATCTCTAATTTTTTTGAACCGAACTAACATCTCTAATTTTGATCATTAATTTTTAAAATTTGTGTAGTTTAATAATATAAGATTTATATTTTTTAGATCAACCATAAGAAACACTTTCATGGTATATATACATATATAACTCACATATTTTAAACATCAGAAAATTTTCAAAGTTAGATACTCTTAGCGTTAACCAAAGCTGAAACGACAACTATTTTGAAACAAGGGTTGCACTGCAGTTGAGCTTTCAGAGCTGTCCTCATGTATGACAGCTCCTCATATTCCCTGATCTGAGTGCACGATACCAATTGATGCCCAAAAAGGTAAATTATATTGTTCAGTGCATATCTGCACAAATTGTAAGAACATAACAATGGACTGCATAATTTAGATCATATGTGAAGGAATAGATTATAGTCTGCTATGCATGTGAAAATTATGCAATTAAGTTATTGAGAAGATTTATGTTTTATTGCTCACATCAGAACACTCGGAACTTCTTACTGTTACAGAAAAAAATCTACACTAAGCAACTTATGGTTGTCCCGAGGGATTTCTCCTTTACTCGTCCTGAGAAAGATTTGAATACTTCAACCCGAGAAGGATGACTGGAAAGAAGCTCAAACTGGCACATAGAGTAAACACCAATTCGAGCAGAACTGCTTATATTAAGAAAAAGAACATGATCAGCAACTTGAATGAATCTGCATTCCAGACAAATCCAAACAGACGATGAGTAGAGGAGGGAAACGGTAAAAAGAATCAACGGTAGCCAAATCATCAGTGCATGCGCCAGCCAGGCAGAAGCAGAACGATCTAATGATGCCTTCCATCTTGGCACAGATGCTCCTGAACACACGCCCACTGTTGAATAAACTTGTCTAATGGCGCACTCATGTATATGTCAGAGCTGGATGATCCGTCGGTGGCCGTTGGAATGGATAAAATTAATCATGCAGGGCAGGTTCGACTGTTTCTGCCAGATGCAAAGGACAGAAGCAAGCTTACCTGGCAAGCAGCAAACTGAAAGAAAATGGCCACATTAGGCCATTCTCAATGCTGTTTTCATATAGATTTCATTCTCATCACGCAACGGTTGTATTCTTCTTCACTCCTCTTAATGAAATACATGCACCACGCATGGTCGAGAAAAAAATGGATTTCATTCTCATTAAATGGCATGGCATCTAGGCAAAAACGATGACATGCATGGCGCAAAATTTATGAATAGAGAGAGGGGTTGCCTTTCATGGGTTGAAAGGAAGTTTACACGGTTACCTAAACTTTGAAGTGAAACAAAACTCCATTGAGATAGTTTGGCTTTCATCTTCACACATTCATCTATTCTTAGTGGTCACTTAGATGAAGCATTTAAGTACTGTATGGTAACATATGAAAATGTGAACCAAAATTTTGCATATGAGAGTCTTAGTTTCATTCATCAAATCAATACTTTCTAGATGATGTTTCATTTTTGGAAATCACGCAATGAAATCTTGCACTGAAAGTGGCCTTAAAGAGGAACATTAGATTACCGAGTAGTGGTAGCAGTTTGGATCCGCAGAACCCTGAATTCACTGCATTGTTTGAGGAGCAATATGGTCCAACATAAAGGAAGCATGGCTAGCCAAGGAATGATCGAACTCTAAGTAGCAAATAAATCTTAGTGATCATATGGCTGAAAACAATTGTGATGACGTGGCTTGCTATGGTTACTGAGAAATAGGAGATAATGAGATGTAGTGGGTTCCCCTTATATATGTTACTAGTTGAATTCTTCTCGCATTGCTGTGGAAACTTATGAAATAACTATACATGAATGTTAGGAATTAAAGCATTTAAATATCTATAAAAATGCTATGTGAGTTGGCTATGAAAAATAACATGTCGAGAAAGAAAGAATGTACCTTAACTTTTACACACTGAAAGAGAAAAACAAAGAAAAATCTCGATTGCATAGCTATATTGTCTTCCGATGCTGTTTTTTGAGTACGGTCAACTCTATATATGTCCGCTCTTAAACCAAATCGGAATAGAACACACACGAGCTTCTGCAAATCTAATGATAAACATCATCTTTTGATGGAAGCAAAGACCACGCAAACTGAAACCAACAAAGAAGGAAGTTTCCTAGACACATGTCCGGGAACATCCATATCAGCACGCTTTTGAAGATTACAACCAAAGATCGATGAGTAAGATCGAACAACCTTCACCGGGGCAAAAAGAATGCAGCGCTTAAGACGGGCTCTGTAGAGGCGGGCCGGGTTGCCAACTGCCTCTAAAAATCATGTAGTATAGTGGTGGTCATGTTGTCGACTACGGCTACAAAGGGGCTCCATTTGTACCTCGCGAATTGTAATGTGGTCTGCCACTACAAATCCTTTGCCGTGGCGGACCTTTTGCATAGTACCCCTGCAGAGCCTGTAGCGGCGGCCTCCGCTAGGTGTTTTGGGCTGCCGCTGCTATAGGCCTTTGTTGTGGTAGTGAGATGCTCTAAGGAAGTGCAACAGCGTAGAGTACTGAACAGACTACACTGAGATCTTGTTCTGTATTGTACACGGCCATTAATTCCTCAATCACGCGCGTATTGTTCTACTCGCAAGAGCTTAAGGGCGTTTAGCTCATGGCTCCAATCATTTTTAAAACCCCACGTTGTACATAGCCATTTCCGAAATATATTTAATTACTGTTAGAAAAACTGAACTCCGCTTCTGACATCCAACACTTACAAAGACCAGCTTAGTTGTCACCGACCTCTCATCATCCAAGAACCCCTCCCATGCATCCCCTTCACAACCTCCCTCAGAATCTCGGGACCAAGCAACCATGGACGCGCGCGGCAGCCACCTCCTGCAAGGTCCTCTTCTTGGCGCCGGCCCTGTCGCAAACTCTGCTTTGCAAGGTCCCTGCAGCAGCCTCCGATGTACCGCCCTGGGCGTCACTGCAGCGCTCCTCGTCCTGACCGGCGTCGTCACGCTGTTTCAGAGCTCTGCGGCTTGGGTTTACGAACATCGGAATGTGTCCACTCCAGTTCCGGTGGCGTGCGCCTGAGACCGCAGGAAGTGAAGTCCGACGTGGGTGCGGTAGCTGCCGATGACGGGCAGTGCTCGGAGGTGGGCGCCGCGGCGCTGCGAGCTGGCGGGCACGCGGTGGACGCCACTGTGGCCACGGCGATCTGCCCAATGTCAAGCGGCTTCGGTGGCGGAGCATTCATCGTCGTCAGGGAAGCGGCCTCCGGCGAGGCTGTCGCCTTCACCCTTCAATGCACGGGAGAACGCGGCCACGCCGGTATGTACGCTACTTGGTCTTTCATAAACTACTAGCTAGAGAGGGACGGGGAAATGGGCACATTCGTCCTGCCCACGTTCAGACATGTGAGCCACTTGTCTTAATCTAATTTGCATTAAAGTGATGCTCCTTTGAAAAAAAAATAGAAACAGTGAAATTGTTTTTACTCGGTCTCTTGAGTGTAACTTCTACTATCTTATATACAATTATTATAACCTAAATAAATGATTAGTCACGCTAATCACACCAACAGTCCCACCCGGCATCAACAGTCTTTGTCTTTATTTTCTTACTAGGTGAGTGCCCGTGCGTTGCTACGGATGTTTAACAACACAGTGAAACTATTTGTCACACCTTACGAAAGCTAGAAATGATAATCGTGCAACTTTAACGTCTTAAAACAAATAAGCATTTATCATTTAAACAATTAGTTGAGTGTCTCGTTTATTGTTATGGACGTCTAAAACAATATAGATATTTATTTTCATAGCTTGTTTGTTTAACATAAAAACTATGAACAAACAACATAAAGAATTACTCGAAGCATATGATGAAATGTCATGTATCAATGACAGAACATAGAAGGTTGTTGTTTAGTTTACAACTCTATGAATGGCCGAACCGAGAAGCGCACACTCCTTTCAGGCTAGGAATAGTTTCGTGGCATCTTCTTTTGTAGTTGACAATGCAGAAACTTGAAAAAATAACATCATATCTAAAGTAACAAAATACATTTTGTATTCACCTACTCTGGCTTACCTAGAACTTGGTTTGGCAACAATGTTCAGTTATATGCAAATTATCAAACAATTAATATTGAAACATCATCGACTAACATCCATATATATGTCCTAAGCACATCACATAATCTATTTGCCTACCACAAAAACCTGTTGAGTAAAATCATGATTAGGTAATTTAATCTTTTTTCTTCCACCTCATAGCGCCATGCCCTCATCAGATCACATCCCCATCACTTCCCTGTTAAGAAAATAAAGCTTACTTAGTGAAATGTTGCTCGTAAGGAGCTAATTCTTTACACCACAGCCTGATTTCGTGCTCAAGCAAAGGAAAATAGATGCCGCGCACACAACTCCGTCAACACATGCAAGCCATACAGCCAGTTTATTCAAGCATGGCTATGGTGGAAAGTGCAGGCTAATGAAAGTAACACATAGTATTAGTAAATGCAAAATCTGGTCATGTTGCCATATAACAAGAGGATACTACTTTTCTCGAGAACAAAGTATTACTTGCAAACCTAGCGTGATTGTATAGAGGTAGCTGCATTGAAATTGTGAGAAACTTGGTAAAATGCCCTGAAAAATTGTGAGAAACCTGGTAAAAT
Organism: Eragrostis curvula; assembly: GCA_007726485.1. Lineage (NCBI taxonomy): Eukaryota > Viridiplantae > Streptophyta > Magnoliopsida > Poales > Poaceae > Eragrostis > Eragrostis curvula. Next base: position 3,134,146 of record RWGY01000045.1, read on the forward strand.
GCCAGTAATACTTTGTTCTTGGTGACAAGGAATATTTCTTCAAAACTACTCCTATTCAAAGCTTATTTTCTGTTAATCTGCCTAGCCACATAAATGAAACTAATATGCAGGCCATATTAGAATCTGTTGTGATAAATAAACGTCCTTATGGTATTCGTTTGGTCTCATCAATCCGTAATATCAGAAAATTACACATGACCAATTCAGAGAGTTGTCAAGAAAATATTTCCACTAAGAAAGCTACTCACTGGTGTAAGGATCACGGAGTACCGAGAGGGGGGGGGGGGGGTGAATCGGTAGTCACTTTTCACTTCCTTTGGTAAGGTACTTTAGCAACCTAATATCAAGGGTAGGTGATGACAAGAAGCAAGCGATGCGCAGACACTAGCAAGACTATCAAAGAGCAACCTTACACAAGCAACTCTACCAAGAGCAAAAACAACCCTATCAATCAAGTCTACTAGCAAGAAGTAAATGCAGAATAGTAAATGCTAGTAAGTAAAGAGATGAGATAGAGATTGCTCATGGATTTTTAGCCCGTGGTATCGGGAGGATGGCGCCTCCCCCTAATCCACGTTGGGTCACTCCCGCCGGAGTCTCGACCCCTCCCTCCGCTCGATGGCGATCCCTTCTAGAGCATTCTTCACCCTCCGAGTGAAGACGCGGGCACGTCCCGCGGCAACTCCGGATGCTCCTCCGAAGGTAAGGATCCGCACGTGATGCGGTCAAAAGGGCGCTCTCTTCACGTAGCTTCTTTCACACGGGAAGCTTGAAGACCGTGTACAAACTTGCGGTGACTTCCACACTCTTGGCAAGCTCACCACCAACGCCTAACCGGTCTAGGTCTTGCCATAGACCAAGAGTAACAACCCAAGATGACTCTCTATGCACACACTAGCTCTAGAGATCAAAGAATGCTCTTGTTACTCTCTCACAAGCACTAGGATCACTCCAAATCCTCAACAAGTGCTCTCTCTTCTTGCTCTTGGCTTTCCTTGGGCAACCTCACCTGTTCCACTGGCCAAGAGACCCTCAAAGGGGTAGATAACCAACTATTTATAGCCCCCAACTCATAAACTAGCCGTTGCCTCAAAAGCAGTCTTTTCTGCACAGCCACCGTATCATACGGTGCTCTAGTCACCGTATCATACGGTGACTACTTCCTCTTCAGCCTTCCCTGCTGTCTTCACTGATCTTGCGGTCACCGTATCATACGATGACTGGCACCGTATCATACGGTGACTACTTCCTTTCCATCTTTAGCAACTTGTCCAAATTGCACTTCTCCTGGAAACCATACGGTGACCATCATACGGTGACTCTACCAGTGACTCTCTTTTCACTGGATTTTCCTGTCCATAGTCACCGTATCATACGCTGACTATCACCGTATCATACGGTGACTTCTTCTCTCTGAATCTGCAGAAACTGCCAACACTCTGGAAACCATACGGTGACCACCGTATCATACGGTGATTATCACTCCTCATCATACGGTGACTCCAGCAGAGATTTCCTATCTTCAGTTCTGCAATTCCTGTAGTCACCGTATCATACGGTGACTAGCACCGTATCATACGGTGACTTCTGTCTGAAGTCCATCTTGATCATATTCTCGATCCTTGACTTTATCTTCACTCTTCTTGGTTCCTCAAGCTTCTCTTCTGCCACCCTAGCCTCTGAGAGCCTCACATTGCATCCAATGATCTCTACCACTAGTGTGCACTAAGAGAACCAACTCGAACCCTCTTGATAGTCCGGTGTTTCCTATGGACTCAAGCCTACATCTACACCAAGCGAACACCTGCTTGGTTCTAGCATGTCCTTAGCCTTGATCCATCTCCTCAACTGCAACTTCATCAAGCCCAATGTTCCGAGTTGCCGAGGCAACCAATCATCAAGATATCCAATAGAGAAATGGTTGACGTAGTCCTTCATCATATGTGACCATAGGCAACAACCTACAAAAGAGTTAGTCACATACAACATGATCATCCAATCACCAAAACATTCATACCTTTGGGGTTTCCATACTCCAATGGTCATGAAGCTTACAATCTCCCCCTTTTTGGTGATTGGTGACAACATACGTATAAAAGATATGGAAAGAAAGCGCAAGTAATGATTGAGATAATTGAAAGAGAAAGAAAGGCTCGACTAGACCGCTCTAGTAAAGGATACGGGTGAATGCAAGAGCAAGAGCGTCGTAGTACTCGATCACTAAGAACTATACATTATGTTATAGGATAGATAAAGAGAGAAACATGATGAGTAGAGAAGTGAGGGACATAGCTCAAAAGAGGTATCACCTGCAAAATAGAGTTAGTGCACAAGGGTGATATATAAATAGAGGGCAAGTGAGCTATGTCCACCACTCTTGTGATGATATGATAATGAATAATTCCTGCACAAAGCAAGTTAGTCCACAAATCATCACAAGAATACGATATATACACGAGGGATCAACACATACATCTCAGGCATAACGATACCAGATAGATATATAACAAAAGTGCAGTGTATGTAAAAGAAACCAAGTGCATTCTCGATGAGCTAAAACAAGGCAAAGGAAGACCAAGCTCATCGAGAACCACAAACATCCAAAAGAATATACAAAGGGAACTCCAAATGTCCTGTCTAGCCAAAAAGCCCGAGAGCTCCCCCTAGGTACAAGCACTCTCAATCAAGTCTCACTCCCAACTCCCCCTAGACATTCTCTCCCCCTTTGGCACCAAGTACCAAAAAGATCATCGAGGAAAGATATGCTATCTACGCATCGGGGTCTGGAGGTGGTGCAGTGGCCTCTGAAGCAGAAGAGCTGACTCCCCCTGAAGCTGTGCCTGCCACTGTAGCTGCTGTGCTGTCCTGTGAGGATGCCACTGGTGCTGACCAAGTCCAAGTCCTAGGCATCCCTAGCTCTGGAGTCTGTAGGCGTCGAGAGATCTGCAGCACTGTCTCTGGAGTCTGACGACGACGAGTATACGTCACTATCTGCCTATCCACAGGAGTAGGAGCATTTGGCTGTGCAAGTGTACGCTCTAGCTCGGCAGTGTACTCCTCTAACTCTGACTCTGAAGCTGAGTGTATAGAAGGAGTATGAGACTGAGTGCCAGAGCCAGGCTCGCTAACTGTCCAAGAAGTACTGCCTAGGGGTGCCTTCCCTGTGCTGCTTACCCTGAGAGCTGTGGCCTCTGCTGCAACCTCATCATAACCTACATCAAGCATATCCTTCAGAATAACCTCATAGGTCACAGCTGGCGTAGGAGAGGACGTCTCTAGAGCAGCAGTGTGAGCAACCTCTGTAGTGGTGATCACTGCCTCAGTAGCAACTGGAGGAGAGATCATACTGGAAGTAGTAGGTGCTGAGGTGACTGGAGACTCAATCCCTGTGAAGTCAAGTGAGCGTACTGGCATAGGAGGAGAGATCCTAGTCACAGAGGTGATGTGCTCAGCTGGAGTCACTGCCGGTGAAGTACTCAGCAAGAAAGCAGATGGTGTCATGAACTGTCCCAGTGAGAAGGATGGTACTAAAGAAGGTCCTGCCTGAGTGTGACCTGCCATCCCTGATGCTCCAGCAAAGAGGGAACCAAGTAGACTCTGAGCAAACTGTCCTGCGGGAGTCATAGGAGCTAAAAGCATGGTAGTGAACATCCCAGCAGCTGCTGTGGCCTGTGGTAGCTGAAGACCCTGTGGTGGAACCAGTGAAGGTAGAACCATAGGGGGCATGGGAGGCATCCCAGGAACTGCCTGACCAAGGTAACTAAAAGCTGTGGCAAAATAACCAAAGATACCCTAGTTTTCCATCTGAGTGTTCCTCAGCGTCTCTCCATCTACTCAGTCCACTGTCTGTGCTCAGCGTCTCTCCTCTCCTGGTCCTGTCTCCACTGCTCCTGCTGATCAAGCCTCTGTCTGAGCATCTCAAGCTGAGCAAGCACTGAAGGATCTGTGGAAGTAGCTACTGCAGCTGGTGGAGCACTCACTGGTGGAGGTGGAGCTGGTGTGAAGTCTGGATCTGCTCCATGGTGCAGTGGGGACTCTAGTGAGAAGTCCCTCTCGTCAGTAGCTCCACTCTGCATGCCTGTGCCTCTAGCCTGTGAGGAGCTGCTCTGTGAAGCATCAGCTCTCTGTATGCACCGTGGGTCACTAGGGGGCAACAACACATACTCTGTGGTCACCTCAGGAAGAGCCTCGTACTGATCATCGGTCATGAACCCATTCATCCACATCAGCCAACAGATGAGAGGACCAAAAGGTAACATCCTAGAACCAACCCTCTCAGCTATCACATCCTGCATCTGACAAATGATAAGATCTGCTAAATCAAATGGCTACTCAATGAGGATGGAGGCAAGTGTCCACTGCACTAGACAAGAGATCTTGTCCTAATAACCCTCCCGGGGTACTATGGTCCTGCTGAGCACTGCTCTCATAGCTCTAGCCTCAGTGTGTCAGTCTGTGAGGCAGCCTGTTGTATCCCTGCTCATATGGTGGAGGGAAAGCCACTCTCATAGCATCATCAGTAGGCACAACTCCCCTGAAGGTCTGCGGGGTGGTCTGGCTCCCTCATGAGCGAGGTTGTGCAGAATCCTGTACACTAGCCTCAGCTCCAAGCACTCTGTGTATATCATCTCGAGTGAGTCTGACTGGCTGGCCCTCATATAAGAACCATATAGCACTCCTATCATCAGCAACCCAGAGTGTAGCATAGAAGTCTCTCACTATATCAGTCCTGTACCTCATAGGTATCCCTAGCAGAGTCCTCAAGCCAGGCATGTAGGTCATCCTGGACTCCATCTCTCTCCCAGCTGCTAGAGACAAACGAGCTGGCACCACATACTTGTGGGCAGTGTATAGCTTGGACCCCTTCTTGCTCTCAGCTCTGAGCAAGGCCTCACCAATCTGCCTCTGTAGAATAGTCCAATATCTGGAGCCTGCCATCATGTCTCTGGACCTCAGAGGAGCCCACACGTGCTCTGCTACCTGCCTCAAAGACTGCAAGGTCCTAGTGTCGACCTTGAGGAAGTCTCTCTCGGTGTGTAGCACGTGCAGCAGCCTCTCTCATCATGGCCCTCTAAGCTAAGGCCCGTCTCCTCTTCCTCGACTCCTCATCCTGAGGTAGAGGGGTGTCACGGAAGAAACCATCACTGTCCACTCTAGCCTCAGCCTCCTCAAGCTCGTCCTCCTCCTCAGCACTGCCAGAACTAGAGGTAGAGCTGCTGTCTGTGTCCTCAGCCTGTGGGACCTCCTCCGGAGTCCTCGACGAACCCGCTCCTCGTTTCGGAGTCTCCTGAGTAGGGAATCTCACTCGGGTAGACCTCCTGAGTGGAGTCTGACCCTCAGTGAGCCTCCAACCTCCTGTGCTGCCTCCTGCAGGAGGATCCTGTCCTCGTAGAGCACGACGCACAGTTGCATCTGTCAGAGGGTCACCTGTGTGAACTGCTGGAACTCGAGGCTTCTTAGCCTTGGGCTCCACCACTGCCTTGCCCTTCCCTCTGTCCTGACCTCTGCCTCTACCTCTGTCTCTAGCCATAGCTGCTGTCACTGCTGAGCTGCCCTCTGATAAGATAGGGCGAGTGAGCTTGGCTCACCAACCCGTCTACTAACAAGCTGACTGCCAAAGATAGGATCAAGGGCTTGGCCCTAAATTCGTCCACTGATCACTGCACTGTCAACTGCCTCTGTCCTCTGGTCTGGCCACTCACAACTGCCACTGCACGATAGGAATAGAGACAGGGTATATGAGTATAGAAAAACCTACTATGATCTACAAGCAAGAATCGTAGGAAAGCGCATAAAAGTCTATATGAAGTCCTAGCGCTGAGGTGAAGGACACAATGCCGACAAAATATGCAAAAAGGACAACAGCATTATCGACTATGGGTGGAGATCAACTAGTGCACATACAAGCATAGTAATTAACTCAATGTGACACTAATCGAGGAATCAACACTAGTGTTATGTGCAAATAATGGATTTAAGCACAACAATCAACACTAGAGCCTATGTGTTGCATAAAGGGATAAACTTTACTTCATACACAGCGCATAGGAAGTGAATATCATCTAAAACTAGCATCAACCGAGAGCAACAAGAAGGAATAGTGCTAGAGATGATGACATTCATCAAATTAGGGCATAATTAGATGAAAAGGAATGAAATTTCGACGCCCTATGCATCAACCAAGCTTATGTGCATCAAATTGACGAGAAATTGAACAGTCATTCACTTGATTCGCGCAAAGCTCGCCGGAATTGCAAGAACATGGGGCCGGAACCCTCACCGTAGCTCAAGAAGAAGAAGGTGGCAAGGTCTCGGTGCTCAGCTACCCTTCACTTGCGCAGGAGCGGCTGCTCCAGAGGCCGTGCGCGGAGATGAAGGTGGAAGAGGACACGACAGCGATGAGGGCGCGGCGCGACGAGGAAGACGGCGGCGGGTGCGCGCTAGGGTTTGCGTGGGCGCGGGCGTGCTGCAGCGCAGTGCTGTGAGTGGGGCGAGCTGCTAGTGCGCGAGCTGTAGTGGAACAAGGGCGCGCGGCAGTGGTGCAGCTCGACGGCGGAGAGGTACGGGCAGCGCGCGCGCTCGGGAAGACGTCGCGGTGGCGGGAGCGCGAGGCGCGGTGAATGGTCGCGGTGAAATGCTGGAAGAAGCATAGTAACTCGAATCGAACGATGGGGATTAGGGTTGAATTCGAATGGATGGCCGAGATCGATTGAAGAAAGAATCAGCGGCTCAGATTGAAAAGGAGATAACGGTCAACCCAGGTCACCGTATGATACGGTTTCTATCGCCGTATGATACGGTGATCACGATGAACTGGACAGCGCAGAAACGGTCACTGTATCATACGGTGACTGGCACCGTATGATACGGTGACAGTAATCATCCTGTTCAAATTGATCAGAGGCTTTCAGCCTCACCGTATCATACGGTGATAAGCACCGTATATTACGGTGACTTGCAGAAACGCTGAGTTCAAGGACATTTCTTTCTATGTCCATACATCTCACACAAAAACCAAATAAACACCATGTATGGACCAAAAAGGGAACTCTCAACCACTCCTTTGAAAATAAGCCAATATAGGCTGTACATCGGCATATAATAATTTTTGAAAACCAAATAAGATGCAAGCCAATAAGAGCCAAAAGAGGGAAAACCAAAGGAGGGATATGTATGAGCCCTTGCCAATGACCCGTGCGAGTAGATTTAACCTCGAGGACCATTGTGCAATGCTCAATGGGCATGAAGCTCCAATCCTTTCCTTTAATCACACTTATTATGGGCAGTGTTCTTATCATATGGAACATGAAGCACTTTCCACATAGTGTGATGGCTCCTTTGTGATTTCCTATATGCAATGCATGAAACAAGCATATCATATGAATGCAAGTGAAAGTAAATATGCCATGTGAGATGCAAGCAAATTTAAAGACATTGCATAAAGGAAACCTACTCAAGGTCAAGTTTGAACCTCTCTCAAGCTTAATCATCATGAGCCAAACCTTGCCTTGACTCAAACATCCCCCATGCTCATGACTATCTTGAGAAAGTTTGCCCTTGAACTAATTTTTATGTTCTTTTCTTTTTAGTTATTTACACATGCATGGATGCAAACATACTAGTTCACAAAGGAGCACCTGGCTACCATGCAAGACAAATGCAAGGAAAGAAACCTATGATACAAGGGTACCTCCTTGAAGAGTAGATTTATCGGTGAAGCACTCGAAGCTTGTGGTGGACCTTGATGAATATTCAACTTGGCACTTGGTCCACCACCACCATCCATCTAAGTCCCGGTCTTGCGGGCCCACTCGTACTTCATTGGCCGCTCATGGTCAACGACACACTTGGGGACCCAAATCTTCCGAATCTTCCGCTTCTTGTCCGGTGGTCCAAGCGCCTTTGCCTTCACCTTGCCCTTCTTGTCCCTAAAGATCTTGAAGTGCGTGTTCTCATGGAACAAGTTAGCATTGGGCATAGCATTGGAACTCCTCACCTTGGGGCAATTCTTGTAAGTGTGTCCATCTTGACAACATTTCTCACAATAGTAGTCATCCGCCAATAGAGGAACCACCCAAGATGGGATGGTATCTTCATTGCCGATGATGTTGATGGTGGCGGGGTAGGAACCAAGGCCCTTATGTGCGGCGTTGTTGATGAGATTCCTTCCAAGGATTTGCTTGTGAATGGTTCTTCCCCTTGTAAGCCTCTCAAAGCCATCCATCACCATCTCCCTCTCCTCCTTGAGCTTGTGATATTCCTTCAAAATAGTCTCATCAAGTGAAACATGCTCTCGAGAGGAGGTTAGCTCATCACAAGTCACATAAGATGAATTTGAAGTAGATGAGCTAGAAGAGGATTTGTTACTCATTTCGAGGTTGAGCGCTTGATATGCAACTTCAAGGGCCTCATGCTTCTCATAGAGATTCTCGTAATCTTCTTCCACAATCTTGTGAGAAGAGGTAAGGTCCTTGAGCTCATCCTCTAGGTGCTCAACTCAGAACACGGCCACTTCATGCTCCTTCTCAAGCCTTGCAATGGTCTTGTCTTTCTTCTTCAACATCTTCCCGGCAAGATCAAGAGTACACATCAATTCTTTGTAAGTTGGTCGGTCTTCCTATTCAAACTCTTCATCTTCACTTCCACTCTCCTCATCCTCATCATCACTATCAAAGTCCATTGCCATCAAGCACATGGGAGGTGAAGGTAGGTCACTTGTGATGTTAGTGAGCACAATCCCGGCAACTTGCTTGCCCTTGTGAGATGTGTCGTCACTATCTTCTTTCTCCTCGCTTGACTCATCGTCGGTCACCCAATCTTGTGCCACGAAGCCCCTTCGTGATGGTCTCTTCTTATCTTTGGCCTTGGAATTGTCCTTCTTGACCAATTTCTTCTTCTTCTTGTACTTGACCCTTGGCTCTTCTTCTTCATCATCACTAGACTCTTGTGGCTTCTTCTTAGGCTTCTTGATAGGCTTGGTGCACTCCTTTGCAAAGTGGCCTTTGTCACCACAATTATAGCACATGGAGTCCTTCTTTGACCTTCGATTGAAGAAGTTGCTTCTCTTCATGATGAGTGCAAGTTCGTCGAGGCGAATTTGCAAGTAATCTTCTTCGTCAACATCTTCATCACCCTCATCTTCACTTGACTCGGGGACGATCACCTTCTTGTTCTTCTTCTTGCTCGCGCCCTCAGCCGGAAATGCAAGGTTCTTGTTCGGCTTCTCGTCGGCACGTAGTCGAGGTGGTAGCTCTCAAAGGCGGTGATCTTCCCGATCAACTTGTGTGTCATGAGGTCTTCGAGTGAGGTGTTGAAGAGACACGTGATGAGGGAGTCGTACTTTTTCCTTGGTAGAATCCTCAAGATCTTGTGCACGAGGTCGGCATCCTCGATCTTCTCCTTCACCCCGAGTGAGTTGATGTCCTCTACAATCAAGTTCAAGAGAGAATATGCATCATTAATAGATTCACTTGATGTCATAGTAAAGGAGTCATACTTATCTTTGAGCACATAATATCTTTCCTCTTTCACGTCCGAGGAACCCTCATGAGTAACTTGTATTTGTTGCCAAATCTCATGAGCGGTACCCGCGGACTTGATGCGAGCAAAAACATCCTTAGTGATAGCCTCAAACAAAGCATTTTTAGCTTTAGCATTAGCTTTAGTGAGTTTTTCATCGACCGTCCCGTCGTCCGCGACAAGCTCAACCAATTCATTTGTCACACGCCACGTGTCGGGATCGATAGCCTCTAGGTAAGCTTGCATGCGAGCCTTCCAATAGGCATAGTCGGTCCCGTCAAACGTGGGTGGCCCGCTTCCTCCCGGCATCCTTACTCAAAGGCGATTAAGCCCTAATTTGAGCACGAGGCTCTGATACCACTTGTAAGGATCACGGAGTATCGAGAGGGGGGGGGGTGAATCGGTAGTCACTTTTCACTTCCTTCGGTAAGGTACTTTAGCAACCTAATATCAAGCTAGGTGATGACAAGAAGCAAGCGATGCGCACACACTAGCAAGACTAGCAAAGAGCAACCTTACACAAGCAATTCTACCAAGAGCAAAAATAACCCTATCAATCAAGTCTACTAGCAAGAAGTAAATGCGGAATAGTAAATGCTAGTAAGTAAAGAGATGAGATAGAGATTGCTCATGGATTTTTAGCTCGTGGTATCGAGAGGATGGCGCCTCCACCTAATCCATGTTCACTTGTACAATGAGGGCCTGCAGTGACGCAGGCCATAAAATTTTGGTGGCGGACGCCTGGCCTAGCGTCACTGCAGGCCGCAGCTCGTGCACTGTAGCACCATTAGGCGGCGGACGGAGTGACGCAATCAGCCAGGTGCAACTTCGGTGGCGGCAGAAGTGACATCGCAGACGTCCGCCATTAAACCTACTCACATAGAGGCGGTCGGGATGACGTCACAGGCGACCGCCACCTCTCTTGGTAGCAAGAGTGGTGGACGGCGATGTCAGCCGCGTCCGCCACCCTTGCTGACGTCACGGACGTCCGCCACTTCAAGTGAAACACAGGTGGCGGACGGGGCTGACATCAATGTGCCCGCCACCGCATCGGAGCAGTATATAGGCGCGCTGTTTCTTTCCCCCGAACAGTATCGGGCTGAACTCGAGTTCTTGTCCGTACGGCGGCCGAAAAAATTAGAAAACAAGGGGGGAAGGTTTTGATCTCGTTTTTTTTAGGAGTTGTTCTAGAAGGTAAATTATAGCAATCCATTGGACTATTTTTGTGTTTAGATGCCAATTTGAGGGTCAATTTTGTGGATAAAGTTGACCTAGGGTTTCAAACTTTTTTAGCTTTATTTGAGGTGATTCCATTGATTTTTTGGTGGGGATTAAGTAGATCCTATGTTGTTTGCCAACCTTCCATGTCCTATGTTCTTTTCCTTTGGGTTTTCTATTCTAATGTTGTAGATCCAATTTTGGATTGCATATGCATGAGAGGGGGAAATTGATTTGCTTTTTTAATATTTTCTCTTTATTTTTTTATTACATTGTTTAATTTCGTTTTTATTATTGCAGATGGTTGACAGATCTTGGATGTACGATGGAGGAGGAGGAGACCCGCTACTCTATTTTCAGGAAATCACCAATTTTGTGATAGCCGCAAGGACTCACGCTTCACGTCAGCGTACAGTGGCTATATGTTGTCCTTGTAAGAAATGCAAGAATACTATACTGTTTGACGACCATGAAATCATTCGTGAGCACTTGTTGGACAATGGTTTCGTGGACAACTACTCAATCTGGACAAAACATGGTGAAACATCAGATAGTGGAGAAGCCGGCAACGAGCCGGAGAGTGTTGAAGGCAGTGATCACCGAGAAAGGGCACAACCCAACAATGAGCGTTATACTGACAATCAGTGCAACACCGGGGATGATGACTTGGTACATGAAACTCGCGAATCTGAAGGCATAGATGTGGAGGAATTGTTGCGCAACATGCAGCATGAGGATCTGCTCCATCACAGGAATAAAGGCTTTGATAACGTAGAAACGTTGCATAAAGCATCAAGGGACCTTCTTTATGATGAATTGAAAGGGTGTGAGAAGGAGTGCACCGTGTTGCACACGGTTCTTGGACTCCTCACATTGAAGGCAAGCAACAGTTGGTCAGACGGTAGCTTCAACAGCTTGCTGGAGATGTTAGGCAATATGTTGCCAAAACCAAATCATTTGCCCACTAGCACGTACCATGCAAAGAAATTGTTGTCTCCATTGACATTGGGCATACAGAAAATTCACGCCTGTCCGAACCACTGTATCCTCTACCGTAAAGAACACGCAGATAAGGTGAGATGCCCAACTTGCAACGCGAGGCGGTACAAGAAATTTGATGACAATGACGATGAAAGTTTGACCGTCAGCAAGAAGAAGGGACAGAAGAGGAACAGAGGCAATCATGAAAATCAAGGAGAAGATGATGCAGATGATGGCAGAAAAATTCCGGCACTGGTGATGTGGTACCTACCGGTAATCGATCGCTTGAAGCGTCTGTTGTCAAACTCAAGAGATGCTAAACTCATGACTTGGCATGCCGACGAAGATGGGCGCAAGAAAGACGGGAAGCTTTGCCACCCTGCGGATGCCCGATAGTGGAAAAAGTTTGACGTTGATAACGTTCGCTTCTCAAACGATCCGAGGAATGTGAGATTTGGTTTGAGTACCGATGGCATGAACCCTTTCGGTCTAACGAGGAACCCACACAGTACTTGGCCAGTGTTAATGTGCATTTTCAACCTTCCATCATGGTTGTGCCACAAAAGAAAGTATATAATGCTCAGTATTCTTATATCGGGCCCACAACAACCTGGCATCGACATAGATGTGTTTTTGGAACCTTTGATGGAAGACATGAAGAAGCTGTGGGAAGAGGGGGTCCGTGTGTGGGATGCGTACCGTCAGGAGCACTTTAACCTCAAAGCAATTATTTTTGTTACCATCAATGACAATCCTGCTCGCCTAACCCTTACCGGGCAGGTAAAAGGGAAGGCGGCATGCGTTGTATGCGTCGACCAAACATCATCCGTGTACCTTCATAATTTCTGTAAGTTGGTGTACATGCGTCACCGGCGATTCTTACCAAAAAATCACCCATATCGTCGAATGAAGAAAGAGTTTGATGGTACAGAGGAGAAAGATGCGCCACCAGTACTTCGCGACGGCAAATTTGTTTATAACCTGGTAAAATGTTACCGGGTAGTTCACGGGAAGCCGGTCAAGGGAAGAAAGCGGAAGAAATCCGATCAAGTTCCAAAGGATGCAATCTTTAATAAGCAGTCGATTTTCTTTCGGTATTTAAACTATTGGAAACAGTTGGAGATTGGTCATGCAATCGACCTTATGCATGTCACAAAGGGTGTGTTCGATAGCACATCAGGTCTCCTGATGGACACTCCTGGTAAGACAAAGGACGGGCTCAACGCCCGGAAAGACCTCAAAAAGCAAGGAATAAAGCCAGAGCTTCACCCTCAAGAAAGGCCTAATGGGAAGTATTATCTTCCACCGGCCAGCTATAACCTGACCCTTGAGGAGAGAAAAGAAATATGCAAGTGCCTACGCAGCATCAAGGTACCCACTGGTTTCTCAACGAATGTAAAGAATCTTGTCTCAATGGCTGACTTAAAGATAAGTGGCTACAACACGCACGATTGTCATATGATGCTTTCTCTGTTCCTCGCCATCGCTGCAAGGGCTATCAAACACCCGTATGTCAGGATGGTCATCACATGGATGTGCCACTTTTTTAACGCTGTATCGAAGAAGGTCATCGACATTGTCGAACTGGAGACCATACGTAAACAGATGCGAGAGACTATGTGCCAACTCGAGATGTGCTTTCCCCTCACCTTCTTTGATACCATGGAGCACTATATGATCCACATTGCAGATCAAATACTTGTTCTTGGGCCATCTTACCTTCACTATATGTACCCGTTTGAGCGTTACATGTACGTTATGAAGAACTATGTGCGCAATCCTAGAAGTCCTGAGGGGTCCATGATAGAGGGATACACAACAGAGGAGGTGTTGGAGTGCTATAATGATTACATGAAAGATGGGAAACCAATAGGTGTTCCAGTGTCACGCCACGAGGGAAGGCTCACTGGTAAAGGAACCAAAGGAAGGAAGACCTTCAATGATGAGAATTTTGAAAGAGTGAAAGAAGCACATTTCAGCATCTTGCATCAGTTACAGATTGCCGCACCATACGTTGAACAACACTTGCAACAGCTTCGCTTAGAAAATCAAGGCATGTCTGAGGAATTGATCATGAGTGAGCACAAGCTTTGTTTCATTACCTGGTTGAAGGAACTAAACATACCAACTGGTGAAACAACAGAAGAAAAAACGATGCATCTATTGGCAGATGGTCCACTAAGTCTTGTTACGTCATGGCAAGCGTTTGACTTCAATGGGTTCACATTTTACACCAAGGCAAAGGACAATAAGAGCCAGTGCCAAAACAGCGGGATAGTAACATTTGCAGAGGACAGTGAGGGAATCAGAAACACATATTATGGATACATTGAAGAGATTTGGGAACTCAACTATGGAATGTCTTTACGTATCCCCATCTTCAAGTGTATATGGGTTAAGCATCCACAAGGAGTAACGGTGGATGATTCCGGATTCACAATCGTTGACTTAAAAAATGTTGGTCACAAGAATGAACCTTGGATACTACCTGAAAATGTGGCACAAGTGTTTTATGCACCTGACCCCGCCACAAAGAAGCATGTCGTCGTGTCAGGAAAACGAAGAATCATAGGAGTTGAGAATGTTACAGATGAAGAAGAGTACAACCAGTTTGAAGAGGTGCCCTTCTTTGCAGATACAACACGGATAGCTCTAATCGAAACAACACTAGACTATTCATGCGTGGTGCCCTACCTACGCACAGATTGCAAGGGAAAAGTAGTTCAAGGCTAATTAGTGTTGTTAATGAGTTTGATGTATCCTATTTAGTTTTAATTATTGTATGTTTGTAATATATATGTTACTACTGGGAGACTCCCTTTATATATGTACTACCTATCATCCTATTTCATATGTTGAAATTATGATGTCAATTTTAAATGTGCAATTTTATATGTATTAATTACATATCTATTATATTGTTCAATGGTATATATGTATTAATTTTATCTGCAAATGGAAATAAAATGATCATAATCATAAAACCATTTAATTAGCGTAATAAACTGATAATTAAATATAGGAAATAATAATGAAACCATTTAATTACATCATATATACTTTATCAATAGTATATATGTATGAATGATAATTTTGTTCTAATGGGAAAATATATCATATATATTTATCAACATATTTTAAAGAAATTTGTAACTAAAAAAATTATTAAAATCATTTTTTGCAAAAAAATGGTGGGCGGGGATCGAACCCTGCACCTCAAGGATAGCAGCCGGCTGCCTTACCACTGGGATGTCAAGACTTTCAAGTATCAATGGCTTCGGAATTTTTAAATACAGTCCCTTACGTTGTGAAGTGGCGGACGGGTGTAGCGTCACCCGTCCGCCACTTAACAGGCTGACGTCATCCCCGTCCGCCACCCCGCCGTCCTCCTATATAATCCAGCCCGACGGCGCCGCTAAACCCTAACCCGGAGGATTCGCGCGCGACGCCGTCAGGCTGTCAAAATTTCGCGCCGCCGCGCTCCTCGTCGCCCTCCTCGCCATCCCCTCTCGCCCTCCTCGCCGTGCCCTCCTCGGCGCGCCCTCCTCGCCGTGCCCTCCTCTCCATCCCCTCTCTCCCTCCTCGCCGCGCCCTCCTCGCCGCCCTCCTCGCCATCCCCTCTCACCCTCCTCGCCGTCCCCTCTCGCCGCATCCCTCCTCGCCGTCTCCTCTCGCCGCACATCCCCCGGATTTGCTGTCCCGGAGCTCGTGTCGCCTTCCCCGACCTCGCCGTCTCCGAGCTCGACCCGGCCGCCGTCCCGGACCTCGTGCTGTCGTCCCCGAGCTCGCCGTCCCCGACCTCGCCGTCTCCGAGCTCGACCCGCCATCCCGGACCTCGTGCTGTCGTCCCCGAGCTCGCGACCTCGCCCCGCCGTGCCGGACCTCGTGCTGTCATCTCTAGGTGCGCCCCTCTTCCCCTCTGCCCCTTCTTTGCTGGCTGCGTGCCACAATGCCACATGAACCTACTGCTGCTCCTTCTGTTAGTACTGCTGGATTGGTGCTTGAAAGATGGCAATTGGAAATACAATGCTAACAAGGACCGTGTGTTAGTGATGCTTGCTTCTATATGTGCTGCTCCTGTTAGTGGTCAAGAACATGATGTGCTGATTTGTTACTGAAATGCAGCTGCTTGATGCTTTGATGTCCTCAAATTGCTGCTTGATTCTATATGTGCTGCTCTTGTTAACTGAATATTTACACTTGTTAACTGAACATTTACATTTCTTCGAAATGATGGCCTGCTCTTGCTCTACTCTGATTGTTACTGAACATTTATATTTCTTCGAAATGCAGCTGCCATTCTTGTTAATTGAATATATACACTTGCTCTACTCTGATTTTTGTGGACTGAACCTATGTACATTCTTGTTAACTGAAATGTGCTCTTGCTCTGAAATGTGCTCTGAAATGCAGCTGCCATTCTTGTTAACTGAATATATACACTTGCTCTACTCTGATTTTTGTTAACTGAATCTATGTACATGCTTGTTAACTGATATGTGCTCTTGCTCTAAAATGTGCTCTGAAATGCAGTTGTGACGGATACCCAAATCAGGGTATCCTGATCTAGGATACTTAATCCTGCTAACCGTCTCAGCTTAATTGTGTAGGGCCCACAGGAACAGGTACATGACAACAGAGCGCTCGAGGGGCCCACGGCCGACCCCAAGGGCACATACAAGTTCCGCCTCGCCCGACCCCCAGTCGGGCGGGCCCACGACTTCCGCCCCGCCCGACCCCGAGTCGGGTGGGGTCCACAGACTCCGCCTCGCCCGACCCCCAGTCGGGCGGGCCCACGACTTCCGCCCCGCCCGACCCCGAGTCGGGTGGGGTCCACAGACTCCGCCTCGCCCGACCCCCAGTCGGGCGGGCCCACGAGCCGCGCTTCGCCCGACCCCGAGTTGGGAGACTTCGTCGAGAAGATTTTCCTCTGGCAAGGAGGACAGGCATTTACGACGAGTAGCTGGGGAGCCTTAACTCTACCCAGCAGCTCATATACTTGCAGGCACGCGATCTGACCTGCACAGTGACACCCGTCCCATCTCGCGGCGCCGCCTGACACCTCGAGTACAGCAGCGGGATGGCTACGGCATCATCATCACCCTGAACAGGGACGAAGACCGGACCGGCGACAAGACGGCCGCGACAGTCTGGGTTGACATCTCGACCACCTGCCCGGCGACCAGGCTGACAGGACGCCGCCTGACTAGAGCCACAGTAGCGGCTAGGGATCAGACTAGTGCGGCGCGTAGCCGCGCTGCCCACAACCCGAAAGCCCCGTTCCCATTTGTAAACCGGCTCACTCCTTGACTATAAAAGGAGAGCTGGGTGCATGAGGAGGAAAAATCCCCAGAGAGATACAACACACACAGACATAGAGATACACACGAAGAGGCTTGGAGTCTTCCTCCACCCTCGTCAACACTTGTAGTTCCCCTCTGCAAGTCGAAACACGAACTACCCACGAACTGGACGTAGGGCATCGATTGCCTGAACCAGTATAAACCTTGCCTCTCTCGCAAAACCCTCACCATCATAGAAGATTGTTAGGCGCCGTAGTTACAAATTTACTTGTCGGCCGGTTTCTTAACACCGACAGTGGCGCGCCAGGTAGGGGACCTCAGCGCGTTTGACATCTTCAGTTGATGGCGAGCCACGACATCGATTGGGCCCCGGGCGCTCTCGTGTACTTCGGAGCCTGGAGTTCATCGTGGTCCGTGATGGGGGGCTTTCGCGCGTCGAACCGCCGGCACCCCCACAAAGGGCCCTCACCCTCGCCATGTCCGCGGGCGCGGAGCTCGTGGGTATGGCGGAGTACGACTACGACAGCGACGAGGATGACCTCCTCGACTACGACTCCGACGCCGGCAGTCACCATCCTTCGCGCGAGTGCATGGTGGTGGAAGCCGGCGGAGGTAGCCGCCGCAACGTTCACGACGTGGCAGCGCAGCCAGACCCTGCAGCGGCCGCAACGACGGCGGACGCCGGAGCGGCCGCAGAAGCCGCGCCCCTGCTTGTGACACAGGCGCAGCATGAAACCCCTCCGGCGAGCGCCGACCTCAGGGAGGGCGATGACCTGGAGCGTCTGCTCCAACGCCAACACGAGCTCGCAGAAGCCGCACGACGGCTCAAGGAGGAGCGCGAGCGGCTCGAACACGAGGTGGCGCAGCGCCAGGCCCTGCGCGAACGCGTGCGTGCCCATGGGCGCGAAGCCCGGCAGCGGATTCTGGCCGAGGCGGGCAACCTCGTGCCCAGATACACCAGGCCCAGCCAGAATGTCGCCGCGGCTGCGACACTTTTGCGCGCGCTCCCGCAACCGTCCAACGAGGACCAGCGAAGAATCCAGGGGGAGCTCAAGGACCTCCTGGACTTGGCGGCGGTGCAGCAGGCCGAGCGCGAGCAAAGCTCCGCTGCACGGCGGTGGGAATCCAGCGTTTCCTACCGCACGCCAAGCAAGCCGCGGCCACAACCCGAAAGTTCCGTCCACCAAACCCCCGAGCAAAGTGGGACTGGGGACGCGCCGCCGGTCCATCAGCGGATCGGCAGGATCCGCGACGCCCGCGACATTCTGCGGGCAAGGCGCCGCGAGCAAGGGCGAGGTCCACGGTGCGAAACCGAGGACTTTGTCTACGCTCCGCGGCGTGGCGGGAGATTTGACCCGGAGGAAGACAAGCCTCGGGCTCCGGTCCCGGCCGGCCCACGGGCTTTTGGCCGCGCCATCTTGCGGGCTCCCGTCCCCCAGCGGTTTCGGCCGCCCAGCAATATCACGAAGTACAACGGGGAGACGAATCCCGCGTTGTGGCTGGAGGACTACCGCTTGGCGTGCCAGGCCGGCGGTGCCACCGACGAACGGTTCATTATCCGCAACCTCCCCCTCTTCTTGGCCGACTCGGCCAGGACGTGGCTCGAGCATCTCCCGGAGGGCTCAATCCAGGATTGGGTTGACCTCCAGGAGGTGTTCATCGGCAACTTTCAGGGCACGTACGCGCGCCCGGGGAACCCGTGGGACCTTCGGAACTGCCGACAGGGCGCCGACGAGTCCCTGAGGGACTATATCAAGCGGTTCTCCAGGCAATGCAACGCGTTACCCAATCTCGCTGACGCCGAGGTGATCTCCGCGTTCATCACGGGCACCAACAACGAAGGGCTCGTTCATGAGCTCGGCCGCAAGAGCCCGCGCTCCATCAAGGAGCTGCTCGACGTGGCCACCAGCTACGCCTCCGGTGAGAATGCGGTCGATGCCCTCCTTCACCGGACTAAAGGCAAGGCAAAGCGGAACGAGAGTTCCGGTGCGGGTCCGTCTGCCCCGCACGACAAGAAGCAAAAGCAGAAGAAGAAGAAGGGCGGCGATCAGCAACGCCGCAACGACGCACTCGTCGCGGCCGTCGAGCGTAAGCAGAAGAAGCCGGCCATCGACAACGACGGCAAGAACCAGCATTTCGAAAAGATGCTGGAGGCGCCGTGCCCCAACCACGCCTACCCCGTCAAGCACGCCCTCAAGGATTGCGGGCTCATGCTGAAGTTCCTGGGCGCGAAGGCAAAGAAGTCCGACCACAAGGATTCTGACCCCGGGGATGACGGGAAGGACGACAAGGAGGCGGACGGTGGATTTCCGAAAACCACCGGCTGCCTCATGATTTTCGGAGGCGAAGGAGTCAGCTCCTCCAAGCGGCGCCAGAAGCTGGAGCGCCGAGAGGTGTACGCCGCCGAGCCGGCGACTCCGGCCTTCCTCAAGTGGTCCGAGGCGGCCATCACCTTCGACCGCGGCGACCACCCCGAGTACGTGCCGCGCCCGGGGCGGTACCCACTCGTCGTCGACCCCATCGTCTCCAACAAGCGCCTATCCAAGGTATTGATGGATGGTGGTAGTGGCTTAAATATTTTGTACGCAGAGACCCTCGATGCCATGGGAGTCAGTCGCTCTCGCATCCGACCTTCGGGCGCACCCTTCCATGGGGTCGTGCCCGGAAAGACGGCCACGCCACTCGGGCAAATCGACTTGCCCGTCACCTTCGGCACGCCGATCAACTACCGCACAGAGGTCCTCACCTTCGACGTGGTGCACTTCCCCGGCGCCTACCACGCGATCCTTGGTCGGCCATGTTACGCGAAGTTCATGGCCGTCCCCAACTACACCTACCTCAAGCTCAAGATGCCGGGGCCGAGAGGTGTCATCACCGTGAGCACGTCTGTTCAACGTGCTTACGAGTGTGAAGTAGAGTGCTGTGAGCTGGCCGCGGCGCTCATCAACAAGTCCGACCTCCCGGAGGTCGCCAGCGTGGAATCCGATGAGACGCCGACTCCGAAGAAGGCGTCCGGCTCGTTCGAGCCATCCAAGGACACCAAGAAGGTTCCCCTCGACCCGTCCGACCCCGAGGGGAAGGCGGTCATCATCGGGGCGACCCTTTCTGCCAAATAGGAAAGCGCGCTCGTCGATTTCCTTCGCGCCAACAAGGACATCTTCGCGTGGAAACCCTCGGACATGCCAGGGATTCCAAGGGAAATCGCCGAGCACTCCCTCAACATCAAACCGGGATCGAAACCGGTCAAGCAGAGGTTGCGCCGATTCGACGAGGAAAGGCGCCGAGCCATAGGCGACGAGCTGGCAAAGCTCCTTGCCGCCGGCTTCATCAAAGAAAAGTATCACCCCGAGTGGCTCTCCAATCCTGTACTTGTTAAAAAGAAAAATGGGAAATGGAGGATGTGTGTTGACTACACAAGTCTCAATAAGGCATGCCCAAAGGACCCGTTTCCTTTGCCACGCATCGACCAAATTGTTGACTGGACCGCAGGGTGCGAAACCCTGTGTTTCCTAGACGCCTACTCGGGCTATCACCAGATCCCACTAAAGATCGGTGATCAAGAGGCAACGGCGTTCATCACTCCCTTCGGCTCATATTGTTACGTTACAATGCCGTTTGGGTTAAAGAATGCCGGCGCCACTTACCAACGTTGTATGATCAAGTGTTTCGGTGATCTCATCGGACGGATCGTGCAAGCGTACGTGGATGACATCGTAGTCAAATCCATGCGAACCGACGACTTAGTCGCCGATCTCAACGCCGTGTTCCAACGGCTAAGAGAGAATGGCATTAAGCTCAATCCCGAGAAATGCATTTTCGGGGTCCCAAAAGGGATGCTCCTGGGATATTGCGTTTCACAACGCGGCATCGAAGCCAACCCAGAAAAAATCGAAGCCATCGCGAAGATGGGGCCGATCAAAAACCTGAAAGGCGTACAGAAGCTGACCGGCTGCTTAGCCGCACTCAGTCGATTCATTTCCCGACTCGGGGAAAAGGGGTTGCCACTCTATCGTCTTCTCAAGAAGTCCGACAACTTCGTCTGGACAGCCGAGGCACAAGAGGCCCTTGATCATCACAAGAGGCAAAGAAGTCCGACCGCACTGAGGCACGCCGACTCGCAAGGCGCGCCAAGACATTTGCGATGGTCGGCGGCGAGCTGTGTAAAAAAGGGCGCTCTGGAATCCTCCAACGCTGTATCCCTCTCGACGAGGGTAGGCAGTTACTCCAGGATATCCATGGCGGAACGTGCGGCCATCACGCTGCACCATGAAGCTTAGTCGGCAACGCGTTCCGGCACGGTTTTTATTGGCCGACCGCTGTTGCCGACGCCCAACGAGTGGTGCGCACTTGCGAAGGGTGCCAGCATTATGCTCGTAAAACTCATCTGCCGGCTCAGGCCCTCCAAACCATCCCTATTACTTGGCCGTTCGCGGTGTGGGGGCTGGACCTGGTTGGACCCTTCAAAAAGGCACCGGGAGGCTATACCCACTTGCTTGTCGCCGTTGACAAGTTCTCAAAGTGGATAGAGGCCAGGCCGATCGGCAAGATTGACTCGGCGCAAGCCGTCAAGTTCTTCACCGACATTGTACATCGATTCGGGGTGCCAAATGCCATCATCACTGACAATGGCACGCAGTTCACGGGGAAGAAATTCCTGAACTTTTGCGATCAATACGGCATCCGAGTCGACTGGGCAGCTGTTTCTCACCCCCAAACGAATGGGCAGTGTGAACGAGCAAATGGCATGATCCTCCAAGGATTAAAGCCCAGAATCTTCAACAAGCTCAAGAAATTTGCCGGTCGGTGGGCAAAAGAGCTCGATGCAGTGTTGTGGAGCCTAAGGACGACGCCGAGTCGTGCCACTGGCTACACTCCATTCTTCATGGTGTATGGAGCCGAGGCAGTGCTGCCGACTGACCTGGATTATGGGGCCCCGCGGGTGCAAGCGTTTGACCCGGACCTCAACGAGCGCTACCTCGAGGATGCGCTCGACCAGATCGACGAAGCACGAGAGGCCGCGCTCCTGCATTCCGCCAAGTATCAACAAGCGCTGCGCCGTTACCACGAACGAAAGGTTAAAGGCCGCGCTTTCGAGGTTGGCGACCTCGTTCTTCGCCTTTTGCAGGGCAATCAGGGTCGGCACAAGCTGACTCCGCCGTGGGAGGGACCATACACCGTTGCGGAGGTGCTTCGGCCCGGAACCTACAAGCTCAAGAACGCCGACGGACGCATACTCGCCAACGCATGGAACATCGACCAGCTACGTCGTTTTTACCCTTAGCTTGTATCTCCATTTCCTTTTGTATCGTTCAAAGACATGCAAACGAAATAAAAAGAAAGTTCGTTTCTTTCTGTCTTTTTGAAATTCACAACAAGTCCTGGCCTGCCGACCGCCGATCCCCGACCCTAACGGCTCGGGGGCTCCACCCGGCGGGTGTGCAAAAAAGGCCGTGTAAAATCCAAAATGCCCATGACAAACGAGCGTCAAGGCCAAGAGCGAAAATTGCGCCGACAACGCGTCCGTGGCTAAGGAATTTACATGAAAATCCTAAGTGCAGGTCCGACTCGGACAGAACTTGAGCGTCGACGATCTCTCGGCCGACCCGACTGGCCGACTCGGGACTCTGACGCCTCGGCGGCTAGGAGCGGCCTGGGTTACCAGTCAGTCGAATGAAAGGTCCAAGGCAATCAAGCGGTCTGAAAGAGGAGGAAGTCACGAAGGGAAAAACACTTAAAATTTCGAATAAGTTTCGAACGAACACAAATTTAAAGAACGAAGTACTTGTTTCGTCTAAACTAAAGGCAAGTTCTTTATATTTACATGAGGGCCACTCGGCCCAACTCGACTAACTACTCTATCTCCTACTACTCGTCACTCGGAGGCGACGGCAGAGGGAACGCGAAGGAGGCGAGGAGGCCGGCAAGCGTCGCCGCGACGGGTGCGGCTTTCTTCTTCAGCTCCTCCATCTCTTCATCGGAGAAGCCAGGCACCATGCCCAGCGACAAGCCCTCGAGGTCGAGGGAGTCGCCGTAGTGCGTCTGCTCCATCACCAACGTCCAGAAGACTCCGGCCTCGAAGCTCTCACGACGGAGGGCACCGAAGCGGTTGGAGATGGAGAGCAGGCGCGCCTCCAGGGTGGTGGTCCCGTCCGGCTGTGGCACCTGCAGCTCGTTAACGAGAAGCTCGGCGCCGATCCGCAGCCGCTCCAGCTGGGTGTTCTCGCCCCGCGCCACCTCCAGGTCCGCCTTGAGCGCTGAAAACCAAGTAAACAAGAAAATCAAACAAGCGAACGACGAGGCGAATGGATCAAGGCAGAGGTACAGCAACCTTACCGTCAACCTCCTTCTCCAACCCGGCAACCCGGGCGGTGAGCTGGGAGACCAACTCGGAGGACGTCCGTCGAAGCACTCGTTCGGAGTCGGCCGCCTCGCGTGCCTTGGCCGCGTCCTCCTCCGCCTTCTCGGCTTTCTTCTCCGCCGCTTCGGCCCTCTTCTCCGCCGCTTCGGCCCTCTTTTCGGCGGCGGTCGCTCTCTCCTCTGCCCCGGCCAGCGCCAGCTTGGCCTGGTCGGCCTCCCGCATGGCCTGTGTGGCATGCTCCACCACGGCCTGCCCCTCCTCATCAAGCCGAACTCGTTCGCTCTCTTGGAAGCGAATGCAGTTCGACTTGGCCCGACTCAACTTGGACAGTTCCTGAGACAACGAAGAGGGATAAGCAAAACAAAAGCGGGAAAAAGACTCTGCGAAAGAGTGAGGATGTACGCACCTGAGTCGGGGCCCCCATCGCCTTTATCGCACGGAGCGCGGTCTCCAGAGCATAAATGGCTTGGCCCTGATTCTGGCCAAGCACGCCCCAGAGTTGCCGCTCCGCCGGCTCGTTGAGGACCCGCTCCTGTCCATCGGGCCCTTGGACGCGCAGGACATCGACGTCCGTGGGCGCACCCGAAGTCGACTGCGGCAGCGGAGGCGTGGTGGAGCTCAGACGAGGCCCCGACGGCCCGGACAGCGCGGAGCTGCCCGTCCCCGTCAACGCGGCGACCACTGGAGCCGCCTCTGCCGCCGTGCTTGCCGCCGGCGCCGCCATGCTTGCCGCCGGCGCCGCCATGCTCGCCGCCGGTGCGCGCCGCCACGCTCGCCGCCGAGCCAAGCGCCGTCCCCAAAACCCCTGAGGACCGGAGCAGCTGCTTTCGTGGCAGGACCTGCAGCGGACCCCTGAAACAAAAGAGAGTTAGCGAACGAAATAAAGAAGTAAAAGAAACGCGGCGAAGTCAGGTACTAACCGGAATGGCTGACGCTTCGGGGTCGGGCCGGCGGACGACCCAGCCTCATCACGCGCCCTCTTGCCCGAGAGGGCACTCGCCGCCGCAGCCGTCGTCCCCGCAGAAGGCGCCATGGTCATCACCGCGGCGATCGCCTCCGAAACCGCCGTCGCGGGGACGGCGGCGGTCCCCGCCGACTCGGGCGAAGGAGTCACCGCGACTGGCAGAGCCACGGATGCCGAAGTCACCACGGCCGACGGGGCCGTGGGGGACGCCACGGTCGTCATCATCGCGGCGGGCGGCAGCGTGGTGATTATGGTGGACGTGGTCGTGGGAGGGGCCGCGGTCGAGGCGCTCGTCGATGCCGTCGTCGCCGCGGCCACCGCCGAGCTCGTCGCCGCCGATGGCACGGTCACCACAACCGATGTCGTCGCGGCGGCCGATGCCATTAGTGGCCCCGCCATGGCCGTCGCCACGGGAAGCAATCTCGCGGGGGAGAGGGTGAGAGCCACGGAGGCGGGGGGAGCCGCCGGCCGCGAATAGCCTGCCGCGCCCCCACTGCCTGAAGCGCCGGCGACGTTGGGACCCGGCGAGCGACCTTCCAGTCGATCCCAGTCGACCTGGTCGTCATCGTCGTCGTCAGCGCCGTCATCGCCGCCCTCGTCGTCACCGCCGTCGTCATCATCGTCGTCGTCGTCGTCCTCGGAGTCGGAGACCACGTCGCCTCGGCGGCGACGCCGTCTCTTCTCCTCTTCCCTCTTCACCCGTTTCGCCTTCTTGGCGTCCTCGCGGTCTTTGCGGGCCTTCTGCCGCTCCGCCTGCTCCCTGTTGCTCGCAAGGACGGCGTCGTAGACTTCGGGAAGAGGGGCGGCAGAAGGAAGGAAGGCGACGCCAGTCTAAATCCAAGAAAAAGTGTATAAGCGAAAAATCGGAAAAAGCGAAACAACGCCGAATCGGGATCGAAACCAAACCGAAAAACTTACGAATTGTAGGGCCCCCTGCTCCGGAAGCATCGGCGGGTGGCCCGGGATCGGATAGTCAAAGCTATCCCAATCCGCCGCTGTCTTCCCCATCGCCTCCGAGAGCCGGGCCTTCAGCTCTCGGACGGAAATCCGCGGCTCCGCGTGGGGGTCCACCATGCAGGTCCCCTCCAACGCAAAGTCGCAGCCCATCTCCCACATGGGGAGGCGCCGGTCTTGGAGCGGCGCAAGCCTCCTGACGTGGTAGGCGCCAATGACCCCGACGCCCGCAACGCCGCCCCTCTTGAGTTTGTCGATCGTACCCAAGAGGTCGGCCAACTTCTTCTTGTCAGGGGCGGCCGGTCCCCAACCCCAGCACTCGGGCGCCTCTTCGATCAGGCGCCCGGTGAACTCCGGGAGCGGCGCGAGCGCGGTGTTCTTGAGGTAAAACCACCTCTCGTGCCAACCCTTGTTGGTGTCGGTGACGGGCATGGTGATGTACTCGCGGGCCCGGGTGCTCCGGAGCCGGAAGCTAGCGCAGCCGATCGGGACGGCGCGCGGATTCCCTTCCGCGTCCTTCTTGGTCTGGAGCGCGAGGGTGAAGAAGTACTTGAAAAGGTGGAAATGGGGGCGAATCTTCAAAAAACCTTCGCACAAAGCGACGAAGGCGGAGATGTGCTGGATGGAGTTGGGGTTGAGGTGCTGCAGCTCCAACTTGTAGTGGTGAAGCAGGCCGCGGAGGAAGGGAAGAGGCGGCATGCCGAAGCCGCGCTCGTGGAAGGAGCGGAAGGAGACAATGTAGCCGTCCGGCGGCGACGGGATCCTCTCCTCCCCGGGTACCAGCCACTCCCGCTCCGCGGTGAGAGGCATCAGGAGGCCGCGCGCAACCAGGGCATCGAGGCTCCCCTTGGTGCTGTTGGACCGGCTCCAATCCGCCATGGCGAATGCGGGCGAGGGACGCGGAGCGACGGCGAAACGAAGGGAGGTTGAAAAGCGAGCGAGGCGAGGAAGACGAAGCGGTTTGCGCAAAGGCGAGCGGCGGTGGATGCGAAAGGTCGCGAAAACCTGGTAAGGCAAATGAGGTTGGGCTCATCCCCCTTTTTATAGTTATCGCGTTCACACGACGCATCGTTCCCCGCGCCTCCCCTGTTTCGCGATCTAACAGGTGCAGGTGCCTTAAAAACCGCCATCATGGCCTGCTCCACTACCGCACGAAGACAGATCGTGGCCTCGATCCGCGCGGAAGGCGAACCGTCGCGTCTCCACGACACACGATGACGGCCCAGGCGGGCTTGGAATCCCGGCCGGGCCCACAGGTAATAAAGGCTAGGGGCTGAAAACGCCCCGACGGCCCAGTTTCCGGCCCAGGAGTTCGAAGGCCGGCCCCGCGAAAGGGTTCGAACGGCCGCTCCAGGGCAAAACTAAGTGAGGGGCCACCAAAGAGGGGTCCCCAGCGACCGCAACCCGTACACCGTAGTACAATGGGCCTCTGACGGTAGCGTCCGAGTCCGAGTCTAAAAAACCTCGACCTTGATCTCCCATCGAGGGAGGGCATCGGGCCCACTGACTCCGAGCGAAAGGAGTCGGCGATCGAAAAAGGCAGGAACTCGGATCTTAATGAGGCCGACTCCAGCTAGTCTCAATCGGATCCCCGCGAAGGGCAAGCCGAGGCCTTCACTCGGACACACCCGTTTGCAGCTTAAACGAGCACCACGCATCGAACCATCGAGGAATGACGTGGCCGGCTCATGCGTGTCCCGTCTTATCGTAAAGACGCGCGGGTACGGACGAAACAAAAAGACGAAACGACCCTCGGACGGATCCGCGCATCGAGCGAGGACTCGGGGGCTCGCATTCGCAAACAATGACCTACTGCGTGGTCTCGGGAAAACCTTTTTTTGTCACCCTCGGCACAAGTAAACCACTTGTACCGAGGCTCGGGGGCTACACCCGACGGGTGCGCTCGCGCGCACCCACCGGTAGGAGTAGTACGAAAATACCCTCGGAAAGACAACGACAAGCCTCGACGGCGACCACAACCCCCGGCCGCCGCCCAGGCTCGGGGGCTACTGACGGATACCCAAATCAGGGTATCCTGATCTAGGATACTTAATCCTGCTAACCGTCTCAGCTTAATTGTGTAGGGCCCACTGGAACAGGTACACGACAACAGAGCGCTCGAGGGGCCCACGGCCGACCCCAAGGGCACATACAAGTTCCGCCTCGCCCGACCCCCAGTCGGGCGGGCCCACGACTTCCGCCCCGCCCGACCCCGAGTCGGGTGGGGTCCACAGACTCCGCCTCGCCCGACCCCCAGTCGGGCGGGCCCACGACTTCCGCCCCGCCCGACCCCGAGTCGGGTGGGGTCCACAGACTCCGCCTCGCCCGACCCCCAGTCGGGCGGGCCCATGAGCCGCGCTTCGCCCGACCCCGAGTTGGGAGACTTCGTCGAGAAGATTTTCCTCTGGCAAGGAGGACAGGCATTTACGACGAGTAGCTGGGGAGCCTTAACTCTACCCAGCAGCTCATATACTTGCAGGCACGCGATCTGACCTGCACAGTGACACCCGTCCCATCTCGCGGCGCCGCCTGACACCTCGAGTACAGCAGCGGGATGGCTACGGCATCATCATCACCCTGAACAGGGACGAAGACCGGACCGGCGACAAGACGGCCGCGACAGTCTGGGTTGACATCTCGACCACCTGCCCGGTGACCAGGCTGACAGGACGCCGCCTGACTAGAGCCACAGTAGCGGCTAGGGATCAGACTAGTGCGGCGCGTAGCCGCGCTGCCCACAACCCGAAAGCCCCGTTCCCATTTGTAAACCGGCTCACTCCTTGACTATAAAAGGAGAGCTGGGTGCATGAGGAGGAAAAATCCCCGGAGAGATACAACACACACAGACATAGAGATACACACGAAGAGGCTTGGAGTCTTCCTCCACCCTCGTCAACACTTGTAGTTCCCCTCTGCAAGTCGAAACACGAACTACCCACGAACTGGACGTAGGGCATCGATTGCCTGAACCAGTATAAACCTTGCCTCTCTCGCAAAACCCTCACCATCATAGAAGATTGTTAGGCGCCGTAGTTACAAATTTACTTGTCGGCCGGTTTCTTAACACCGACAAGTTGCCATTCTTGTTAACTGAAATGTGTTCTAGCTCTACTCTGATTTTTGTTACCTGAATCTATATGTGCACTTTGGCCATGACCTTCTTTGCGATTTTTTCATGATCATCTGTTGTTTCTTATGAACATGGTCGATGATGCAGTTGACATGATCATCTATTTATTTTTTTGAGCAGTAGTGCAATGCCCGATGATGCTTATTTCCATGATTCTGTTCACTACTTAGTGATTCTGAGCTAGCACAATGGTCGATCACCGCCACTGCAGGCTACTAGAGCTTGAATTCCTCTGATTTTGATTGCCACTTGATTCTTTGCCCTCCACTGCATGCTCTCATCCTTCTCCTCCTTTTCCCTTTTCTTCCTCTGTCACCGATATTTGTGCTGAGACATTTGTACTACTGCAATGATATTCGTTACATACTGAGGCCATTGCTCGATGATGAGTGCGGACTAAGCGAGACGAGTTTGTTAACGTGGACCATATCCTACGATATTGGATACATGTTGCCACGCGAGTCAAGGACCTTAGAGCGTTGGATGGCTGTTAATTCGGCAACCCGCACTGAGAGCAAACTTTTCAGTCCCTTTCGGCAAATGATGAAATAGGATAGCCATAGGTAGACTTCCCAGAGTCGACGTGTCATGTTGGTGCGAAGTGAAAATCATTTGGCTTGACATGCCGCGCGACTCTGGGATGTCTACTTTTTGCAGAATGATAATGCTATCCTCATTCTGATGCCGACATTAATTTTGCTTGTGTATAGGACTATCTAGGGTTTGAACAAAATAAACTAATAAAATTGCGGTTAAAAAATAGAATGGACAAAGAGATCGAGGTGGAACCCATAGTGGACGACATGTTGGAGGTAGAGCTTCCCAGTGATAACGAAGAAGGCGGTCGCGAGTCATCTCCTATATACGAGGAGCCCTCGCCGCCTTACCCTCCGTGCGCTAAAAGGCAGCGTGCTGAGGGACCCGTGAACCCCGACTACAATCCGAATGATGAGGTAGCGGGTCTTTCGACATCACCTACGAAAGAAGTTAAATTCCTTCTCATTGAATTAACTTGTCATGTTGCATTTCGTAGATTGACCCACGGCGAAGCAATCGACGACGGTTGTTTGTTGAAAAGGGTGCCATAGTGCCTACAGAGTAAGTTGCCGCTCCGACAACTTCATCTGAAGGGAGTCGAAACAAAGGACTCGGGAAGCGAAACAAGCTTAGTGTTGGCATCCATAAAGTAGAGAAGCTCGACAAAGATGGGTCGCCAATCGAGCCGAAGGGAATTTTGGCACATTGGCGGAATGACTGTGGGGTCTTTGTCAGGGAGAAAGGGAAGATCATCTGGGCGAACTGGAAGAAGGTTGATGAGCAAGAGAAGGAATGATTGTGGAAATTTATGAAAGAAAAATACATTTTCCCAGATGAATTTCTTGAAGCGGGCAAGGCCGCTACTCTGAAGACCATGGCCAAGTGCCTCCGTACGTTCAGGCACAACCTGGACAAGAATTACATAAAAAAGGGTCAGAGCCCGTTCGAGCAATTTAGCTTCATCACACCTGATGATTGGAGAACGTTTGTCCAATCGAGGAGCTCAGATGAGTTCAAGGCGCTGAGCAAAATTTTCATTGCCATGAATAAAAAGAACGTGCTCCATCATAATCTTGGCCCAGGTGGTTACAAGGCCAAGATCCCAATATGGAGGAGGCAAGAAGAAGAAGACCGCAAAGCTGGAAGAGAAAGCGAGTTTGCATCATGCACCGTCAGGACTCGAAATTGGCTCTTTGCACGGCTGAAGAAACTTGGTAACGGGCAGTTGGTCCCAAAGAACTCCCTAGTGGCGGCTATGTTGGAGCGAACCAAAGCCTTTGTTGCGGCGCAGAAGGCAAAGAAGCTGAAAGGAAAGGAAGCGAATCAAGAGCTAACCGTTGCCCTTCAGACTGCGGAACATCGTGGTCGGACACGAGGATTCTCTTCGACGGTGCGGTGTATTGTTGAGCCCGAGGTCGACAATCGTACCTTGGAAGAACAATCTTTCAAGGAATTCCAAAAGAACTTTTTTAGGTTTATGAAGCTCAACCGACAGTACTCCCAACCAATGCATGTCCCGGAAATCAATCTGAGTACTGAAAGCCCGCAACAGACTTGTAGCCAAACCAACAAAAAGACCCGAGCAGTGTTGGCTCCACCCCGGCCGATACTCAGAGGTATCCAGTGGACAATATCATTGAGGCTACACCTTGTTCTCTGATGGTGACAATGGAGAGGAAAGGGAAGACTCGCCAGTTCAAGGTTGCAGAGGGCACTGCGTATCCTGGTCGCGAACTTCACACTGTGCAAATGCCAAAAGAGTGTGCGAGGGTGTTTGTTGCCCGGGTGATTGACGACAAATTCCTCAAGGACGAGCTCGACTACCCTGATGAGAAAGAGGGGATTGACACTCTAGAAGATGCAGTGAACAATTTTGTTGCATGGCATCGGAGGGATTTCGTGATACACACAGTGTCTCCGAGTCCAGTTGCACTCTCTCCGGCACCCGTTGCTCTAGTTGGAGCTGATGTCGACAATGAAGTTGTGCCTCATTCACTGCCGCAACAAGATGTTGGTATGGCTCGCTCGCCACCTCCGTCACCGACAAAGGACAAGGAGGATGAGGGTGCTCGCTCTCGTTCGCCGCCTCCCTCACTGATAAAGGACAAGGAGGATGAGGTTACTCACTCTCGTTCGCCGCCTCCGTCACCGATAAAGGACAAGGAGGATGAGGGTGCTCGCTCTCGTTCACCGCCTCCGTCACCGATAAAGGACAAGGAGGATGAGGGTGCTCGCTCTCATTCGCCGCCTCCGTCACCAACCAAGGTCAACGAGCCCGAGGGTACCAAGACATCGCGTGCTCATACGCCTCAACCATCACCAACCAAAGAGAAAGGGACCTATGACGCTGCCGGCACTGTGAAAGGCAAGGCTCTCCCACCCCTTCTTCCTAAAGTGATAAGATCTCATAGCAAAGAAGCAGAAAAATTACCCTTTGATCCTGCTGCCGTTGCAGCTTTCTTTCATGGATTGGGCAACACGGTGAAGGAGACACCTAAGGTGAAGGCCGTTCAGGTGAAACGCAAAATGAAGCCTGGTGTCCCAGAAGGTTCTTGGGATTACGAACAAGACGATTTTCCCAAATATGTGCATGGCATGCCACTTGTTCCTCTGAGCTTCCTTGTTACAAAGTGTGACTGGGTAATGCAGAGACTTCATGAGTGGTAAATTAAAGCTTGTGCAAAAAACATTGAGAATATCCCATGCAAGGTTCCTGGGAAAAAGATTTTCAACACCGACGATTTCGATATGGACGTGTCATTTGAGGATATCCATCACATCTATCGCCTCCATGCAATCGACGCAACAATGATAATTCTTTGGTGCATGTAAGTGCTTTCAGTCTTTCCATTGTCCAAGAACATAAACTATTAGGCATTACTAATGCATTTTCTTATCTAGGATTTGTTGCCACTATAACCAAAAAGAATGTGGGTTCCTACACCCGCATCTGATATCCCAAGGACACCTGACCCCGAAGATAGACGAGACATCCCCTGTTTACGCAAATATCTCTAAAGCAGAGCGAAGAAGAACTCTTGAGCTAATGATTGAGAATAGAAGAACGGTATGTTCGACCTACATAGGTAAATGCATGAAGGAGTGGGAAGAGAGAGATACCATCTTGGCCCCTTATAACTTTGAGTAAGTATTTCTGGCCAAATCATTTTGTTGTCATTGTTGATTGCGAACCTATGACACTGACATACATCATTATTTATATAGTAATCACTGGATTTGTTTCATAATAAACCACAAGCAAGGAAGGGTTTGGGTATTTGACTCCCTCATCTATGACCAAAAGAGATACGACATGTTCTGCAAAGTCAAGGAGAAGTAAGAAATGATGGGTGTAGTTATCTATATACTGATTCTTTATGTTCATAATCTTAAAGTCGTTTACTTTTGTAACAGAGGGTACCAGCATTACGTTCATAATCTAGGAGGGAAGCACAATCCGAAACGGCCATACAAAATGGGTTGGAATTGGAAATTCCAGGTAAAATCCATACAAATGCTTAAGCACTCATCTTTACTATAATCTTTTGTCATATTGCGAACAAAACACTAACAACAGTTGCATTTGGTTTTCAGTGTAGAAAACAACATCCAGGGACTAACCATTGTGGCTACTACGTGATGGACTGGCTATCCTTGGCCGTGCATCACAAGTTTACTAATTTGCCCCGCGAAGTTCCGACAAAACATGTAAGTACTAGTTGCATATATTTACAATCTTTTACACATATTTAAAATGTTTGTTTTCATTAACCCAAATTTGATGTGTGTTTTTGTCATGTGTGCAGGACACTACTAAGAAAGGGATAGCTGGATTCAGCGAGGCTACACTATATGGCTTCACATCAAGGATATGTCGCTTCATCATGCATCACCTTATCCATCCCGACGGCGATTATTTTAATCCAAATGGAAAGTTGGCAAAATTCCCAGACTTATGTTGTTGGACTGGAAAAGTAGCTATAAGTCATCAACAGAGCATAATTGAGAAAAATTGGAAGGATGACATTACCTCTCAAAGGAACAAGATATACTATAGTTGGGTGTATGATAAGGATGTGAAGGATGTGCAGGTTCTGGGCACATGAACAATTGTGGCTTTTTTGTATATGGAGGGATGAACTTGTACTTGTGTTGTTACATGCTATTTGGTTATTATTATCGAACTTTCATTGTTGGATGTCATTCTGTGATGACCTATGTTGATTTGTGATGAAATATTTGAAATGTGTGTGGTTTTGAATTTGTTGGCCTCGGTAAATTGAATTTTCGGATTAATTTTGAATCTGTTATCAGCTAGCAGTGGCGGACAAACTGACATAGTCAAACGCCATTGCTCAAACGAGCAAAGTGGCGGACGCCATGACGTCAGCGGAAGAGTGGCGGACGTCGTGCGATAACTTCTACCGCCACTGCAGCGTGCCAGATAGGTGGCGGTCAGGATGACATCATCTTTGTCCGCCACTCCTGCCGTGGAAGCGATGGCGGACGGTGTGGCATCAGCGTCCGCCATCGTCTTCTACTGCGTCTCGTCCGCCGCTGCTAGGCCAAAACGACCGCCACTAAAGGCCCTCAATGTACTAGTGGTTGGGTCACTCCCGCCGGAGTCCCGACCCCTCCCTCCGCTCGATGGCGATCCCTTCTAGAGCATTCTTCACCCTCCGAGTGAAGACGCGGGCACGTCCCGCCGGCAACTCCGGATGCTCCTCCGAAGGTAAGGATCCGCACGTGATGCGGTCCAAAGGGCGCTCTCTTCACGTAGCTTCTTTCACACGGGAAGCTTGAAGACCGTGTACAAACTTGCGGTGACTTCCACACTCTTGGCAAGCTCACCACTAACGCCTAACCGGTCTAGGACTTGCCATAGACCAAGAGTAACAAACCAAGATGACTCTCTATGCACACACTAGCCCTAGAGATCAAAGGATGCTCTTGTTACTCTCTCACAAGCACTAGGATCACTCCAAATCCTCAACAAGTGCTCTCTCTTCTTGCTCTTGGCTTTCCTTGGGCAACCTCTCCTGTTCCACTGGCCAAGAGACCCTCAAAGGGGTAGGCAACCAACTATTTATAGCCCCCAACTCATAAACTAGTCGTTGCCTCAAAAGCAGTCTTTTCTGCGTAGCCACCGTATCATACGGTGCTCTAGTCACCGTATCATACGGTGACTACTTCCTCTTCAGCCTTCCCTGCTGTCTTCACTGATCTCGCAGTCAACGTATCATACGGTGGCTGGCACCGTATCATACGGTGACTACTTCCTTCAAATCTTCAGCAACTTGTCCAAATTGCAGTTCTCCTGGAAACCATACGGTGACCCACCGTATCATACGGTGACCATCATACGGTGACTCTACCAGTGACTCTCCTTTCACTGGATTTTCCTGTCCATAGTCACCATATCATACGCTGACTATCACCGTATCATACGGTGACTTCTTCTCTCTGAATCTACAAAAACTGCCAACTCCCTGGAAACCATACGGTGACCACCGTATCATACGGTGACTATCACTCCTCATCATACGGTGACTCCAGCAGAGATTTTCTGTCTTCAGTTCTGCAATTCATGTAGTCACCGTATCATACGGTGACTAGCACCGTATCATACGGTGACTTCTGCCTGAAGTCCATCTTGATCATCTCCTCGATCCTTGACTTCATCTTCACTCTTCTTGGTTCCTCAAGCTTCTCTTCTGCTACCCTAGCCTCTGAGAGCCTCACATTGCATCCAATGATCTCTACCACTAGTGTGCACTAAGAGAACCAACTCGAACCCTCTTGATAGTCCAGTGTTTCCTATGGACTCAAGCCTACATCTACACCAAGCCAACACCTGCTTGGTTCTAGCATGTCCTTAGCCTTGATCCATCTCCTCAACCGCGACTTCATCAAGCCCAATGTCCCGAGTTGTCGAGGCAACCAATCATCGAGATATCCAATAGAGAAATGGTTGACGTAGTCCTTCATCATATGTGACCATAGGCAACAACCTACAAAAGAGTTGGTCACATACAACATGATCATCCAATCACCAAAACATTCATACCTTTGGGGTTTCCATACTCCAATGGTCATGAAGCTCACAACTAGAAATCTAAAATTCATCGCCAGGAGCATGTTCATCTGCAAACTCAGACCTTTATTATGGACACCGATCAAACAACTAAACTAAAGAGGATAGGTAAAATAATCCAAGGGAATCCGGAGCTGAGCACTTTCTTCCTTTTTTTTTCATGTATTACATCCTCTGCTCCACGATCCTAAACAGGATCACAAGAAGCTCAGGGCTCATATATCTAATGCAAAGCAAGGGGCCAGCAAATTGAAAAAAAATGTAATCTCTCCTATCTAATTAGGCGCAAACCAAAACAAAATTAGGGATGCGATAAGTGTTAACATTAGGACAGTGTGATTAATCAGGCAACAGAAAATTTTAAAATTTGAAGATCACAAGTAAAAACACAAAGTCTAGTTACTTTCCATGACCATCACCACAAGCCTATTGTGATGTAGCTCAACTTAAATTTTGAACTCAGATAGGCATGAACAGATAGATATGTCCTAGATTACTGCATTCTAGAAAGCCTATCAAAATTCAGAACTTATTTTGTCAAATAGATGAGTATGGTGCAATAGAAATTGAAAAGGCATGCAAATATTGTTCACTTATTGAAGCAGCAGTACTGGATGTAAAAAAATGGATGGTTTGCTATTTAAAACAAAATTTGAACTCGATTGTCAGAATCAGAAGCTGCAGACGCTCATGAAGAAAGAAATCCGAAACCAGCAAGACCAAACAACAAACCAGCTGTCAAAAGGCATACTGCTTACCTGATCAATTGGTCAATAAATTCCATGTCCCACCTGCTCATTCAGTCATTCTGAGTGCCTACTGCCCAGCAAACCAACAGCAAGAAATGTAGATGCCTTTAGCGTCTACTCCCCCCCCCCCCCCCCCCCCCCCCCCCCCTCCATGGTTGATTTGGCATGCTAATGGCCAGATAAAAAAGGCAACATCACAGCTATGAAATATTCCCACGTCCCTGTGAAAAAAAATTAAAGAAACATTGAATGTAATCTATTGGGCTAAAAGCGTACAGTTGTATTAGGCAAATTAAGTACATGTTCAACAGGATCTAAAAACCTAATGGTTGAATCGACCTGATACAACATACTTGAAGTTTGCCGTTTTGGATTGTAATCCGCCAACGATCACGCTGGACTGCGAACTTACATCATCAGTCAATCAAAGTTGATGCAGAACTGGAACTCGATCCAAGCACAGCCACACACAAACTAATTCAACCGTTGAAGCGTTAACATGCTAAAGCAGCACCCGCCACCATGAATCAATCTGAAAATCAGAACGGGGTCTGGGAGGACGGAATTGCTCACCGGTACAGTGCGTAGGGCACATCGCTCACCAGTTCGGTGCAGAGGGCAGGGATCGCATCCTTCCACGGCGTGTTCGACCACGGCGACGATGAGCTTGCTGGGGGCGCAGCTCCAGCCCTCGATCACGGTCACCTCGGCCCAAGGCGGTGCCGGGGTTGGAGCCGGTGAGGGCGCCTACGGCCACCAAATCCTTCTTTTCCCCCGCATGTAGCCGGCTCCCCAAGCCCCAATCAAGCCGTCATCGTACGTGGCAAAAGAGGTGGTGGAGGCGGCGCTGGTGCGGGGAGAGGATCACGGGAGTTGGCGGAGGAGAGGCAGCGCTAGAGTTAGGGGAACTGCACAGAACGTGGGAGGCGGTGGCGTGGTGGGGGTGAATCATCCGAGTCGGTACGCAAAATTTCGGATCCCAGGCGCGCATGTGGCATCGGGAGGGGAGCGGAATTAGCAGGAGGCGCGTTTTGAATAGGAAGGGGAGCGGAATAAGGGTGCGTGGACGACCACTTCCCAATTCATTAGTTGGAGAGATCTCCCCTTATTCTTCTTTGCTCATGCAATCCCACCCACCGAAGCAAAAACAAAATTAGCGCTTATACTATGGCATGTGTTTCCATGCTATGCTCATATAGTAGTACAATTAAAGAATGTGCTTGTATTTCCATGCTGAATTCATATATTGTGGAAGAATATGATTAGAGATGCTAGCATTTTGAATCTGCCATTTTTGTTTGAGCTATTGGCTCTTGTATGTCTACATGCTGCGCTATTAGCTTGTGTCTCCATGGCACTTGAAATTTATTAAAGATTTGAGCAAAGCATTTTGAAGCTGCCAATTTTTTTATTATTATTTTCACGATTACACAATACAACTCAGACACTCTCAACGCACGCATGCTCACCTCTATGAACACACATATGCAAACTTTACCCCTTTGAGCAACGTCAAATACTAAGCCGGCAAATCCTCAAGATTGACTCGAGGGTGGGGTGATGGAGAAGAGCTGGCGCCGAGCTGCTGCCTTGAGGTCGAGGTCGAGGGCATGGCGTGGGCGTGCCGCCATCCGCCGCAGTGTGCCGCTGCTGCTGTTTGTGTTTCGATGTGGGGGGAAAATGACTCGATTTAGGGATCTGGGGGAGGTAAAGGGCAGGGCTGGCCTGCTGGGCGGGAATTCGGGGCGATGGCGGGCTGCCGCGCACGCTGACGAATTTGGCTGAAAAAATTTGGGCGAAACATTTTCTTTTCGGGCCCCACCGATAGATACGAAATATTGGAAATTTCACCAAAATTTTGCCGAAATTTGTTTCCTAGGTCACTACTGGCGCCTCGCTGTTGACGAGGACGTCGCCTCCCACTGAATGCATAATGCCGTTAAACTTTAGAAAAAAATTCGCTCACACGAGGAGTCGAACCTAGGACCTGAGGTGTTACTGAGGCTCTTATAATCACTAAGCTACAAGCTCTTTCGCTAAAGACAAAGACATTTTTTTGTTAGTTGAACGTCACTAAAGATTCAATTAGAAACTGTAATTATTCGCTAAATTATAAATTGAATCCTGGAGACAGAAGTTCTTTAGTTTATCGGAGATAAAATTTATTCCTTTTCCACAATCAAAGACAAATCAAGAAAAAGTAACTAGCGCCCAAAAATGCAACAAGAATTTGAAACATAAGACAAAACAATACTAATCCAAGGGTAATCGCCTCAACTCTGAACAAGAATCCGAACCATACAATACTGTATAGTTATTGCAGCTGTTCTTTCGCCCATGCAAACACCAGGACATGTACGCGGGTAAGCCAGGGTGCGCTCGCCATGGCAGTCCCGGGGGAGCTCGCCGGCCTCCACGCCGCCTGGTCACGCTACGGCCGATTACCCTGGAAGGAACTCTTTGTGCCGGCCATAAGGCTTGCTCGGGAGGGCTATGCCGTCGTGCCGTCCGTCCCTAGCCTGCGCGCTGTCTTTGCGCCAAAGGGCAGGGTGCTGGCGGCTGGTGAGACTTACCGGAACCCGGTCCTGGCTGATGTGCTGGAGGCCGTGGCTAACGAGGGCGTCGAGGCGTTCTACAACGGGCATTTCGGCGAGCAGCTCGTCCGTGATGCAAGGGCGGCCGGAGGGACCCTGACCATGGACGACCTAAGGGAGTACAAGATTGAGGTGACCGCCACCATGAGCGTGGACGCCATGGGTTACACCATCCTCGGCATGCCCCCGCCGTCGACTGGCACTATGGGGATGGCTCTCGTATGTCAAATTTTCATTGCTTGCTTGTGATTAATTCGAAATGCTGAGTTAAACAAGATGAAGTAACCCTAATTTACTTCCATTTTCAATCGTTTCAGATTCTAAACATCCTCAAAGGGTCCAAATCCCTTGAGTTCCTCAAAGGGTTTCTCGGCGTCCACCGGCTGATCGAAGCATTGAAGCATATGCTAGCAATTCGGATGGACCTCGGCGATCCTGACTACATTAATGTATCTGGAGCAGTTTTACTGTCCAAAATAATGGTCATTAGTTTCTCAAAAGTAATGGCCGTTAGTTTGATCCAACGGTTTAGATCTGATCTCAGGAATCCATTACTAATGGTAATTATTTTATCAAATTGAAGGTAATATCGAAAAATATAAGAATAATATACTTGTAATAAGTAGTTTTTTTAATCAATAGAAAAGAGATTAGTATATGATTAATCCCTAATGCAATGTTGAATTCCGACAACAGCGACGCCCGTTCGCAACCCCTACGATCCCATTTGCATCACATGCTTCCTGCAATGGCAGTGATCCCTTTTGCCTCGCGCCTAGATGGAACGCTTGTGGTGCTTCTCGTAGAGGTGTCCATGTATGAATGCCGATCTCATGGACATGAAGTCCCGAGCACCCGTGTTTTGCCGTTTGCACCTCAACCTGTGGGGCAAGGCAGGGTGACCTCTCTACCTAGCGCCGGCAGTCTGGCACACGAGATCCCTCCCCTCCCCTAGCTCGCTCAAGCAATTAACGTAAAGCTTGCAGGTTCGTGTTTGCCGCTATCGGTGCTGTTTATCGCGAGGTTGAAGAAGACCGATCGGTGCAATTACAAATTTACCCTTAAACTAATGGCCATTAGTTTTGAAAAACTAATGGCCATTATTTTGGACAGTAAAACTGCTCATCTGATAACGGCATGATGCTGTCCCCGATGTTCGCAGACAAAATCCGGCAAATGGTCGTCGACAACATAACATTCCCGCTCGGTTACTACTTTCCAAAGTACGTGCGTTCCTCCATTGAGAGTGTCGAGATGCTACATCTCTAGTTCTAATGAATTTGCTCCTGTTTTTTTTCTCTTCGGTGCCAACAGATGGAGCCAACTGAGAGACCATGGTACCAGTCACTTATGTGTGGTGGATGCGGACCGGAATGCAGTGGCAATGACGACGACCGTGAACTACATTTTTGGAGCGCTCATGCTCTCGCCGACCACGGGTACTGTTCTGAACAACGAGATGGATGACTTCTCTGTTCCTGTGGAGCACACTCCCGACGACCACCTCCCGCCTGCACCAGCAAACTTCATAGACCCGGGCAAACGGCCCCGTCCTACATGACACCCCTGCTCATACTCAAGGTATTATTGTTTCGTGTGCGTCAATTACGACACATCTCGTTTTCAAATGGCACTCGCTTATATGTAGAGAGCTAATTAAGCCGTGTCCTGCAGAATGATCAACTCGTGGGGGTCATCGGTGGCAGTGGGCGGACGAACATCATTGCCACGGTCACAACAACACAAATCCGCCGCTATAGTGGAGGCCGTGCCACTGTTCAACCGCGCCGCGGCTACAAATAATTAATAGCGGTGGACTTAAAAGCTAACCGCCGCTACTAATGTTTATTAGCGGCGGTTTAAAAGACGACCGCCGCTACAAAACGGTAAAATTGTAGCGGCGGTTCTTGTTTTAAGCCGCCCCTAGAAAAACTTTTATAGCGGCGGTGTTAATTTCCCGCCGCCGCTTTTGTTAACTGGATCCCATCCATTTTTAAGTTTAACTTTCATTTGGAAAAGTTAAACATTCATATATAATATTTACATATATATTTATCGCGATTTCACGCGATTAAGACGACATTTAGACAAATTAACTAAATTTAAAACTAAAAAAAGAAAACCAAAAGATCCCCGGCCGGCATCTTCATGGCCGGGGACTACTACGCCGGCGCTACGCCGGACGCTACTACGCCCACGCGACTACACCGCCTCCGGCTCTGGCGTCCAAGGACGCCATGGGGACGCCGCCGCCGGCTCCGGGGGCCAAGGACCCCACGGGGCCTCCTCCAGCTCCGCCGGCAAAGGACCCCATGGGGCCGGCTCCACCTCCGACGGGAGACCCCATCCGGCCGCCTCCTCGGGGACCTCCACCTCAGCGTCCTCTGGCTCCCCTGGGACCTCCACCTCCGCGTCCTGCACCTGCGGCTCCGGCTCCGGCGGCCATGGGGCCCATGGGGAGGCCGGCGCCTCCGGCTCCAGCTCCGGCACCGGCGGCCATGGGGCCCATGGGGACGGCGGCAGACCCCATGGCCAAGGCACCGGGGGCCAAGCCTCCACCTCCGGCCACGGCAACCACGACGAGTCGACGGAGGAGGCCGGCGATCGGGGAGGAAGGCGACGGCGCTGGCACTCGCGACGGCGCCGGACGCGAAGGCGACGGTGCGGCACCGTTTTTAGCGGCGCGGCGGCGATTTGTAGCGGCGGGTGACGTCCGATCCGCCGCTATTATAGGTTTCACCCGCCGCTACAAATTCTCCAACATGGAATTCGGCGGGTAAGTCAGTGACAAGTGGTCTCGTCTTTTTTCTGGGTCCACACGTCATTGACATTTTCCTCTTCGCGACCGGTAAGCCGGAAGATACCCGACCCATCTAGCACGGCCCAAAAAAAGGCCCACTAGAGGAGTCTTTAAAAGCCACCGCTCCAGCCCTAACCCTAATTCCCTTCTCTTCTCCGCCGCCCCCCACATTTTCCTCTCCCTAAAGTTTCTAAGGCAGCCATGGAGGCACCTCTCACCGGAGCGCGCGTGCGACGAGGTTGCGCGCGGCTCCGTCGAGGGGCTCCTCCGTGGTGCCCTGTGGCCGCGACGGAGCGGCGTTAAGGCGGCCGCGGAGGGGCCACCGTGGAGGCGGCCGCGGCGGGCTGCGTCGACGTGGCCGCGGAGGGGCCATCGTGGAGGCGGCCGCGGCAGTCCGGCGGTCTCCGTGGTGAGGCGGCTTCTCGGCGGCCGCGGAGGGGCGGCGTGGTGGAGGCGGCCGCATCGAGGCAGCGGGTGGCTTCTCGGTGGCCGCGAAGGGGTGGCGGGTGGCTTCTCGGCGGCCGCGGAGGGGCGGCGTGGTGGAGGTGGCCGCATCGAGGCGGCGTGGCGGCTTCTCGGCGGCCGTGGAGGGGCAGCGTGGTGGAGGCGGCCGCATCGAGGCGGCGGGGCGGCTTCTCGGCGGTCGCGGAGGGGCGGCGTGGTGGTGGCAGCCGCATCGAGGCGGCGGGGCGGCTTCTCGGCGGCCGCGGCGGCCGCGGCCGTGTTGTGGCGGCTAGGGTTTCGGGGGCGGGCCGCGGTGGGCCGGCTAGGGTTTTTTTTTGTTTTTTCAATCTTTATTAGCGGCGGGTGGAGCATGACCCACCGCTGGAAATAACAATTTCTAGCGGCGGCCGGTGGCTGTATCCACCGCTACAGATGTTGTTTGTAGCGGCGGTTGCCTACGACCGCAGCTACAATAATTGTTTTTAGCGGCGCTTGCGTAGCGGCGGTCTGCTGGAACCGCCGCTGCAGAGCTTTTTGCGCCGCCGCTGCAGTGCTTCATTCTTGTTGTCGGTGACTCAAGTTTTCCTGAACCGTTTCATCATCGGCATGAAACCTCTTGCTGCCGTTAAGCACCCCAGGGTCTACCACGTGGTAAGCATTTCGGGGCCACTGTGTTCTCTCCTGTTCTCTTTTTTTTCTTTGCGAGGAAGTCTTCTCTCCTGTTCGTGATCTCAGTACCTTCATGTTGTTGCATCAGCTGGAACCGAATGTAGTGCTGTATGACAATA
Source organism: Eragrostis curvula (assembly GCA_007726485.1). Classification (NCBI taxonomy): domain Eukaryota; kingdom Viridiplantae; phylum Streptophyta; class Magnoliopsida; order Poales; family Poaceae; genus Eragrostis; species Eragrostis curvula. The sequence continues at coordinate 3,176,579 of RWGY01000045.1, forward strand.
TGACGGTGGTGAACAACGAGATCATCGAGCTGAGTGGCGAGGCAAGGAGATTCCTGGAGCAGAGAGGGCACCGGCTGCGTAGCACGAGCTGGGGAGCTGTGTGCCAGTTCCACTTCTTTGGGCAGAGACAGGATCTTCCATGGGAGGCTTACCGCTGAAAAGGAGGCAGTCCTGCAGGGCTGTGACCACACACTAGATGCTTGTTCGGTCCATCTTGAAAGAACAGATGTCATTATCCCTTGATTCCTACTCAGAAAGTATTCAAACTACATGTACGAAATATATCTTCCACCAGGCGACTCCAGCAGTCTCCCAATCCACCTCCCAATACCAAAAAAACTGTCAAATCGAGAGTTTGGGGAGGGAAAACTTGCTCAAGCAGTCTCTCACAAACCATCCCACTTTTTCTCCCCTCCGCAAAACCAGCCCTCTCGTCCCTATAAAGTGGGAGCCTCTCCTGATCACCCTCCCAATATCAGTTACTAGCAGGCCCCATAATTTCCCCACCCCCAGTCGTCTTCCCGCTCGCCTGCCGCCACGTCGTCATCTGCCGGAGTCCTTTGACCCCCCGCCAATGCCATCCCCCACCCCCGCACTTCTATGGCCGCGACGAGGTTCCCCGCCCCCTTTGACCCCGATTTGGCCTCGCTGCCACCCAAATCGAGGCCAAATCGAGCCGCGCGATGGCGAGTCCCCCTCTCCGGACACGCGTCGGCGAGCCGCCGAGGCTCATGACGCCGACGCGACGTCGACGGTGCCTAACCCCTCCATGCCTGCGGTCGCGCCGCGAAGCCTCCTTGGCCGCCCTTGACGCAGACCCAACGACGGTGACTCGACACCGTGACGTCGTCCCAACCTTCTCCTGCCCGTGATGCCATCCCGTCCTCCTCCTGCCCGCGCGACGTCCCCGTCCTCCCCCTGCCCGCCGCTATGAAGCCAGAGCTTCACGCACCCCCCCCCCCCCCCCCCCCCTCCCCTTCTTCTTCACGGCCTCCGGTGAGCGAATTGGGGTTGAGGAACGCCCCAATCGAGCGGATCTCGTCGCCGGCGCGTCGCATTGCGCTGCCACCAGCCGTCCGCCGCCTCCACCACTTCAATTCATTTTAGCTGTTATGGGCATCAATCTAGCTAGGCATCACTGCATGTGATCAATAATCTAAAGGCGGAAGGTTGTAGATGATGAGGAACTGAAGACGAACAGAAACAGATAATGTTGTTTTACGCGTTCCCTTTCATAAAACCGATTTTCAGTTGTTCGCTTTCTACTCAGGCACACAACTAGCAACCAAACATCACTGTCTTCACCGTGCCTGACCAGGCAGTAGCACTGTGCCTGCCCAGGCACTGTTGCTCAGGCAAGATGGTAAGGGCAGCAACCAAAGTACTCCGTAAGCAGTGATAGTCACCATCGTTCTCACTATATATATTCTCGTTTTCATTGCCATTTTCCACACTGGGCGTGCGTGCACGACTCCAGCCCTGCTAACCATTAGTGCATGACAAAGCATGCTGAAACTGACTAACAAAGCATGCTGAAATCAGATATGTGTAAATTTTGTTGCAAAAAACTCTAACTAGCGAGTTTTAAGAAGAAAAAAAAATGGTTTTAAGACGCTTCAACCAATTTCATGCTGTTGGCACACCAACTAATGAATCTCCACTTGGCTACAGTGTTTCTAGGGATAAGATAAAAGGGAATGCAGCACGAAGCAAGGTTTAAGGTACCAGGAACGATTCTTGGACTCGGGGGCACTTCCAAAATTCACATGTCCGTACAATATATAGTGTTTTTTAGAAAAGAGAATATATTTCAACATTTCAGCCTCTGCATCGACCAATGCATGTAGCTGTTTATTATTACAAACCAGCGATTCAACTTAAACACAATCACGAATGAAAAAACACAAAAGCAACGAATCAAAAAAAAAAAAGCAACTCGCCATTATTGTAAAGATAACTAAAACTGAAGTCTGTTGCTAAACCGCCAACCATGAGTGGCAAAGACCTCCATGATAGTTGTTTCAAGCACACGGCACCCCCATTGAATTTGGGGTCTTTCCTGCTCCTTTTGCAAGAGTGCCCAGAAGCGAATCCAATGTGTCCCTCTGAATATCACCTGCATAGAAGTAACACCTTGTGCATTGTTAAAAACCATGTCATTTCGGCTCAACCAAATTGCCCATAATATGGTACAAGTTCCAACAAGAATTTTGTACTGTAGCTTCCTATCTACCCCATGTAACCAATCATCAAAAATATGATCCATACTCATAGGAGGGGTTAGATTAAAAGAAACTTGTGCAATTCTCCAAATCAATTTAGCAATATGACAATCAAAGAAAAGATGTTGAATAGATTCATCTAGATTACAATAACAACATTTTAAACTCCCTTTCCATTGTCTCTTTGCCAAATTATCCTTTGTTAGAACTATTCCTTTTATCAAGTACCATATAAAGATCTTAACCTTCAGTGGCAATTTAAGTTTCCAAATCACATGATAGCGTGGCACAATATTAGGAGCAGCTAACGCTCTATACATAGAGCGAACTGTGAATTTTCCATTTTGATGTAAAGACCAAATAAAAGTATCTTTTTGATCTGATAGTCGCACATGAACAACGAGAGCTACAATCTCTTGCCAAGCTCTAAGGTTATTGCCAACTAAAGATCTTCTAAAAGAAACATTCAAAGAATCTGAACTCATAACCGACGCAATCGTTGCACTTTTCTTTCTAACAATATTATAAAGACTAGGAAAGCGGTCTTTGAAGGAAGAATTCCCCAACTACTTATCTTCCCAGAAACGAATTTGAACACCATTACCTAAGTTGAAATGCCCCATTCTCAAAAATTGTTCTTTAACCTTCATAAGGCCAGACCAAAAATGAGAATCACCAGGCCTATTTTCAACTTGTGTAATAGTTTTATACCTCAAATATTTATTTCTTAGAAGATTTTGCCATATCCCATCTTCATTTATTAACTTAAATAACCACTTACTCAGTAAACACCTATTCTGTAAGTCAAGGTTTAAAATCCCCAAACCTCTTTGGTCCTTAGGTGTTACATAAAATTCCCCATTTTGTTAATCTATATTTCTTTTTGTGTCCATCTCCTTGCCAAAAAAATCTAGACCTATAATAATCTAGTTTTTTAAGGACTCCTCGTGGCACTTCAAAGAAAGATAGCATAAACATGGAAAGACTACTCAAAATTGAGTTAATAAGCACCAAACGACCGCATACAGATAGCATTTTACCTTTCCATCCACTTAATTTTTTCTGAAATCTTTCTTCTACCTCTTTCCAATCTTTATTTCTAAGCTTTCTATGATGCATTGGTATGCCAAGGTATCTAAAAGGGAAAGTACCCATATCACATCCGAAGATTTGAGAATACTCCCCTTCCAACTCTTTGGAAGACCCATAGCAGAACATTTCACTTTTATGAAAGTTTATCTTGAGACCAGATAATTGTTCGAAAGCACACAACAGTAGCTTCATATTCTTAGCCTCTTCAAGATCATTTTCCATAAAGATAATAGTATCATCCGCATATTGTAAAACTGAGAGACCATCCTCAACTAGATGTGGTACTACACCTCTAATTTGATTGTTATCTTTAGCTCTCGCTACTAGAATTGCTAACATGTCCACCACTATATTAAAAAGGATAGGCGATAAAGGATCTCCCTGTCTTACTCCTTTTCTAGATTGAAAATAGTGACCAACATCATCATTTACTTTAATACCTACACTACCTTTAGAGGTAACTTGTTGAATCCAAGAGCACCAGACTGGTGAAAATCCTTTCATTCTCAACACTTGTTGTAGAAAAGGCCATTTCACTTTGTCATAAGCTTTCTCGAAATCAAGTTTTAAAATAACCCCATTCTTCTTTTTCCTATGCATTTCATGGATTGTCTCATGTAAGATAACAACACCCTCCATAATATTTCTACCAGGTAAAAAAGCTGTCTGTGAGGGTCTAATTACTTTATGAGCTACCAAAGAAATTCTATTACAATATATAGCGTAACAAATGATACAAACTTGCACATTTAATTTGCTTAGCTTTAGTTTTCGAGACACATGGTGATTCGTGCTTAGTGTAGGGGGGTCCAACTATATACACCAGGGCACACTACCTCCTTCTTCAGCTCAATGGTGAAACAATGGAATCACTAATACTGACGCTCGTCCTCGCCGCTGTCATCTTCCTAGCCGTTTTGCAGCGAGCCACTCGGCGCACCGGTACATCCCCCACCCTAGCAACCATTAGGGTCAGTGACCCTGCCATTGCTCGCCGCGCGCTCATCGACCACGCCGATGCCTTCTCCAACCGCCCGCCTACGCCCTTCCCCGTGCCGATAATCACCGGCAGCCGCCGCCGCCGCAGCGACAGCATCACCACCGTGCCGTATGGCCCGCACTGGCGCGCGCTCCGGAGCAACCTCACCGCCGAAATCCTCCACCCCTCGCGCCTCAGCCTCATCGCCCCGCTCCAAGAGAAGGCCGTCGAGTCCCTCGTCGCCGACCTCCTCCTCGCCGTGGCTGGCGGTGACGACGTCATCGTCCGTGACAGCCTCCACGCCGCGGTGTTCACGCTCGTCGCGCGGTTGTGCTTCGGCGACGGCGTCGACGCTGCCGACGTGAGCGAGATGCAGCGCGTGAAGAAGGAGTTCTTTGTCGCCATCGAGGACGCCAAGGTTTTCGCTGGTTCCGGCAGCAGGATGGCGAAGCTCGTGCACTGGAGGCGGCGGCGGCGGTTCATGGACTCTCGCCGCCGGCAGGCTGAACTCTTCCTCGATCCCTCTCATTGCGGCAAGGAAGCCAAACTGCTGCGGGAACGGTGACGTCATCCGCCCGTACGTGGACACGCTGCTGGAGCTCCGAGTCCCCGACGACGTGGAAGGCCGGCGCGGGCTCACGGATGAGGAGATGGTGAGCCTCGTGTCGGAGTTTCTCGGCACAGCCACCGAGTCCGTCGTCGAGTGGACGCTGGCCCATCTCGTCGCCCAGCCGGAGGTCCAACGCAAGCTGCGCCGCGAGGTCGTCGCCGGCGATCACGGCCACGGCGTGGTGTCCGTGGAGGAGTGCATCATCCATGACAACCCGTACTTGCGTGCAGTCGTCCTCGAGAGCCTCCGCCTGTGCCCGTCGTCGTGCGCGACGTTCTAGCCGAGGACGCGGCGCCGGCGGTCGGCCGCGGAACAACGATGACCACCACCACCACACTGGCTGCTGGAACCGTGCGAGTGAACTTCATCCTAGGTGACATCGGGAGGGACAGCAAGGCATGGACGGACCCCGACGAGTTCCGGCCGGAGCGGTTCCTCGCCGGTAACGAGGCCGACGGCGTTGGCCCCGTGCCGGGACGGAAGGAGATCAGGATGATGCCGTTCGGCGCGGGTCCAAGGACCTGCCCGGGTGCAGGGTTCGGGATGCTTCACGTCAAGGAGTTCCTCGCCGCGCTCGTGCGTGATTTCGAGTGGGAGAGCTGCGGCGGTGTTGACATGACGGAGCATGACGGCTTCATCAAGGTGATGAAAACGCCGCTTAAGGCGCATGTAAACGTGATTCACGAGCATGTGACCTCCAACTAGTCTGATGCATATATGTGTGTCAGTTGTTCACGCTATTATATGTTAAGAGCACAATACTAAAGCGCGGCCTAATGTAGCACTTTTCTTCCTTTTTTTTGAGCCAGTAAATGTAGCATTTTTCTTAAGAGTATCTATATATCTTAAAGTTCATATCGATCTCAAGGAACAAGTGGAACTTAACTACATATGTAATGACTTCACAACCAACTACGATGTCTCAGAGTGTTGTGTTCAAGTCTTAAAGAACATATATCCACGATCGAAGACATAGACATGTCTTATTCTTTTCAAAAGCTTCCATACCATTACTTTGCAGAATCTTCATCCCCCGAACTAGAATTATCTGCATTTTCAAGATATAAGAGGGAAATTCATCCTCCGAACATCCAAAATAGCCAGCACTGTTTATAAATGATTAAACGCTGCACACAATGGATCATCAGAACCAAACGTCGCCAATTCATATAATTGGGCCTGCTACATGAACGCATCGTGTTCTGCTGGTAGTCCCGGTAAGCCCAGCACATGTTGTGGGCTTGTCGTACGGCCCAGCATTTCCCTGACGCAGTCACTCCATGCAACGGCCCACGGCGCCCCTCAACTTCATTCTGCTGAATCGTTCAAGAAATGGGCCGCCTCCTATGCGCAGCTCAATTCGAATTCAATATGACTAAAAAAATTGTATGTACTGGATACCCAACGAGCCTAGGGCAGGGCTGGACACGAACCCAATTTATAAAACTTCTTACTCAAAATGTTAGCTGATAAGTTGGTTAATGATGCATTGAGATTCGTCAATTCCGAGAAATTACATTACTTTTATATTTAAATAAAATGCAAGTTATTGCCGGCTGACCGATCTGAAAGAAGAAAAAAAAGAACTCTCAATCCCGACCTTCTACTACTAGCTGCCCACAACATGCGTGATGTTATGTGGCCAAAAAAGTTGCCTCACACATGGGCGCTCCGCGGCAGGCCCAAGTGCCAACCATTCAGCCCACAATTGTGGCCCATGAAGCAGTAATAAATAGAAAAAAAGTCCTTTTCGCCTCCCCCAATTATAAGGGGTAGCGCAATCTACAACCTGAATTACAAAACTGGGTAACTGCAGTACTGTAATTATAGAAGTGGGTGTAATTTGACTCGCTGAGCAGTTTTGGGGCGGTTTTGTCCTACGTGACACAATGGGACTCAGATGTCACGTGCCATGTCATTTTTTCTTTTTCTTTTTTTTTCTCTTCCTCTCTTCTTCTCTTCCCGCACGCGGCGGGCGAAGGAAGGGGAGACATTTCAGGAAAGAGAAAAAAATAAGAGAGGACGAGATAAAAAGAAAAAAGAAAAATAATGACGTGGTATCTGACGTGTGGGACCCACTGTGCCACGTAGGACAAAACCGCCCTCAAAACTACCCAGGGAGTCAAATTGCACCCACCTTATAGTTAGAGGACTGCGGTTACCCAGTTTTGTAATTCAGAGTGTAGATTGCGATACCCTCTATAGTTAAGGGAGGCGAAAAGAACTTTTCTCTAATAAATAATAAAATGTACTTAATTCTTTAAGAAGAGTGAAACAAGTCAATTGTATGAATGGAACAAAACATTTATGAAGGTATAAACAATAATGCATACTCGTGGAGGTCCTTCAAAAAGCTAGAGCATAAAAATAACAAAATCTTTAGCGTTGGAGGTCCTTTGGGAACATTTGCCTCATTTGTTAAATTGTGAAGACATCTACATGGAACAAATAGGTTGTACTCGTGGAACATGTTTTTAAGGTGGGATGAAGAAATAATTACGGAGAATGTTTGGTTTACGAGAAATGGTTTCTTATTGCTCAAATATGGAAGGGGCCAAGTAAGTCACATAACATCTAAAAATTAGGAGCAGCACTGCTGTGCGGGACACTCGCATTTGTAAGTTTCATGATCATTAGAGTTGGGGATCCCCAAGGTATGAATGTTTTGGTGATTGGATGAGAACCATGCATGTGACTAACATATGCTTTGAGTGTCTTATTCTTAGGTCACATGGAAGCAAGCGCGACACAAACCAACCTCTTACCTCAAGTCAAGGATGATTGGTTGGCTCATCAACTCATGAATGGACTTGACGGAGTCACGGTCGAGGATATGGATCAAGGCTAAGGACATGCTAGATTCAAGCAAGTGTTGGCTTCATTAGATGTTAGCTTGAGTCCATAGGAAAAACCGAACTATCAAGAGGGTTCGAGTTTATACTCTTCGGTAAACACTAGTGTAGAGATCTTTGGATGCATGGTGTGTCTCTCAGGTGCTAGAGTTGCAGAAGAAGAGTGCAGTAACCAAGTAAGAAGGTGTTGGAAGCAATGATCAATGGAAAAGATCAAGTTCCAGCAGAAGGATAAGTCACCGTATGATACGGTGCCAGTCACCGTATGATACGATGACTGCAGGAAGAAGATCAGTGAAGATCAACTCATCAGAAGTTACAGGAAGAAGAGTCACCGTATGATACGGTGGTAGTCAGCGTATGATACGGTGACTATGGACAGAAAAATCCAGAGAAAAGAGAGTCTCTGGTAGAGACACCGTATTATGGTCACCGTATAATACGGTGGGTCACTATATGGTTTCCAGGGGAACTGCAAAATGGACGAAGTCGAAAAGAAGAAGGAAGAAGAGTCACCGTATGATACGGTGGAAAATCCAGAGAAAGAAGAGTCTCTGGTAGAGTCACTGTATGATGGTCACCGTATGATACGGTGGGTCACCGTATGGTTTTCAGGAGGATAGCAAAATGGAAGAGTTGTTGAAGCTGGAAAGAAGCGGTCACCGTATGATACAGTGACTATTCCATTCTCAGCTGGGACTTCCTTTTCCTGCGAGAGGAATCTGGGCAGAAAGTTGCAACGGCTAGTTTCGTGGGTGAAGCCTATAAATAGCTGGTTGCTTGCCTCTTTGAGGTGCTCTTGGATAGTCCAAAGGAGGGGAAGTGCTGTCAAGAAGCCAATGAAGGAAGAAGAAGCACTTTGAGGGATTTGAGTGATCCAAGTGCTTGAGAAGAGTGACACCATGTGCATCCTTTGATCTCTAGGCTAGTGAGTGCTTGAGAGGATCAACTAAGGTTGTTACTCTTGGTCTATGGCAAGACCTAGACCCGTTAGGCGTCGGTGGTGAGCTTGCCAAGGAGTGTGGAAGCCACCTCAAGTTTGTACACGGTCTTCGGGCTTCCCGTGTGAAAGAAGCTACGTGAATAGAGCGCCCTTTGGACCGCATCATGTGCGGATCCTTACCTTCAGAAGAGCATCCGGAGTTGCCGGCGGGACGTGCCCACGTCTTCACTCGGAGGGTGAAGAATACTCTAAAAGGAATCACCATCGAGCGGAGGGATGGGGTCGAGACTCCGGCGGGAGTGACCCAATGTGGATTAGGGGGAGGTGCCATCCTCCCGATACCACGGGAAATATCGTGAGCATTTTTATCTCTTCTCCTTTACTACTTGCACTTACTTATTGCCTATATCTTGCTTGCTAGTAGTACTTGAGATTGCCTTGCTTACTTGTTGCTCTAGTTGTTTTCTTGGTGTTTCTACATGCTCTCTAGTAGCTTACTTCATATGCTTGCTTGTTCACCACATGTGTAGTTTCCTTGCTAGTTGATCTAAAGGACCCTTCTTAGTGTGCCTTCCTTTTTAGTAGATCATCTAGTACTTTGTGCTTGCTTGTCTAGCTTGTAGTGTAACTTACGTTTGCTCTTGTCTAGTGAACTAGTTTACATACTTTGGCTTGTGCTTTGCTCTTACACTAGTTCACTAGATTAAGGACTCTCCTTAGTGTGCCTCTTTACATACACTAGAACTAGTTGCTAGGAGTTGAGTGGGTGATTTGTGTTACGAGAAAAATCTATAATGTACACCGATTCACCCCCCCCCCCCCCCCTCTCGGTCACACTCACATGGTCCTTTCAGCATTGCTCTCGTGAGGGTGGCTCAGTGGTGAAACCCTAGCCGCCGACACCCTCCCCTCCCTGACTACTCACCATCGCCGGAGTGGTCCGCCAACCCGCGCGACCACGAGGAAGGCGGCGGCAGGGCTTCTCCCGCACCACCCTTGCCTCCCAAGCAGTCATCTGCCACCGGTCTTTCCAGCCCGCCTCCCTTCTCCCGTCCGCCCTCTGTCACTTGGTCACCATGGTCGCTCTTGTCCGCCACTGCTAGTCGTGGTTGTGCTCGGCAGTCACCCCGGTATACCTTGGTGACGGGTCCATGATCCTTTTTTTTTTGCATGGGCATTAATGCTAGGTTTTATTACCATTAGAAAAAAGCTATATTACAGTCAGTGAACCTGATATGTGAGCCGACGATGCTCTCGCTCTAAGTAGAAAGACTTGTTGGAAATCACCGGTTGGGTTGATCCGACCAAGAAAGGCTAGGACGCTGGAATAATAAAAAAAGAATATAATGCTAAATCCTGCAAAAAAGATGAAAATAAAGTATGTCATTGCTTAAACAAGAGACTCTCATGCTGGATATGACCGAGGGCGATGTGGCTGATCTGGCATCGACTGCCTCGGCGGCGCACGCGACGCCATGGAGAGGTCGTCGGCCACACACGACGGCGGCTGGTCGCATGTGGGCCGCATGCGAGTACACGGTGGCGGCGCGGCCTCGCAGATGTTGCCCCCACCGAGGTCGTTCTTGTGGGCCGTGTGCGTGTCCATGGTGGTGGCGCGGCGGTCACGCAGATCCTAACCCCCCCCCCCCCCCCCCCGAAAAAAAGAATTCTTGACAAAAGACTTTACATATAGTAGATGTGTTGTGCATTAGCTTCAAAATAGAATCAAATATACACATTCATGGCCTAAAAATATGTGAGAATCTAAGTATTTTTCATTTGGCAAAGCATGAGTGAGGTAATATTTTTGCAAACATGGTTCAAAAAGATTGGGCTACTCATCAAAATTTCTCAAAAATTTTCCTTGCTTTCGAGGTTTGAATGCCCAGGGTTTAGTTCCTGGGTCCGCCACTGCCCCCCCCCCCCCCCCCCCCCAAGGTCGCTCCTCGAATCAACCCCTGTGTCGCGCCCTCCCCTCCTCTTTCCTCGTTCCCTCCTGTGTCGTATGGTCGTTCGCCCAACCTCGATGCCATGAAACACACCTCCTCCTCGCCGCCGACGCGCGGATCCAGTCCTATATCCCGCTCAGGTCTGACTGCCGGTGCGCAGATCTGTGCCCCTCCCGCTCAGATCCGACCTCCCCTTCTCATGCTCGGCTGCCGGTTAGTGTGGTTCCAATTGGGTCCTAGCACGCCCCCCTCCCCCTTCTGCCTCGTTGAATTTGGTTGTCCTTGATGTTCTCATTTCCGTGCTCGATCTCGGCGAGCCGGTCAGTCACCGCAGCTTCCCCTCATATACACTCTCCTTCCCTGGTCGCTTAGTCAGCGGAGGGCGCCCCTGCAGATCTGCGTTCCGGATGACAAGGGCACTTGCACGACGACCATGACTGCATCTACATAACCCTGCAGCTCAATCGCATACGCAGGTGTTGCATGCATGTATATCAATTGGCAGATGTAGGCATGTACGTAGCTGCCGAACTATAACTAATCAATAAAGTTTTGTACATATCTGCCCAACTATATACAGTAGTGTGTTATCCGTGCTGCTGCTCCTCCTCTCCCTTCTTTAATTCTCCCGCTCCCGCTATAAAAGTTTCTTCACCTGCTACTAGCTAGATTGTTACAGTAAAGTGCATTTTAGGTCTTTAAACTATTTCAGAATTCTCATCTGGGTTTATAAACTCTTAAAACGAAGATTTTAGTCCTTAAAACTATTTTAAGATTCTCATATGGATCCACAAACTCTAAAAATAACAATTTAGGTCTCAAAACAATTTTGGTATTCTTACCTGAGTTCAAAAACTTTCAAAATGAAGATTAAGATCCCTATATAATTTTGGTGTTCTTATCTGAGATAAAAAAATCTTAAAACGAAGATTTTGGTCAGATGCTTGATAGCCCCGTTTTCACCGCGGTAAACCAAACTCGGAAAAACTGATCCGGTCCAATTTACACTGTTTGTCAGTTTTGTTTTTAAATTTGAATTTTTTTGTGCACTTTTCTCTATTTTTCCTCTCTGAGCTAGTTTCCCAAAATTTGATCCGTTTTCCCTAACATTTTGGCCGGTTTTCGATTTTCAGATGCAAAATTTAGAATTTGAATTTTGTTTTGTTTCCGAACCGGTTTATCGGAAAACCAGACATTTCGGTTGTTCCGATATTACCAGTAGCAACGGAAATTCAAACATTGCGCACGATGTCATTATGATTCAAACGCAAGCCATATTTTGAATGGCGGTTTAAGCACCAAACAAGATTAGAGAACCAAATTTTGTTTTGTGTATTTATGGACCCAAATGAGAATTTTTAAATAGTTTGGACCTAAATTGTTGTTTTAAGAGTTTATGACTTAGATGAGAACCCTGAAATAATTTAGGGACCCAAATCTTTGTTTTAAGAGTTCAAGGACCCAGATAAGAATCCTAAAATAGTTGTAAGACCTGGGATGCACTTTACTCATATATTGTTATAAGCTTACTTGTAGTTTATAAGTGGGCGCTGCGCCATCTGTTTTGATTCACCTCAAACAGGAGGCTATTGTGCACCAACCTGTCCAATTTCTATCCTATTCATATAATGCATCATTAAATATGATAATAAATGTATCAATTTCAGGAGAATTTCAGGGGTTTTTTTTTTGGAACCAGGAGAATTTCATTTGACAAGTAGTATGGTTAATTCAAAATAATCGGCTAATAAAGCGTGACTCTATTGGGAATATTGCAATGAGCAGGTAACTTCCCACTCTTTGGAAGAATATATCAGCATGTTCTATTTTATAGTATCACATAAATATGTGCGCCTTGTGAGACTAATAGAATAGCATCGCATTTAAGAATATCATGTATTCAATCAATTGATTTCATTCGAAAAATCTAATTTCTTCCCATCAATCAGCCGTTGATGACGAACAAAGGGTACCATTTTAACCACTTAGAGCCTGTTTATTTGGGCTTCGGCTATGCCGGCTCTGGCTGTGCCGGCTCCGACTATAGTTGTGGCTTCTCTGAAAAAATAGTTGTGTTGTGTGGTTGTGGTTGTGTCTGTGTCTGAAAACGTGTGGCAGAATGGCTTCTCTTACGACTTACCCTGATTTGTATGAATGGATGAAAGCGGCAATTGTCTATAATACCCTTGGACATATGACTTCATCTATACATGTAGTTCTTGTTCTCTTTTTTATGCAACTTCATGTTAATGTTATAAAGAAATAATTAAAAGAAAAAACTCTTTTCTTTTAGGGCAAGAGAAAATAGACTTTAACTAGCTGCCTCGGTTTACCATGTGTTTTATCGTCCTCTAGTCAGAAGAAAAATCTTGCTGAGCGGTGCGTCTCCAAGGCAATCCGGCTAGCAAGCAGCGGCTCGACGTGCAAGAGCAAGCAGCAGCAGAATGCTCTGGGCGTCGGCGGCGACCTGGGCGAGCGTGGACAGCAGGGAAAAGGAGCGGGGCTGGCCATGAACCCGGCAGAGGAGGAAGAAAAGCGAGGCACGCGGCGGAGTTCCGCCCCGTGCCGGCGATGGTGGTCGAGGAGGTGCTCTCCATGGGGCGCTTCGGCGAGCTCTCTGCCCCGCCGGCGTCTTCCACCGGCGGTGCCTTGTACGCTGGATGGATCACGACCAGCGCACCTGCCTGCCGTGCTGCCGCGTCGCCGAAGCCTCTCCAGGTAAAGCCACTCACGGAGCCGAAACAAAGAGGCCCTTAATAGGATTCCATGGCATCTCATGAATCACAAGTATTGATGAAAAACAGAGGGTTAAATTTTGTTTACTTAAATTATGCCCGGAGGTTAACCAAATCTGCTTTTTCAGTGATAGATAGTGATGTAGGGATCTGAAATGGCCTGTGATTGCTGGGGACTCTCCAAGGATAACCACATGTGGCTGCTGCATGTTGTTCACCATGGTAGCACTTTTCTTTTTATTGTTAAGTGGGGCCTTTGCATCTACTAGAGCTACCTGGGATACAACCCACATCCAGCTTGATGCTTAGTGACCAGGCCACTTGATGCTCTCTTATCTCCTGGACCATTTGGTTCTCTTTTTCAAGATATTTGAAGGAGCAGAATGAATAAGTTCGTATCCGAACAGAAATCATAACTGCTATTAGAACGGTCGTTAATAACGTTGTGCAGCTCGACTTGTTTATATAAAGTTTTATATCAATCAAAGAAGCCGTTAGTATACATATTTTAATTTTTGTTCTTTGGTAACAGCAAGCTGGTAAGCATTATTTGAGGAACTGAATCATAATAATAGGAGCGTGATCGACTGATTTCTATTTCTGAAAGAAAGTATTCTGAAGTTTTGTAATGCGTACCCCCTAATCAGCAATCTCCTGTTTAAGTTGTGATGATGGTTGACTTTGGGCTAATAATCTGGAATCGTGGGCGGTTGAGCCAGAGGCAGGTAGTGGTGCGGTGCAGTGAGATCTCATCGATCTGACATATAGTAACTTTCCATGCCACCAGGAGCCAATTGGATTGAGATTGAGAACAGGACTAACAGTGACCCAGATCCAGTGTTGGGACAACCAGAGGACAAGAGCCAGGAATTCCACAGCCCACACCACACTATGTTTCCCCTGATCCCTCCCTGACTTAATGATGCCTGAGGTGAAAGAGACATTTCACATCTAGATGCACAAACAAACACTCACCGAAGAGAGAGAGAGAGAGAGGCAACATATGTAACACAAGAACTACTATTCATTTATATATTCACTCTCAAGTGAATGAGATGATCATACAAAGAGATTACAACAAGGCCAAAGCCTTCTACCACTACTACTACAAAGTGTAGTACACTACACTAGAGTGTATAGAAGAAAGAAAAGGGAAAAAAAACAAGAAGGTCAATAAAGACAAAGAGCCACTTCTTCCATCAACGGGTGCTATACACCAAGCTAGCGCCCTTAGCTGCAGTAAAAATCCCCTAGGGCTGACTGACTTCCCCACTGACGGGAGGGCTCCACTTTGTTGTAACTGTGATCACGTATAACCTAACTTAACAACACCATGTTTCACTGGCTGACTGACACCTACTTAATCACACATATATCCTCCTACTCACTCACTTAACCACACAAAAGAACGAATGAACAACAAATTATTAATCGGTCACTGACTCACTAAGACACCATCAACAGTTGTATTTATGTGTATGCTTTCAGTTGGTTAGCGGCTCGATTTGGTTGTATGGCTCCATCTCTCCATGAGCAGATTAGAAGACGACGGAGATACAACGCCTGTGGCAGGCGCCGGCCCTCTTGGTGGGCTTGGTCTCCTCTCTCCAAACGTTACCAAGATCCTTGGCGATGCGCACGGCGTCGGCGGAGGCACCAGAGAGACCACGCTTTGTGAAGCCAACGGCATAGAGACCGGACTGGCCCTTCCAGCCGTGGGGGAAGGCAGCCTTGGGGTATCCGTTCTTGTCAAAGAAATCAGTGCCCTGAAAGAATTGAACATGACTTGATCAGACCAGTGTTCTTTGCAATATGTTCTCAATGGAACAGTTGCCACCGAAGCAGACCAAAATGAAGGTTGGAGTGTGAATTTACCTGGAGCCATTGGGGTACGTTGCTGCGGTAGCCGGTAGCTAGGATGACGGCATCAAAGCTGAGGACGCGGCCATCGGCAAGCTCGACGTGGCTCTTGCCGAAGTGGGTCACTGCAGGTACAACTGAGATGTCACCGGCGCGGATGCGGGCCATGGCACCGTAGTCAAGCACCGGGGTGCGGCCATGGGTCTCCTTGAGCTCGAGCGGGCCAGTGGCCGGGCGGCGGAGGCCAAGCTTGGCGAGGTCGCCAAGGACGAGCCAAGCGAGGAGGACCATGATCTTGTCTACAATCCATAGCGGAAGCCAGCGCATGAGGAGCACGGCAAGCTCGAAGGTGGACTTGCCGAGCACCTCACGGGGCAGGACGTGCACCGCGTCGCGCACCACCATGGCGGGGCGCGCGCCGTGGTCGCAGAGGTCGAGGGACACCTCCATGCCGGAGTTTCCGCAGCCGACAACGAGCACGCTCTTGCCGCAGTAGGACTCGCCGGACTTGTAGTCGCTGACGTGGGTGACCTCGCCCTTGAATCCCTCGAGGCCGGGGATGTCGGGCACGACGTTCTCGGCGTTCTCGCCGGTGGCGACGACGAGCCAGCGGCCGATGTACTCCATCTCGCCGGCGCCGGGAGAGGAGGTGCGCACGCGCCAGAGGCCGGAGGTCTCGTCGTAGCGGGCGGAGAGGACGGTGCTGTTGAACTCGGGCTTGATCTCGAACTTGGCCACGTAGTCCTCCAGGTAGTCGATGAACTGGCGACGGGTCGGGTACTCCGGGTAGTGCTCCGGGAACGGCATGCGAGGGAGCTCGCAGAACTGCTTGGGCAGGTGGAGCTTGAGGCGGTCGTAGGTGCGCTTCTGCCACAACGAGGCGATGCAGTCCTCGCGCTCGAGCATCACATAAGGGACGCCCTGCTCGCGGAGGCAGGCCGCCACGGCGAGCCCCGAAGGACCGGCACCGACGATGATTGGGCCGTTAACCCAAACGCAGCGAGGGGAGAAGAGGCTGTCCATGCGATCGGTGGGAAGGAGCACCATGATGGACTGCTTAGCTCTAGCTGTGTGTACTAAGGATTGCTGATCGATTGATCGCTGGGTGATGAAGCTTGTTGGATTGGAATGCTGTGTACAAGTCAGAAGCTAAGAAGAGAAGAGAAGGTGTTTTGTGTTGCTGTTGTTGATGTTGCAAGTGTTTGTTGGTGGTTTGGGGCGTTGGTCTTGGGGTGCTTAAATAGGGACGAAGGGGAGGTCACAGACTCACAGGGTGATGACTCGGCAGATGAGCTGCGCAGCTTGACATGTGAAGGAGAGAGGAAGGGAGGAGAGAGAAAGTGATCCATGGACTGCGACGCCACTGCACCATGCCATGCATGATGACAGAGAAAGAAAGAAAAGAGAATAGAATCCTGCAGCAGCAGGCGGTCGCAGTAGCTCGAACTGAACAAACAAATTGAAGGGATTATTTCGAGATTTGATAGGATCTAAGTCCCTTTTTCTGAATTCCAGTTTTAAATTGACATGTTCTCATTCTAGGAGGAAGGAGAAAATTCGATTGGATTTTCTTTGGTTTTATTATTTTCGCTAAGAGAGAGGGGGGGAGAGATTC
The DNA here is from genome assembly GCA_007726485.1 of Eragrostis curvula. Lineage (NCBI taxonomy): Eukaryota > Viridiplantae > Streptophyta > Magnoliopsida > Poales > Poaceae > Eragrostis > Eragrostis curvula. The sequence continues at coordinate 3,193,436 of RWGY01000045.1, forward strand.
TGGTGAGGGAGTGAGCAGAAGAAGTCGGAGTGTTTGAGAGGAGGGAGACACATGCAGGGATACCCCGGCCAGTGGAGAACATGAGCCACCCGCCCGCCCCTTGTTTGGCGTGGATTCCCCCTCATTAATCCAACAGCCAGTTGAACTAGGGTTGGACCTGCCGCCGCTCGCGCGCCGCGCGCTACCACCATCACGCTCCCTCACGCTCCTCTCCTGCTGCGGCGGCCTCACGCTTATCTGAATTCCCTGCACCATTATTGAGATCTGCGTTGCATGCCGTGCTAGAATGATCCCGTTTATTAAATCTCAATTAAACGCGTCGACAAACAAACGGAAACTATGCGTAGAGCACATTCATCGACGTGCGTTGCACACTGATCGACGGCCGGCATTCGGTACTTAACTCTTTTTACCACTCTGTCTCATGGGCACATTTATTTATTGCAAATTGCTGATTTTTCTTTTGTAAGTGATAGGGTTCATTTTCAAAGCTCGATATTGATAGTTTTGTGGATTATTGTTCACTTTCATTGATAAATTATGTTCTGTAAAAGCTGTTGGAGCTGTCATGCTTGAACAGTATATGTCACTGCAGCTCAAATTTTATCTGCCAAAAATTGCCTTGCCTTCAGATGAATAAATAAATGAAATTTTAAATTGGTAACTAGTGAGGAACAATTATACCAGATTGATTTTTTTTGTGATTACACTGCAAAGATTTTTTTGTGATTACACAGATTGAAATTGTGCCAACTGTCATGGCTATCGTTTCGATTCATGGCTGTAGCGGATCAAATTCAAAATTTATCATTCGAGCTAGCAAGAAAAAGCCAGTCAACCCACTACAACTAGGAGCACCGACCATGGCTAACATTTTTGTTATAGAATCTAAAAAAAACGGAACCTGATACCATTCTAAACCGTGTATGACACTTTTTAAGAGCTAAACCGTGTGTAACATGAACAAAAAAAAAGAGTGCCAACTAATGCCACGCTGTCAAAGTGAGCCCTCCAGCCAATCACCAATTTCCAGGTCGGAAAAAAAAAAGAAATGCTACTGCTAGGAAGCTGGGAACTGAGAGGTGGCTCCATTACACTTTACAGTACAGTGCCAGCACGCCCAAAGGAAGCATCCATCGTTCACAGCGCCGACTCTGCTTTTGGCGCGAGAGGTTGGTTTATTTTCAGTCCAGGGTGAACTCGCCACCTCATGCACGCGCCATGCACCTTTTTTCTGCATATTAACTTGCGATTACCTTTTCATGCAACTCGGACTCCAATAAACTAGGAATGGCACAGCTCAAAAGCGCCGGTGCATAACGCTTGTGATTGTCATGGCCTCATGTACATCACCTGTATGTGCTCTTGCATTCAAACATGCATGGAGTGTATAAATCCCATATTGTAGAGCGTGTGTATACACATATAATGCGAGATATGAGCATCAGAAACAATGACATATATGTATCTGAAATTATACCGTCGAAGTTAGAAGGTTTAATCCATTGAAACGCTGTAACTCTACAGTTGTAATCGAAAAGTCCAAGGAATTACCATGCAAGAATGTTATTGTTTTCCGAAAAATAAAAAGCATAACATGGCGTTTTTTTTTTCTTTTTGAAACCGAGCTTTCGCATCACCGTTCCTAGATGTACTATGTCAGTATATTGCTTCGAAGCTAATGTCAAGCCAAATTGTAATGTTAATTGTAATTATTTCTTACATTGCCTTTTTAGCAATTTTTCTTACATTAATTTATCCAAATATCTTACAAATTCATTACTTCACTTGTACTACAACTCTTTCGCCAACTTCCCAGCAGCAAGTGTAGCATGGCAACACAGCAAGCCCCAATATGGATCAAGCAGCTGCCAAGCAGCTTCAGTAGTCACTACGTTTGTGTCTCCTTCGAAGCTGCAAAAATATAAACGTGTCTGTGCCGACCTATCAAGAAGAAAACATAAAAGCATGACGTGGACATATATCGTACGCAAAGAGGAGACTTAAAGCGTCCAAATATTGCAGCTCCAAGCAGCTTCCTAACTTGCTGCCATCCATCATTAGGATCTCTGATCACTCCCGAAAGATCACTTGGCATCTCCCCCCATACCATGAGTATGTCATCATCGTCGTTATCCACGAAACACAAACTGATCAGCAAATATATTAGATCGCAAAGGGTCAATGCACTACTTTCTGCAAACTTAAGTCAAATGTATAATGTAGTTTGCATTAGCTCCACTACTCTATTTTCTTTAGATGTAATGCACCCATACCTAACATAGTTTATACTTTTTGTCTTTGTATTTTGTTTCCTTCGTTGCATGGAGCCAAAGCTGCAGGTCACATTTCCTCTTTGCACCTAATATTCTCATCTCCTATATATCAAAGACGAAATGAACAGAAACAAGCTATTCTTTCAAGTGGCAACAACTTTCTACAGATTCTTCCGCGTGTTAGCTAATACGTACCATCTGAGATGAAAAATTAACAATGATGTTAAGCCTCTTTCGGTGCGACGCGTTTGAGGATCGAGAACATAAAATTCATTTGGAGGATTGTCTTGATATGATAATAAACAGCTGTACAAGTTTATAATCGTACTAAATACATTGGTATGAATCAATGTATATTCATTGTGTTCATATATCTCTGGACCCTAGGTAGCTTGCCCTTGGCTTTCACACCGTAGGTTATGGTCTCTCTAAATATGGTGCATTTTATCACGTCATTAAATTGTGTAATTGAACAAGGTTTTAGACTTTTAGTGTAATGATCTAAAAATAATCTAAAATGCATGTAATCATCAACGCAATCATTATGTTAGGTTGGTGCGCCTAAGATCACTCAACACGTTTCAAGGTAGATTATGCATGGTTCATGAACTCATCAAACCAATGCGTAATTTTCATTAAGAGAGGTCCCCATACAGGTTCAGGAACCACAACCAACTGCGGTGTACACTTTCGGCACAAATACACAGGTGATTAGAGTCGATCGAGGTAGTTTGGGATCTCCTAGCCTCCATTTGCCTTTTATCACTAGTTAGAGCTTGCCTTTAGGAAAAGGGAAGAAAGATACCATGTATGAAACGCAGCTAATAAAGCTTTTCGTTAGTATATATGCATGCATGAGCCATGCAGATACATTTGCATGGATACAACAAAATTAACCTCGCATCGATGAACATCTCAATGTATGTGCACACCGTCAGTGAGAGAGGGGTGCATGTGCAAGAGGCCTTGTTTCCCTGAATTCACACTCCTTTTCATGGCTCAAAAAGAGGTACGCTGATTATTCTAGCTAGAAGGCCGGTGCACGAACAGTTGTTTTAGCTCTTCCATGGCCTCAAACTTTTGAAACCCTAGATGAAACACGTAGAGGCATGCTAGCCGTTCCCCTTGCCAGTGGCACGGCCATTTTTATATCCCTGAGGACACCTCATCCATGATGCAAATTGCATAGCAAGTTGGTGCAACATTAACATTAGTTGGTCATTGTACTTGAACACTTTCTCCAAGACTGAAACCATGGAAAGAAATAAGCTCATGATGCATGACCAAGGGGCTTCAGCAAGCCGCAGGCCAAATAAGGGCAGGGAGGCCGTGCCCGTGTCCAAGTCTAGAGAACTCATGAAACCAGCTTCTTAAACAAGAGAAAGTCTGTACTCGATATGATTTATGTAATGCACGGTGTACATAGCAAGCTTACCGTGGTCGGTTACTCCCTCGAAAGCCATGCTGATCATTGCTTAGCCTTTAATCTGAGCCTGAAAGCCTGTGCAATTTAGATTATAGAAATTAAACCCTAGGTAGGGTTTTAGCACCCTTAACAAAATCGAGTCCCAACCATAGTGCACGCGCTAAAGTAGCTTAATCAGAGCGCATTGGGAAGTGGCCATTCGCATGATTGTCGAAAATCGCTAACCAATACGGATGGAAATTGTTACGGCACCTAGTTTTCTATACTTGGGAGCATCATTACAAAATTTATTTTTGTGTGATTTCTAGAATATTTGTAAGCACAAGGGTCCCTACTCCCTAGGTCAGTATGGGCTCAATGCAAAAGCAATACTATTGAGTATCAAATTTTTTTCTTGAACAATCATTGTTAATTCAACACTTGATTGGTATCGAAGCAGATGAAGTTATTACGACTAGCGGAAAATTTATCGCAGTACTATTCAGTTTTATTTCACAAATTGCCCTCTCGGCATAATAAAATAAAAGAAACAAAACCGACTGCAGGTAAACTCCAATAAATGCAGATACTTTTCTGCCGTTTGTTTTCAAAACATGTGTGTGGCGGTGCAGTATGAACTGTAGAAGCACTCCTCTTACACAATATCTGATTCGCTTCCACCAGTGTGTGTCCATGTATGGATATCGATATGATCATGAGGTTCTTTGAGCCTTCGCAAGTTTCTATGGCACTTGCTACGTGCTTGCATTAGTATGGTTACGAGATTAGCTGGAATCACTGATGAAAGAGCCCTTTTGATTAAAAACACTACATTTTGTAGCCTTTACATGACGAGGCCCAAAAGTGCAATCACCAGAATATTTTGTTTACGAACTTCGTGATATGCATTTGTGTTTGTTTATGAGAAGCTATCCCACAGGCTTTATATTGAGAGATAGTTATGCCTTTCTCGATATTCTGTGGGGCATACAATGCATGAGAAAAGTACATATGATTGGATATTCTACTCATAATTAGAGAGGGGACCTTTATATGGAGATCAATGCTAACATGTACCAAGGACGTCCACATCACCCTTTCGGGGAAAAGGTCATTTTGTTTGCAACATTTAAATTGATACTTTAGATCATTTATGATTAGGAGTTATATAGGTACAAAACACGAATAATCATTTTTGTTCCTAATTAGTATCAATTAGCAACTCCAGTGTTCCATTTTCCTTCCTTTATCTGTATCCTTGTGATGGAAAGTTTTCTAGACATTTCACTGATGTTTGAAAGCCTTTTTCGAATTTTCTTCATTCATTCAGAGGTAGTTTTGTTTGAGAACATGGTTTCAATTTAGATATACAATCATCCAGATAGGGTAAAAAAAGTTTTTTTGCGGTATGTGGAATTTTTCCATTTCATTTAGTTAATTTACAGTATCCTTAATGTTAGAAAACTAAAAGATATAGGTCGAGTGTATACAAGGTGTTCCTCTCCAAAACGTTACTTTGTGCAATGTGTTGTGAAACCATATCGGCTCCATTTTGCTCAAGAAACGTGAAAGTTTTATTGTGCTATATGTAGTAGTTATTTTTCCTTGTTTCCTGCAGCCCTGCAAAATTACGGTACATTGGCCCCCTAAAATATCTAATTAATTTAGCCCTGATGGTAAATATTGCTTAATTAATTAACAGTAAATTATAATCCATGAGGCGTAGATAACTGCCGCATCGACATGCATCAAGCCACATGTATCGCTAGACGCTGAGTCATATACAAAGCACACAACATAACCCACTTACCAGCTCTTCCAGAATCAACTAGTCTATAGAACAAACTAACCAGTCCTTTAATTGGCTAAATACTTGCCCATATGATAGCCAACTTTGGGCACTTAATCGACGCCGCCATGTGATCTTCGAAGGTACACATATATATATCCCAATAATTGGCATGTTCAAATAATTGGGTCAACCAGCTAATTACCTGATCATGCATGAACATGGCACAAGAGCTTTATGATGATCTCAACCAAGATATCCAATGGTTGCACTGTCATGCATGCATCCAACTTGGTCTGAAATAGGTCGCATTTGGGTCATACGCCGTTTGTGCATATTTTAGTCTGCTATATCTACTCAGGTCACATCAGATCTTAAGATATTAGAAACTTTAAGCTTTATGGGATTTTTTAGTTGGTAGAAGAGGAACTAGTATTGCGTCCTGTTTGATCATTTGGAATGTTGCTATCGGTTGTTTAGATTCTAAGGGGCAAATGGGCGACTATGATTATTCTTGATTATACTCATGAGTAGTTCTTCTCCGATATACAGTATCTAATCTAAATATTTCCTGTTAACTGTGGTAAGCTTCAATTTGCTGCTTCGCCCAAAAAAAGAAAAAAAAAGAAAACCACTTCAATTCGTTGCTCCTTAACTGATCCTGTGTGAACTAAACCATATTTCAATTACTCTGTATAGCCATCCTGTTACAAGGAAATATAAAACAAACAAACAAAATCAAATCGGATCTTTTGTACAGTTTTGTTGCGATAACACATATTAGGTAAGATGTATCAAACATAAGAAGGATGTAATTACAGATATATTTTAACAACTTACAGGCCCTGAACCATTATGTGTATATGTCGTTCACAAGTATGTGATAGGAAGTAATTATCAACAAATAATCAGCTCGAGACATAATACATTCAATTTTTTTTATTTTTTCAACAAGGAATTGTAACTATACTTTACTTTCATCTATAGAAGTTGTTCGGAAAATGAAAGACCAAATGCAGGACAGGTTTTCTGAGAGTATAAAGCACAGCTTTGTTAAATCAGAGTTAAGATGAAAAATATTTTTCATGATTGAGATTTGTTACGTTCATCGGGACAAAGTGAATCTAGAATATTTTATATTTTCTTAGACTTAATTGATTTGAATAAAATATGAAACTAAAATTAGCTGTCAGCTATAATTAGCAACCTTTCTGTTTTCAGTCAATACAATTCTAAACAAAATCCTGTTAAAATATTCGAAAGTGTTGTGTGATTATTTATGTACATAATAATTACATGATATAGGGTTTTATATTCATATATTATCTTCCACTTTTTAAATGTTTTCTGAACGTATGAAAATGAAATGTATCGATTGTTGAGCCTAAAACACAGTAAAAAGATAAAAATAGATAGTAGTTGTTCAAGCTCTCCTTTATAGATCAGAAAAAAATAATACTAAGAAGAAGAGGATAGACGTTCGAGAACAACGCCCACATCTTGACATGCACATGGCATCATGGAATCCCAAGAATCAATTTATTCGAAGCACATTCATGCAGTTCGCGACCCCAATCTCCAGCATGTAAGTAGAGCCTCCCCCATATATACTAGAGACCAGGCCGTTCATACCCATGGTTATAATACCATGCATATATATATCTTGATTCATCTGTCGACCCTATATGTGGCTGCTTGTTTTGTTGCCTTAGTTTTTAGAAACCATAACTAAGTCCTTAGTTAGGTGAGTGTGGAGATGACCTCACGTCGTAGCTTGACTGAAACTTGTCTCTTTCCCCAAGGAGAGTTTGACCTCGCACCAACTGTCTCCTTGGTCGGTTGTAACGGTTTAACTACCATGTGATTGCTATATTATTAAATATGCCTGATTATTCTGCTGGTAATTTTCCCTTGTTTATCAGTTTGAACCACTACGCTTAGAAGATTCTTAAATTATTTTAGGTCTGACACAAATTTAGTTCAGCTCGGCGAGACGAGTCGTTAGTTTATTTCAGTCATATGAGCTGAGAATCTCAGTCAGATGCAAGGTGGAGGGTGCATGCAGTGGCAGGTTTCTCATGTGGCAGCCTCATGCATGACCCATGAGCGGTCAGTGATAGCGTGCCATGCAATTACTAATATATTTTCCCAGAGTAAAACTTTCATATAAAAAATGCTTGTCATGGAGAAAATACAGGATCTTACACCTTTTTCCTCCTTGAAAATGCAACAATGCCGAATTGCCAAGTAGCATTTATGATAACAAAATTCATGATCATACGAAATATATAGCATGGTCAATTCAAGGGTTTTTTCTAAAACAAAAAAAAAAGATAATAATGCTACTCAATATGGAAAAACAAGTCAGAATCTTTGCGCTACAGTTGGTTTGGGCATAATATCAACTACTCCTAGGTGCACCACATGGTAACCAGGGATATTATAGACATATTTGGTTTAGTACGCAGATACATACGAGTTATTTTATTTGGATAACCCCCATTCCGCTGGTAATTCATGGTCTTTGATTTCAGATAAGTGTTTCTTTATATTGGTCAACGAAATCGGTAGGATTCTCATGTGCTTGGTTCATTCCCTCTTTCCCTAATGTGGAAATGTACAAGCTGGCCTACGATAAAAACTTAACGAGCTTCAAAGCTAAGCGGATGCACCTGAAGAGAGTAAACGAGAATATCTAACACCAGATCTGTGTATGTGCAAAAATGAATTGCAACTTGCAGGATCAGAAGTCAAAACATAGAGCTAAGAGAAGACTATCGCTGATACATTTGTAGAGCCAAATCTAACAGTCCATTGTATTTGAATTCAGTTCACTATGCTCTATGTAAAGTCTCGATAAAGAAAAATAGTTTCGGATTGAATCCCCGAAGCTCATGACAACTTATATTTAAATCAAATTAATTATAATTAACTTTTACTCGACCCCTCTAAAACTGAACATTGAGTTGATGCCAAATTAGCTGAACTTCTCGATTTAGTAGGAGAACATGGCAAACGGTTTTAGTGACTGTAGACCATGTGTGGTTAGGTATGCCAAATAGTAGCTTGGGACAGTCCTGGCCAGTTGAGAGGTATGTTCCTCTGTTCCAGGCAGCGCGATGTTGATCCCATCATTGGCTAATCCAGGACGTCGATGTTTCTTCTGATGGCCTTGAATGACTTCATTCAGTAACCACTATGAAGTGGTGGCTTAGCCTCTCCATTACACAGGACGATCCGCATTTTCAAAAGAATCTCTTATCTTAGGACATTTTAGATCCATCTTAGATCACCCTCATTAGGAGGACCACACAAGAAAGGCGACACATAGATCAAGTGGTGCCTCACGCATAGATGGGACTGATGCCAAAGCATTGGTCACGGGATATCACACTATCGTGTCAAGCTTATTTTGGAAGTGAAGCATGCGACACCATTGTGACCTTACCTATCCGGGGGGAAAAAAGAACAAAAATATGGTTTCATTGTGAGCCGTTGGAACAAAGGCCGCATTCCCCTTCAGTGCACGTACCCGGTTGCACTGAACAAAACTCCCGACTCAAGAAACTGTCTCCTCCAGAAGTAGTGGAAGAATGCAACTTGACAAGATATGCGAGCATGAATGGTCCCCAAAGAGAGCGGCAAATCATGATTGTGAGGCCATTTCACTCTCTTGAGCAATAGCATTTGTCCCAAACTTTCCTGGCCAAGTCAAGATCAGCGGTCATTCCAGGTTGACAGTGTTTTGCTTTAAATGTGTCTAGAAACATACTGAGAACCATCTGTCTCAGTCGAAGGATTTCGACAGGGATAAGAGGTACAACTGATAGATCTTTGCACTCAACTTTCCAGCTAGCGGGCAATTGCACTCTTTTCTTAGTGCCCCATATACACTAACATATGTTTGCATAGGCATGATGCATGCAAATTTTAGTGCACCAGTGTTAGCTGGAGGTCTCAGGAGTCAGGACTGTACTCCAGTTAATCCTTGACATAATGTCTTTTTCAAGGTTTGCAATCCCGTTCTTACTGGAAAAACCGGCTCGGACAGGAATGTCCGGTTACCGGAAAAACTAGTCGGAAATCGGATCAAAATTCAAATAACGAAATTTGAACAAAAAGACGTCAAAAATTTCCCGTAAACCAGTGCGGTTAACGGGTAAACCGGACAAAAAAAAAATCGGAAAACCGGTTTAGAGAGGAAAAATGGAAAAAAAAAATGCAACCTTTTGAAACTTCAAAAAAAATTGAAACAAAAATCTAGATGCAATTTTCAGAGCAATGGTGGAAACGGAACACAAAAATTCGATCGTTTGCCCAGTCCAAAAAATCAAGGAAAGTTGTTGGTTGTCATTTTCTTTGTTTTTTAAATTCCTTTTTCAACCCAAACAATATTCTCAAATTTTTTGACCCATCAAACAATCAAATTTTTGTATTCCGTTTCCACCATTACTCTGCAAATTTCATCTAGTGTTTTTACATATTTTTGTTTCAAAGTTTTAATTATTTTTTGAAATTTGAAATGAAAATCGGACTACCGAGTAAACCGGTTCGGACAGTGGTTTTGTAAACCTTTGTCTTATTTGATGAGGACATCACTCCTTCGGATACACACGACACGCCTCCGTTGGTTACACAAGGTCCAATTACTAGAGCTCGCGCGCGACAACTAAATTTAAAGGTGAGCTCGTTCCTAAGCACTTATTTATATATGAGTTTTGAGAATAGATTGCTACCTCATGATTATATTATGATTAGGAAACCATGGAGAGGACCAGGAGATGATTGGCGGGGAGCTTGGAGGCGGAGAGGATCAGCAAGGGGGTCCAAGTCAAATTGGAGGCCCAAGACAAGTCCATTTTGAGTCAGTATCGGAGTCCAGGAGGAGTCTGCGCTAAAACGGTTGGTCGGGCTCAATTTTAGATGTTCTACATATGCACGGAAAGATAATTTGAGCCTATTTTCAATGGCATTGGTCTCATGTTAAAATCTGTCTAGAGTCATCGGTAATCGTCAAAACAAGTGGACGTTCAGAATTTGTCTCGGTGATGCGTCACCGTAATTTAGACTTTGGGCTTTGTATCGTGTTGGAGCCTATTAGAGGCACGTCTAGGGATCTTGCACGCCCCTAAAACCTATATTACCAGTAGCCGCCGCCCAAGTTAGGATTGAATAGACCCCAACTTGTGAACTTAATTCAGATTTTAGTAAATTTGGTTGCATTCTTCTGTGTTTTTCTTATGTTCTTCGATTCATGGGCAAGGATAAGCCTTCTTGGTGAGGTTGACCATGCATCACCAGTCGATAACCTGAGGAGATGTGATGCTGCGATTGCGGGCTGCGATTGCGGGGTTCAGAACGTGTTATTCGGAAGCCGGATCGACGTGTACCAAGTCTCCACCAAATCAATAATTACCAGAATCTTTCGGAAGATTAGGAACCCTTGTTCACATCATTTTTTCACAACACTACTAAATTAAGTAGCAATTCATCAATAGAAATCTGTGTACTGTCACAGTTTTGGGCCCTTATACTGGGAAAGACCGAAAACAGGCAGTTTCAGGGGAATGAAGCGTTTATGCTTCCCGACTCTGAAGTCTGGCAGAACCGCATAACTGTGCTCCAGAATTGATCTATGTTGTCCTAATTGCAACAACACATAAAACAATTGCCATATCTTTTTATTTTCCTCCCCATCCGTTTTTTGTCAGAAACAAGGTGTGCATTTTCATTTCCTTCTCCATGGTGTTGCACTGCATCCATGTTTAATAGGATAGAGAATGATTATTCCTCTGCCCAAATCTTTTGCGCAAGATTGCAATGCTATGTCGGCTCTCTTTGTCCTTTGACTAGCACAAATCCATGTGACAAGGAGAGAAGAAATAACAAAATGCATTTATACTTGTGCTGATGCACGTGACGATACGGACCGATGGATGCACACCGCGTGCACTAGTTACAAGTGGACGGTCAAGATGGTGAGAAAAGATTCGGCCAGGGCACATATACTACTGCCACTACTGGTTTCCATGTGAGATAGGCGGCTATAGGAATCTTGAACGCAGCCGATTCTTTCACCTCTTTCGGCCATTTGAATACACTCGAGAAGTACACAGCTTTATGAAATGAGATCAGAAGTGGAAGAATGTAAATATATAACACTTATATATATCCTCATCTATATATACACATGAATGAATCTTTGACTGGTAAAATTCCCAACCAAATGTTTGTTTGACTGAGAGTCTGAAACCATGCGAAGAACGATCCGTGTGCAGCCGACCCATGCGCACTGTCAGTCAGTCATGATACGAAACCATGCGCGCATATTTGTTCTCACGATTTTAATAATTTGGAGCTAATCCTGAAGTAATCACCGAAGGCATGGCCTAAATGATTATTAAGGAAAATAATCTGATACCTGAATACGTGTCACTAACACCTGAATACTGTGGGTCCAAATGTTTACGGTCTCAGGATTTGAACCGACAGAGTTGAATGAAGTTTCTTTTGATGCTGACTGTATATGCCATTTGTTACGTTGTGCACTCAAGGCGCGTGATTGCATATTGATATTGGTGTGGCACCCACCAGGTGTGAAAAAAATAAAGGGGTTTGTAGTGTATGACAATAATCCAGTCAGAACCTTGAAGAGTTATGAACTGTATTAAAAAAATCGTACAGAACATCTGAATCCAATTATTATCGACAGCATTGTGAAGTTTGTTCGTACACATGCTACACGAACAATTGAAGTTAATTTCACGAGTTGACCGCAAGCATCAATGCTCTACGTAGCTCTGAGTCATCTGAGCTCAGCCCTACGAAAATTGCCAAGCACGATCACAAGATGGCCCGTTGAGTGTAAGTCTCAGATGCTTCCAGAGTGCTTTCCTCGTACAAGCATCTATTTCCTGAATGTTGCCTAAGCTATGGAAATCAATCTTAGAATATTGTTCACCGTTTGGTCGATTTACTATTTCACCTCAAACTCTCTAGATCAAAAGTGTAAGGGGGAGGTTAACGCGCGTACGGACGCGCGTTAAGGGAGCGCGTGTCCCGCCTCCGCGCACGCCACGTGTCTGACCGCCGGTCTTCGTCTCCAACGCCGTTGCCGGCCGCCGGCCCCGCCCCGACGCGCCCCGCCCCACGGCCTCCATCGCCGCCCACCGCGCCGACCCCTACCCCGCCCGCCACCACCTCCAGCGGCCGGCGGCACCGCGCCGCCTCGCCGCGCCGCCGCACCCGCCGCCGCCCTCCAAGCCGCCACCCACGCTAACCCATCGCGACGTGACACCCCCGCCCATCGCTTTCCTGCCGCCCGCGGCTCCGGCGGCGCCTCGGCCACCTCGCCGCACCGCCGGGTCACGGTCGCCGCCCCCGGAACCCTCCTCTATGGTCGTTGGATAATGGAGCTCTCTCCCCCCAGCTCGACAGCCCCGGAACCCTAACCCCCTCCGCCCTCCCCCACCGCCGGCGGTCGGCGGCGCCCTCACCGCCTTGCCGCGCCGCCCGCCCATCCACCGCGCTCCGCCACCTCTACGTGGGCCGGCGATAGACTTATCGAAAGAGTAAACAAGCTAAAAAAGGAGGCACATAACAAATGTCATGTGGGCCAATGAATAGTTGCCTTAGCCAAGAAGACAATTACATAAGAGCATCTCCAAGAGGCTAGTCAAAAATAAATAGTTAAAATCCTGATTTAGCTATTATGTAAAACAAAAATAGTACAAAATAATGTGACCAGACCCAGCAGCCTCTATAAGTTTTAATCCTCTCTATATTTAAATTTTTTTTTAGTACACTCTCTATATTTAAATGGTTGTGAGCTGCAAATGTTGACTTGAATGGGCTGCAAATGTTGGCTGGGCCGGCCTGTATAATAGCGATCAGGACTCCATCGGTGTGGACTTGATCGTGAAAGTAGCGATCAGACCCCAGACTGCATGGATGGGGGATCCTGGGCAGTCGCCGCTGAATCAAGATTGGAAGATGGCAGCCATCATCGACTCATCGTTTAACTCACACACAATTTGCAACCTGCAGTGTCACATCCATCCATAAAAGCTTCGGTGAATTGGATCTTGACCAACTGATTCTTCCTCAATTTCAATTTTTTTTCTCTTCCCAAACTCTTTTTTAGATAAAGGAAACTTTTAATTTAAAGTGAAATAATGTTCTGGCCTCTGCAAAACGAAGATACGTTTAGCCTTTACATACAAACACCCAAGTAAGCTGAATCAGCCTAAAACACATAAAAACAAAGTAGACTCTATCATCTAGCTCAGCCCCTCTAAAATCCTATGGTGTCAATCAAAACACTATTGTTGCAGTTGTATCTTCATCCTCCAAAGAAAAACCTTCCTGCATGAATGTTGTCGCCGCTTAAACAATACTTCATCACTTACATCCGAACTCCGGTAAGTAAGGTCGTGCGGAGGTTGAACGCCTCCCCACGCACATGTGCGGCGCTTTCGCTGCACAGTCTTCAAAATCATACAAAAGAACGAAGTCAGACTGTGCGAAGGTGAAACACCTCCCTGCGCTCTACGCCGACGCTTTCGCCGCACCCACTTCCGACGTTGAAACATTCTTGTATGAACTGAAGAAACCTTGTATCATACCCAAGGTTCCGGAGCCGTACACTGGGAGCAAGTCCGAGCAGTCAACAAACAACTACGCCCATGGCATTGAGTGGCCTCTCCCGAACTAAGTGAGGATCTAGCCACCACAGACCAATGTTCAGCTTGTTCGGCTGACTGCATTGCAGCAGCTGCAATTCAGCAGCTACAGTGTTCCAGATATTTCTTCAACATCCGCTACAGTGTTCGCAGTTATTTAGCCGCTACAGTATAACAGCTGCGATTCAGCCTGCCGAACAGGCTCGTTGTCGCGGACTCCATAAGAATCGCTACCTTCATATCTTCTTCACATTGACCACCAAAATGATAACAAGGTACTGAGCTGCAGAGATCATACTGACAGATAAAGACCCTGCATCCCCCATTTGATCTTCCAGTGCATCGTCGACTATCCAGCCGACAATCCATCGCCCCTACCCAAGCCACCCATAGGCATAGATCAGGTCCCTCCAAGGAACCAATCCGTCGCCCGTCGCCAAGCCTTGTAGATCACCGGACCTGATGGCGACGAACGGCGAAGGATGAGGCAGGAACGCGCGGCGTGCATGGCAGCAGCAGCAATAAAGGACTCGCCTCGGCCGCCCCTTGGATCGGGACGCACCGCCGCCACCGCCCGTCGCCAATCCTCGTACCGGACTTGATGACGACGAACGACGATGCCGGGACGCGCGGCCGCGAATCAAGACAGCACGCATTGCAGCAGCAAAGCACCTCGGCCACCCCATGGATCGCACCTCGGCCGCCCCATGGATCCCCGTTGGGATCGGAATCGGGGCGCACCGCCGCCATCACACCATTGATGCAAAATCCGGAATTGGGGGAGGGAAAAACGGCCCCGCCACCGCCGTCCTCGCCGCTGCGCGAGTTGTGCCGCGCGAGCCAGCTCTGGCGACGGCGAGGTGGAGGGAGGAGGGAGGGAACTCGATTGGCGGCGCGGTGGGAGTCGCCACCCGTGTCGCCTGGGAGGACGACTCGGGGGCAGAGCCTAGGACTTGGAAATTAGCGAAATTATCTATGAGCTGGAACAAAATTGATCCCATATGTCTTCAACATCCCAGAGCGAATCCATTTGTGATGGTCACAACTCCCTTTTAGCTGGGACTCACAGTTGGCGATCGATCTCTTCCAAGTTGTTGTTGCGTCATTGGCAGGGAAGAGCGGGAGCGCCAATTCTCGTGCGGGAAGGCAGGGCGCATATGCACGGGAGGAGAGGATGGCGAGGGCCGCGCGCTCACCAAAGATTGCGAGCGGGGAAGCCAGGATAGCTAGCTCGGAACCCGCCGGGTAGCGAGGCTGTTGGATCAATATTTTGTCACCATTTTCTATATTTAGCTAACAACAATTTTTTACATAGCCTTTTGGAGATGCTCTAAGATTGATAATGCCCAGCCCAAAACTAGCAGGTGGAACTTGGGCAATTGGGCATGGTGCCTTAGCCGAACAAGACATTGCATAAGGTTATTAAAGGCCCGATCCGAAGCTAGCAGGTGGATCTTTGGAACTGAGGCGCTACTAGTACATCAAGCTGAATCCAGTCTCTCCGGTAAGGAGAAAAGAGTGCACATTCAATTCGCAAAGCACAGCCTTTCTTTTACAGATATGCAAAAGAATTGCATATCTTTGCATTAAATAGCGGGTAACTAAGGTTTTCTAACAGAACTTTGAATGATATAAAGACATCCCAATTCTAGTTTCGTTGCATCATGGTGCAAAAGCTGCTACCCATCACAGGAAGCAGAAACTGCAGGCGTACCATTTGCCATCCTTTATTTTGCAACGAAAAATATTCCTACTCAAACCTGCATGCACAGAACCAACAATACCATATTCAGATTGATCGTTGAATTATTGGATCATACATACAGTTATTCCTATGGATTAAGCAGCACAAGGATATGGGACCTCTTTTTGTGTCCTCTAAATCAACACTATATATATCAGCTTTATCAAAATGTAAATATGTATTTTCTAAAATTTATTAGAAGATAAGTGTGCTATGTCGGCATCTTGACCTATCCTACTACTGCAAAGTTAGCTCGAGGCATCACAACCACAGGAAGATGAATAATTCAAGTCTGCTACAAAACAGTATTTAGTAACATGTGATTCAAATGTGTAGCCTGAATTTTCCACTGTACCTTTGCCAGCACCTGAATGTTATTGATGGCCAATTGAGTGATTCAAAGGTACAACCTCAGCCTTGAAGGTGTGAAATTGGCAATGCCGATTTGAAGGTCATCGGAAGAAATCCAGGATGCTGACATGGCTGAGATGTGAAGATACATAATACAATATCCGAAGTTGTCAAACAGATAGAGAACACAATGGTTCCAGGTAAATATGTGCATTCGAAGCTATGTTGCCTTAACTGATTCAAAGTCAGGATTATAATCTGGAAGCCTCTGCAGTACCTAATAAAGAGTAACAATGGTTGTCATGGAGAAACAAAGTGAGTAATGCAAAGAAACTTGATTACTTTATATAATACCTCATACAGGTACCAAGAGATGTAAGCATCTGTAGCAGCATACTGAAGTTGATGTTTGGAGAGAACACAAGCTTCCCAGTTTCCCATTCTTATGTTACTTGGCTTCGGCAACTATAAACAAGAAAGTTACAGGGTTAAATAGCACTGCACATTTTTAATATATTAGCTCAACCGAAATGCTAAACAAAAAGAAACCCGCAAAAAAAAAAAAAGAACAATACAGACCACGAGATCATGCCTCAGGTATCAAAACATTTTTCAGTTTCACGCTCACCAGCAGAAATGCATGAATTTAATAGGCACTTTTGGGTTACGTCTACGAATAATAATCTTTAGCATTCAACTAGTTACCAAGCAGACATTAGTGTATGGACTGGCTCTGTCTCCAAAATAGTATTTAAGAAAAAACAATCCACAAGTCACCATGAGGACATTGCCGTAAACATAGTTGAGGAAAAACTTGTATAAGTTAACAGTGTGCACTGCACTAACAAAACCCGGCAGGAGAGAAACAATACTTAACACTGGCAAATACCTCTTTGCATGTGATCATTTCAGTTAAAGAAGCAAGACTCCATCTTTTAGGACGCCCAGCTAATTTGATATTTGCCATGTTTGACAAATCCATCAATGGTTGCACAGAGACATTATAGTCATTCAACATTTTTCTTGCATCGTTGTCTATGCATATTCCAACCTGAAAGGAGATGGAGACATTACTTGTTTCAGCTTCCTGACCCAATAAGAGCATGTACGAGCACCGTAGCAATTTCTTATCAGGGTACCAGCAAAAAAGGAGGAAAAAAAACATATGAGAAAATTTACATACTTTAATAGACGAGCTATCCTCCAAGAGAGACCTCAATATAGGCGGCACTCCAGAGTGAGCGATATGCAGGACATAACAAACAGTTTGTTCCATGCATAGCTGCATTACAGCAACCTTACAAGGTGGTTCGCCTGCAAAGGGCATTTCATCAGTTGTGTTCCATAGAATAACACTTCCTTGTAAGAATAAAGTTACAAAACATTCATTAAAAAAAAAGGAAAGCCCATTGTTGTTCCAGCTAAACATATTGAAGATGCTATAGAAAATTACGATAGAAATAACAAACCTCTTCTTGGGAAGGGCCGCCACTCGAGATCGAACCCAAGAGAGACCGGGCCAGAGGCCTTCATGCTCCCAATTTTATCCAAGATGTCTGTTGCGGCCTTCTCCACCTCTGATGGTGTCCTGCAGTAAACGATCTTACCACCAAATGAAACCTGTTGATGCCTTGCCCTTACACTGCCTGTAGTGCAAATAAAAAGGAACCATGATCCCCGTATCAATCACATGTGAAGCAACATGTCCGACAAACTACAATTACACGTGAACCTACACTCTCTTTTTTTCCCGAAAGACCACACGTGAACCTACATTGATAGACCAATCAAGGAATTAACCTATCTGGTGACAACTGTGCTATCAGTAAAGCGCTGTGATCTAATAAAGTTACACCCGAAACCATCACAGGGCTGCCATGAACTCCAAAATTGCGAGCTTTTCTTTCCACTGATGCAATTGTCGCACCAAGAACCACTCCCAATGTCCCCATTACTATTAAAGTACCCATTCTCATTCAAACAAAACCAATTCCTGAAGAATCCTTAACAGAAGCAAATTCCAACCCCCCCCCCCCCCCCCCCCCACCCCCCACCCCCCCCCCTAATAATCAACGTGATAAGAATCAGGTGTTCTTTTCTCGCCCCCATTTTCAAGAACCGAGAGTTTCTTTCCTTGATTCCAGGATGCCAGGAATGGGGAAATGGGGAGCCGAGAAGAGAGGAGGCCGCACCTAGGGGAGTATTGGGCGAGAGGACCCAGGACGGCGTTGATCCGCCGGAAACCGGGCTATGGCTGTAGCGAGGCCGGCAGGAGGGGGAAGGGGATGGGGAGGTCCAGTCGGGGAGACGGCGGCGCTTGGCGGAGGCGGAGGCAGAGGCGTAGGCGGCCTCGATGGCCTGGAGCTCCGCCTCGGCCGCGTCGTCCCAGTGGAAGTCTTCGTCTTCGGTGACGCCGGCCGGGGCCGAGGCCGGAGGCGCGGCGGGATGCATTTCCCGTCGGGCTCACCGGCGCGCGGCGGAACCTCGTTTTCGGGTACGAAAAGATGGAAATTTTTCCCCTTCTGGATTTTGAAACGTGAGAGCGGGGAAATACGGTGGAATGGTCGGTCCTTCCACTTTATTACCCAGTGTGAAAACTGTGCAGCCACGATCCACGAGAATGGGCTCCGGCTTCTCAAAACACAAGACGAATTCCCCGCACGTTACTGCGGGATTTTAGGAAGGATGAACAAAGGATATGTAATAGACACAAAATTGCTGACCGGATGAGAATAAAAGAAACTAAGATCCATATATAGTGCATTAAACATTATTATATTGTACACGCTCACCAGTAGAGTGCAGATTTATTACAATCCAAAGAAAAAAATTATGTAAATAAAGTACAAATGCAAGAACTAAATGACATTATTTTATTTCCTATCAGTGGAGTCCTCGCCACAGGGAAAAAGGCTTGTAGATCCTTCTCTTTTTATGTAGCCACCAGTGAGAATATAATTGACTGAAAAAAATTAAAGTGAGAATATAAGAGTCAACAGTGAAAGCAAAAAAGAGAATTTTTTTACATGCGTTGTGTAGATGAATCCTAAGCAACATGGTATGTTACTATTTATTTGGAAACAATTTATGCATTGAACTTGATAAAATAGCAAAGGTGAAATTAAGAGAGCAGTCAAATGTCCTGTTTTTCACGATCAACCATCCATCAATCTATTTTGGACCCGACTCTTTGAGCACGTACATTTTACCTTAACTCTTGATGAGCATCTTTAGCATGGTTCGGAGAATTAATGGATAATAATAGAACACTAAAGAGAAATAATTTTGTAAATAACCTATTAAATCATGACACTACTAATTATTGAAATAAATAAGAAAATATTGAAAGGATTATACCAACATGAAGCCACCTATCCAAGAGTTTCAGGCATCAAAGAAAAGAGCTAGTGCCGAATGCCTTATGATGACTGCCTCTGGGTTATTACGATTTTGCAATTCAAAAATAAGGACAAAATGTATTTATCAATTATGCTAAAATCATCATAGTCTCTGACAACAGAAGAATTAAAAGAGGCAATGAAAATCAAAACAAAGCAACAGGAGAGGATAGTGCTAAAAAAGCAACAGGGGGCAATGAAAATTTGACTACCGGCTCACGACTCTGGCCGAACAGACTAAAGTCTCGATTGACATCACTTATGTTTTCCTCTGATGGCGTTTTGTTCGCCCGTGATTCGTTGTGTAGCAGCACCAGACATGAACAGAGCAACAGAAAATGAGGGATTGAAGGAAGGGCCCAACCTTGTAGAAGGTGTGTCTGAAAGACTCTTAGATATCGGCGAGCATCAAAGGAGGCATCCATCATTGTATAAATGTTGTGGGAAGATGAAACAAAGCAGGGACGCGAGCAGTGAAACGATCAACAATCAAATAATGGCAGAAAAATTAGAGCTGAGAAAAGAACATGCTTATTATTCTAAAGAAATACATTGGTGATTGGCGGTACTCAGCATCTGCCCAAAATATTGTAAATTCCACCGGGACTGGAGCACGATTGGTCATTTTATATGGGTGCTATTGAGTGGAGAGGGATTACTGCAGGATTAATGCCATCAACAGCATTAGTCTTTTTTTTTGCAAAATGGAGGAGTACTAACGCACGGGAGTTTCTTTAGCCTCTCCTCGTGGCCAATTACTGCATCACGTGAAGAAAAGGGTGGACAGGGAAGGAATAAGAATGCCATCAACAGCATTAGTCTTTTTTGATTGCAAAATTGAGGAGTACTAATGCACGGGAGTTACTGCATGACGTGAAGAAATAGGTGACAGGGAAGGAATAAGACTGGTTTCAATATGTGCATTGGAGGTATTAATGCTTGGTAAACTATGAACCATTCGTACTGGGTAATAATGCACCAGGCAAAGGGATGGACGGACAGATCAAACCAAAAGGCTAAGATCCAACGGTGTAAATAATTAGGATAATGTGGCTGCATGAGAGTTGAGAGAAATAGGAGTTAATGACCTTTAGTTGATTGCACTTATAAAGAAATAGTAGATTCCGGTAAAATAACTTCTCAGATGAAACCGTGGTTGAAAGGAAAAAAGAAAAAGTGAATGTTTTTTTTTTTTGAAAATTTTGGCATGACCTTTGCTGATTATTTACAATAGCACAATGAGTTACAAAGGACCTAGTTACAACCGCTCACATAGACCAATCGCAATATCTCACAATTGTATTTTTCCATGCATACTCACGTGGTAGACATACTTCTAGCTAGATGGACAATGTGTCACGTGTCCAGCCATCTCTACTCATAACATTATTGTCTTTACATAATGAAATTGGGCGTCTAGGTGGCCAAATTTCTAACATAATCTACTACTCTATTTTTTTTGTTTTCTCCTTTCCCTTCCAACATTTTTTTGACGGGCCAAACTTGTGATTTTTCGTGTTATTGTTTCACAAATGGTCCTCATTCGTCGAGTACTATAGGTTTTTTTTAAATTTTGTAATTTTTTAAATTTTTCCAAAATTCAAATTCGAAAACCGGCGAACCTCGCGTTCTGCTCCACCGTGGTTTCAGCGAAATCGTGAGATTGAAAACCCTGCTGGAGAGTGGAGACTCAGGCAAATCAAGTATGACATTGACCATCGCTTCAGGAATATAAATGTGAACTTCCACTACATTCGGAGAGAAGAAAATTCAATAGCAGATGCTTTAGCAAGGAGTGCCTTAACAAATCATTTTTATACCGCTTACATTAGATGCTCTAATTGTTATCATCATATTATTTGTCCTTTGAAAGATGTTCTAAGGAATTGGCCTACATGGGCAAAACTTTGTACTTTTTTCCTGTACTAGCAAAGAACCCGTGCGTTGCAACGGGATTGTAAAATTAGACGAAGTCTTAGAACATAGAAGCTATTTTACATTATACAAGATTATTGAAAGACCTTACAATTTAGGATGTCAAAAAATACATCATCTTAGCAAATTGCCCGTGCATTGCTAGGGGATGAGGTGTGTTGCCACGTGAGCCAACACGCACAACATATTAAAAATAAATCAAGTAGATAGAATCAAGTTTTTTTTTTTTGAGAATTAGATAGAATCAAGTAATGAAATTAGTAAATACTATTTTTATGCCTATGCATTGCAATATGAACGAAAATGAATTCAAGATATTAGGGTTTATAATGATGGCTATCATAACATTATTTTGTTAATCGAGAGTGTATCAAGAAGTGGTAAAAAGTTTATAAAAGTCATAAAAGCATGTTTCTTGATTAAAGATATTTTATTATTCAGTATTCACGTTAGAACAACAGTGTTGTCAATTTGTAAAACTGCATGCACAAAGTCAATATATGAAAATAGTGGGTCAGACAACAATATATGAAAATACAAGGAACCTAATTGCAAAACTATGTACTACTGCATCCTAAAATTCGACTATCATAGAGACTAGTGTTGTCCAAACGGGACGGGCCAAGCGGGCGGGCACGAAGCACGCAAAGTTTGGCCCGGCCCAAGCACGGCACGACACGATGAATTTCGGGCCCGGGCCGGCACGGCACAAGGGTCGGGCCGTGCCATGGGCCGAGGGTAGGGCACGACGGGCGGCACGGGCACAACCCGTTTAAGCCGCGGCACGCAAAGGCCCGCTAATGGCCCATCAAGCACAAGCCCGAATATAGAATAGTGTAAATATATTTTGAATTCTTATAGACTCAAGAAGGAAACTTGGTCTGGATGGTAAAACCCTTCACTCTAGACCATGAGGGTCCTTGGTTCAAATCTTAAGTCCCTCCATTTTTAGCACTCATTTTGCTACATATTTACACTAATGGGCTAAGCGGGCCTAACAGGAACGACACGGTTATATAATTTCGGGTCGTGCCGTGGGCCGTTGCTAAGGCACGTGGGCCGGCACGGCACGGCCCGAAATGAATTACGTGTCGTGTTGGCCAGAAATTAAATGGGCCGTGCCATTTCGTGCCCGGGCCAGGCCGGGCCGTGCCGCTCGTTTGGACAGCACTAATAGAGACCTTACTCCAAACATTTCTATTTTTCTCAATCTCCGACCCAGCCCAAACTTTCCCTTTTGCGCAGAACAGCCAGGAAAAACAAAGCCCATTCTCGCGCAGCCCATTCAATTTTCTGATCGAGCTCAAAATTCTCCCTTTTGCGCGGCCCAGCTAGCAAAGAAAGCCCATTCCACTGCAGCCCACGGGAAAAAAAGAAAGCAAATAAGAGCTCATTTGGATTGGAGGGAAAAAAATTCCTTTCCTGCGTTTTTCCTGTGTTACAAAGGGGGCTCCTAATAGATTGCTGAGAGTGGGATTCGAACCCAGATCTTCTGGGCGAGAGGGAGCGCTCTTACCACCAGGCCAAACAAATATTCGACTCTAATTCTATAAGACTACCGAAAAAGAACTCGGACATTTGAAACTTAAACAAATTCGACACGAATTCGATTGGCAGGACGAAAACGAAAAAATTGTTTGACGATCCTGTTGAGCCTTTTTATGTAATAGAGATATCTAATAAAAGCCCAAAAGAAGAAACGATCCATTGTCCGGCATCTAGGCGCACAACGACATTTACCCCGTGTCCATGACTTCAAAGCACGCATGGTCGAAAATTGTACATCACCATGGAACAAGTTATCACACGGCATCCATGACTTCCAAATATATTGTCATGGTCAAAACTGTATAGTACACAGATACACTGCTACTGAAAATTTAAATAACAAGTATGTACATAATGTTAACCAATTCTGCCCTCTTCAGTTGAACAAAGGTATCAACTAAAACAGAACAATAGGAATTCAGCACCATGAGGTCCATGACAACCCAACAATTTGTGCCAGTCACAGCACGAATACAATATAGTCTCGAAAAGAATATATACAACAATGTAGGTAAAACACAAGTAAAAAAAAAGCGCATCAGCAACAGTTTCTCTACCAATTGATTCCCGTTACAGCAGAGTTTCCATGCCACTTCAGTCAGAAAGAGCCCGGACCAACGAACCAGCATTTATCTCGGGCTTCGCATTGTTAAAGGCCTCCTCATGTATAGTTTCCAATGCATTTGAATCATTCAGACTTGAAACTAACTCATCTTGTTTTTATGTTACGCTGGATGCACACAATATTCTATCCATTTGAAGAAGTATATCACCTGCATGTCCACTGACATGGAAAGGATCATACAAGGAGTCATCATGAGTTCCTGAGAAAAGAACTTTACAACAGCAATGAATGTAATTGCCACATCTGCCTACGCATTATGCTCGCTCCTCCGACCTTGATCTTATGAACCGCCGGCGGCTCCTTGGTCTCTGAACCTCTTCATCTTGTTCATCCTCCTCCTCATTCTCATCATCGTCATATTGGAGACCTAAGAGGTTCTCTCCCCACAGATAACGTCGCCTCTGCCTTCTCAGGCCCCTTGATGTGCCTCTTGGCTCATCACCTGATCTAACTGGATTACTGCTGAGCATATGAAATAAAAAGAATGTTGTCAACAAAGATCCACTTGGTTCAGCTAATCCACTGCCTTCATGGTCATATGGGAGCATTTCACCACCTTCAACAGCATAATCACCAAACACAACTGCCCCAGGCATAGCTGACCTGATTGCACTCAATATGTCACCATACTCACGCTGATGCTCTAGGCGGTGCCACGCACGGCGTCTGGATGGGTCCACATCAGCAGGCCTAGTTGTGGGGTGGACTCTTCTGGCATGCCTACGGAGCTCCCTGTAGTTACCAGAAAACGTACAGGCTTCCCTTGAGCAAGCTCTTGATTTCTCATCCAAGTAATGTCTGGCTTCTTTGATGATCTTCCAACCACTGACAACACCCCTACAAAGTGGGCACATCAATTGGTTTGAGCTCGACATTTCATTTGACTCCATAAGACCGTTGCCCTCTCCCTCCTGAGCTTCCAATGTCACTGGGTCCTCATTATAGTTACTTGCATCCTGTTCTCCTGCCCTGGTCGCAGGCCTATGACTGTCATCCTGATGACTGAAATCTTCATCAGTTACAGACATGTCTACAGGTAATCTGCGGCTATCTCTAGTAAGACCAAACGGAGATCCCTCAACAACATTTTGGTTTCTAGTACCCCTTGGCATGGATGAGCTTGGCTGTAAAGAGCTAGTCCCATGATCCACTTTCATTTTCTTGAACCTGTCAAGACAATTTGAATGCCTATAGCTTGTATCACATATGTAGGATCGGCATCCTTTGTCATGGGAACTGCACATCAAAAGGACAGCATTATGGGGATGGTCCATACAAATTGGGCAGCGGGCATCATCCCATTCCTTGAGTGTTGCAGCAGTATCAACATCTGCATTTTCCATCTTGAAAAGGTTCTCTGAATTTGCCATCTTGAACAATCTGTTCAGGGTGAAAAGTATATTAAAACTTCAATAACACGGACTGAACACATGTCACAAATGGTATCGGCATTCTTTGTATGACAACATAGTAAATATCATTTGCTATGGGAATACATTGATAGGAGAAATAATGGCAGGCAACTTCAACTGGTGAAAAATTCATTCCGGTTTCTTATTTTCAACTCATATTTCATTTATGCCAAGAGTAAATTTCACAAAACTACAACTATTTGTGCTCTTGTCACAAAACTACAACTATTTGTGCTTTTGTACCAGAAAACTATAACTTTGGTGCTAATTTCAGAAGACTGCAACAACTTTGACACCCTATTTGAGAAAACTATCACTTGTGAGGCTGACTTGTGGAAGCAGGCACACAAGTTGTAGTTTTCAGTTGTAATTTTGTAAAATTTACTCTTATTTCAATAAAGCAACATTCAAGTTTAATCTACACAGCTCATGTTTTCAATAACATTTATAAGGAACTAGTTTGCCAATTAGTAACATTAGTTTGCATACATCAAATAAATATCAATTCGAACCAATAATTATCCACTTGAATTTGTATAGTTAGTCAACGTGATCAAATGGACAGTGTAAGAAGGATGAAATCAACTTGCACTCCAACACCAGAAACGATGATATTTATACAAGGAAAAAAACACATTTTGGTTCATCCTATTCCTAGTCCTTAAATGCAAGACCCCATCCAATATCAGCCCTCAGTCCAAAAAATAGGAATACCATCTAACTGACAAAACATGTAAAGCACTAAAAAGCATGTCACTACAATCATGTTATGGTGTATGGTGTATCGCCTTGTTTTCCTAAACGGAATTAAACTCCGTTTAAACAGCGTCTAAACGTTAGACGGGCGACCACCGTTTATCCCTAAACGGCAGTTTAGCCCGTTTAAATGGCCGTTTAAACATATTTAAACGCTAAACGATGGTCGACCGACTGTCTACCATTTACCGTCTAGGAAAACATTACTGTATCGTGGTTATTTCCAAATCTCATGACATGAGGTTCTAGGAAAACTACAACATTTGAAAGGAATTACCATCAGAAAACGTCCTTACCGAAGACATCTCCCTCTATACAATAACAGAAACATTCATAGATTCGCCATGACATTAATGAATCATCCTTTTCAACGGGATGATTACAAAATGATACAAATGGCATGGTATAACGCAAGATCAATCTCTTACTAAAACTAGTTCCATTCACATCCGCTGATCCTCGCATATACTAGACTAGCTACAGCTTATGAGTTATGACTACCAATGACCTTCTGTTGACTGACCATCTAATTTAATAAATATCCAAATAACAATCCAGAGACTGCAAGTTCAAAAACCATATGCATCACTACATAAGACACTATATGAAAAGTGTTTACCTAGAAGCTCTCTGCAGCATAAAGCATGCACACTTCATAGCATCATGTGAACATGCTACATGTATTTTCACTTGAATATAGATCTATTTATGATCCAAGTTTGATAAATCAAAAAGACAAAAACTCAAGCGTAGCACTAAGCCCTTCTGAATGGATACTCATCTTGTTGCCTTCATATGAAGGCCTGCATACAAACATGTATTCATATCCTTACAGGAATACAGATGGAAGTCTTTGTTGCGCAGAACCATAGAAATCAGGCAACAATTAATACAAAGTTTTCTTACAAGAATGCCTAGGCGGGCCGCGGGGTGACACACATCTAATCACAGATTAGTCAATTAGGTAGCTGCTTCGCCAGGGCAGCGGTGATTCGGCGTTATGATGGAGGGAGACACACCTAGGCAGGCTAGGAATGTGGTTTCTAGAAGGTATCAATATGATAAATCATATTTATTA
Source organism: Eragrostis curvula (assembly GCA_007726485.1). NCBI lineage: Eukaryota > Viridiplantae > Streptophyta > Magnoliopsida > Poales > Poaceae > Eragrostis > Eragrostis curvula. The sequence goes on from RWGY01000045.1 coordinate 3,220,434, forward strand.
GGCTGAAAATTTTAGAAAACAAAACATCAAAACCCCATTTTTCATACAAAAGAAGGGATGCACCTTCTTACGTAACATTAACATGGCTGACCAATTATGGATGCTGTGTTCGTTTGTCCCCAATAGGCCCCTTTTTTCTATTTCCCAATGACCGGTTATATCTCTTACTAACACATCAATGCAGAATCAATTTCAAAATCTGAGACAGATGAATTCCAATATGCTTAGACTAAATCACATATAATTGTTCAAACAAAGAAAAGTAATGCAGGTTTTAAAAGGAAGATTGAGGCAACTGGACGAATACACCAAGTGAAGAGCATCCTGCGACCTGCCAGTTCCTTAAAAGTATCAATATTCTAACAACAACAAAAAAAAGCAATGTGGATCCATTTGTTCAAGCTACCACAACGGCACAACCACATAATTCAGTAAACCCTTAGCCAAAACACACAACAGACCTGCAATCTTGTAATTCGCTCTAAAATGTGTGCTTGCTTCAGTGTAATCCCTCGCGCGCAAACGTGATTATAAAATTTTTCACCCATCCATCTTTCTTCACTCCGATTCTTAACAATTACGCATCCAAGTGCAGAATCATAAAATCTTCATCGCTTCACGCCAGGAGCAGTCCTAAGTCCTAACATGGCAGTTAGGAAAGAGGGGCGCACCCAGTATTGGACATGGTTGTACACATAAACCGAATTTATTTGGCACAAACCATTAGAGTTAGTAGGTAGAATACATCTATACACTTGTGACTGGGTCAGATCCGAACACAAAGCTTGTATTACGGCTTTGGGGGTGCGCCCTTTAGCACAGCAGAAGGGAGGAGAAGTGGTGGGAATACCTGGTGGATGATCGTCGCCGGCGAAGGGCGTGGCTGCTCGCCGATTCGTCACCGGCGAAGGGCGTGGACGCTCCCCCGTCGTCGCCAGGAAAGGAAGGCCACCGAGGGACATATACACAGGGGCGGAGAGGTGAACCGAACGGGAGAAAGAAAACCGACTGTTTTTTGTTTTCGTTTTTTCGGCTGGTACACGGAACCGGGGGATTTGATGTAGCCCTGGGCATTTGGGTTACCCGAAATATTCGGGTCAGGTAAATCGGGTTCTATCAAATTTGGAATTTCAAAATCAAAACCCGAGATTCAACCCGAAGAAACTAATACCCGACATTACGGGTCCGGGTTCGGGTAATCCCGATTTAACCGAGGTCTTGCTCTCGATCTTTCCTTCGTCGTTTCCGTCAAGTGCTTCCCTTTTGTTGAGAGGAGGAAAACTGTCTAATTAATTCCTCTAAACCCTAGATGGGTGGGATAAATAGTTCTATATATGGGCTTCTAGATGAGTCTCTATACATAGGCCAATACACTCCAACACCCCCGCAGTCTGAATTTACCGGCGCAGCGGAGTTCAAGACTGGACACAAGGACCACCCACAGGAACGGCTTTCCGGAGTCTTCTAGCCCAAGAGCTAGCTCGGAAAAGAACTGGGTTGAGAAACGCCCTCGCGTCGTCTCCCTAAGGCGACTCGGGGGCGACACTCGCGGCCGCCGCAGGGCACGCACCACCAGCACCACATCGGCCGCCGCCGCAGGCCAAGCACGGCGGCGGCGGCCAGCGACGGAGCCGCACAACCGGCTCCGTTCGCGGCACTCCCCTGCGCAGTTCCCGTCCCTCCCCCGTGGTCCTCCTCTTTCTCTTCAGATCTGACGCGCTTCGACGCTATCCATGGCTGGCTGGGGCGGTTCTCGCTGGATCCGGGCTTCCTTGAGCCAGATCCGGTCGTCCCCAATCTGCTGCGGCTTGGTGCCGCGGCAATGGGGCATGGCGGCGCCGCGGCTGCGGCGCTGTGGCAACACGGCGGCGGCGAGCGCAACCGAGTGTTGAGCATGCAGGTGGTGCGCCGGCTGCGTGCACGGCGTGCGCGGCTGGTTCATCGACATCCCGGTGGCAGTGACGCGCTTCGCTGCCTCGGGCGAGCGCTGGCGCGTCGTGGCTGCAAGTTCAGCGCCGACGACCTCCGTTCATGGTGGCTGGGCCACCGTTCTGGGCTCAGCGACGCCGTGGTGGCATGGCAAGCCTTGTGGAGCTGTGCGACATGGTGGCGGGGCACCTTGGTTTTGTGCCATGGTGGAGACCAGGCAACGCTTGGTTTGGATGGTGATGGCTACTGGGCGAAAGCCTAGCTCGGCAATTTGCCGGTGCCGGTAACGACATGTGCCTCGTTGGAGGCGTTGCTGTGGTATCCTCACCCAACCCCTCCTCTTGGCCGAGCTCTAGTGGTATGCTTCAAAATCCCTTGCTCCCGGCACAATGGTTGTGTCGAGGGCCTCTGCACCTTGCATTGTGTGGCTGGTGGGTTGGCGCCCATGGTGGTTGCTTTGCTACTTGCTGCTAGTGGGTTGAGGTGGTGGTGATGAAGCATGCCAATTGCCGCTAACGTCCAACGAAAGTGCTACACGGGAAGTGCGGGGAGGTGGTTCACCTTCGGACTGTCCGGCATGGCTTTAGCTCTGGCTGCACATCGAGCTCCTTTTGGTGGTTAACTGCTCGGCACTTTGGAGATCTGTGTGTCCTTGTGACCCTTCTCCTCTTGTCTCCTAGGAGCTGGTCTTTGTTCTTAGCCTTGTTGTTGGTTGTCGTTGTGGTTTGGTGGGTGGCTGTGCCGGCGCCTCTGCTTCGTCGTCGGACTCCTTGTTGACGGTGTCATCAAATCATATGCCGTGTGCGTCCACGCTTGCTGGCCCTCCCTCCTTTGTGGATTCCTCCCCACAGAGGGCGTCGGATGGTGGCTCGTGGAGACCGGATGCGCTGGGAAAGGTGTCTTCTTCAGGGAGGTCGATGTTTTCGGCAATCAGTGGTCGGCGTACCTCCCCCACTCTTAGTCCCCTTTGTGTTGGGCGGTCCCTCGGTCCTTCAAGGCTTCCTCCCCTTGTTGGAAGGTGGAGGGCGGCAACATATCGGCGTAGCTACGAGGGGTGGTGTGGCGGTGCAAAGAACGTTGTGCAACTGGCAAGTATGTGGTTCGGTGGTGCTACTTGTCGACGATCAATGGTGATTCTTCGGCTCGTGTTCAAGGCTTAGATTTGTCTCTTAGTTTGCTGAGAGTTGTACTTTTTCTTTGTTCATCTCTGTTGTACGCTGTAATTCTTGGTGTTCCTTTTCTTTGTCACCACCATGCTGTAACATTTTTCAGGCCGGTTTTGGCCACCATTATAATTAATGGAAATTCAGGTGGGGATTCTCTCCCCCCCGTTGACAGTCAAAAAAAAAAAAAGACTGGACACAAGAAAGAAGAACTCACACCCCCCCTCCCCGTCACAACTAGCCACTGGTTACGTTGAGACTGGAGCAAAACTCTGAAAAGGTCGAGGAGGGGAGACCTTTGGTGAAGATGTCCGCGAACTGGGAGGTAGTGGGGACATGGAGAACCCGAACTTGCCCAATGACGACTCGGTCCCGAACGAAGTGGAGGTCGATCTCAACATGCTTCGTCCGCTGATGCTGAACCGGGTTGGTGGAGAGGTACACCGCACTGACATTGTCGCAGTAGACGAGCGTGCTCTTGGCGAGCGGACTGTGGAGCTCCGCCAAGAGCTGTCGGAGCCACGACGCCTCAGCCACACCGTTGGCCACAGCCCGGTACTCCGCCTCTGCACTGGAGCAGGAGACCACGGGCTGTTGCTTGGATGACCAAGAGACAAGGTTTCCGCCGAGGAAGACTGCGTAGCCGGAGGTGGAGCGGCGAGTGTCCGGACAGCTAGTCCAGTCAGCATCCGTGTAGACAACGAGCTCAGCAGAAGGAGACCGGTGAAGAGTCAGGCCGTAGTCAACCGTGCCACGAACATAGCGGAGAAGGCACTTTAGAGCAGCAAGGTGTGACTCGCGAGGATCATGCATATGAAGGCAGACCTGCTGAATGGCATAAGTGATGTCCGGCCTGGTGAAGGTAAGATACTGCAAGGCACCGGCAAGACTCCAGTCGGGTCAGCAACTGGATCACCCAAATCAGCAGACAGCTTGGCCTGAGTGTCAACCGGGGTGGAGCACGGCTTGCAATCAGTCATCCCTGCACGCTCCAGGATATCAAGAGCATACTGCCGCTGGTGGAGGAACAGGCCAGAAAGACGGTGCTCAATAGTGACTCCCAAGAAGTGATGAAGGACATCCAGATCCTTCATAGCAAACTCCTGCTGCAAAGACTGGATGATGCGCTGGAGCAAGGCCTGACTGGACGCAGCGAGTATGATGTCATCAACATAGAGCAGCAGATATGCAGTGTCAGTGCCACGGCGGTAGACAAACAGTGAGGTATCCGACTTGCACTCAGTGAACCCCAAAAGGACCAGGAATGTGGCAAACCGAGAGTACCAAGCCCGAGGAGCCTGCTTCAGACCATAGAGGGACTTGTTGAGGCGGCAAACCATATCAGGACGACTGGAATCCACGAACCCCGCTGGCTAGCTGCAGTATACTGTCTCTGAGAGAGTGCCATGCAAAAAAGCATTCTTCACATCCAGCTGATGCACAGGCCAAGAGCGAGAGAGAGCCAGCGACAAAACCGAGAGGACTGTAGCAGGCTTGACCACTGGACTGAAAGTCTCATCATAATCCACTCCAGGCCGCTGGGTGAAGCCCCTGAGAACCCAACGAGCCTTGTAGCGGTCGAGTGAGCCATCAGCACGACGCTTGTGAGTCCAGATTCACTTCCCTGTAACCACATTGCCACCAGGGGACGAGGCACGAGGTCCCACATCTGGTTGGCAAGTAAGGCAGCATACTCCTCCTCCATTGCCCGGCGCCAGTGAGGATCAGTTAGGGCACCACGGACGGAGGAGGGAACCGGAGAAATCCCCGGCTCTCCCGTGGCGGCGGAGAGAGCCGAAGGTCGTAGAGCGCCCGCCGCCCGCCGTGTCACTATGGGATGAGTATGGCCGGGATCCCGATGGAGGACAGGCGGGTGGTACACCACCGGGTCAAGGCGGGAGCGAGCCCGAGGGTGAGCCGGCGGCGGCTTCGGGGCCGGTACCGACCGGTGCCGGTAGACGATCGCAGGCTCGGCGTAGCACGTGGGGGCCGCGCATGGCGCGGGAGAGGGCGTCGGGGCCGCGCGTGGCACGGGAAGACCTGCAGGTAGAGGGTATACAGATACAGGTGACTGGGCCACCGGGTCAGTCGAAAACACGGACTCCAGCTCGGGATCAAGAGAGGGAGTGGTGGAGGTGGAGTAGGGGAAGTCGGACTCATCAAACACGACATGCCGAGAAATAAGGATACGGCGAGAGGTAAGGTCAAAGCAGCGATACCCCTTATGGTCGGGGGAGTAGCCAAGGAACACACATCGAGTCGAACGGGGCGCCAACTTATGAGGAGCGGTGGCAGAGGTGTTAGGGTAGTAGGCGCACCCGAAGACACGAAGGTGGTCGTACCGAGGAGGAGTGCTGAACAGGGCATGGTGTGGAGTGGGGTAGGAGATGCAGTGAAAGGGAGGTGGTTGAGAAGGTAGGTAGCAGTGTGAAGACCCTCGGCCCAGAAGCGGGTAGGAAGTGAAGCCTGGAGGAGTAGGGTGCGAACGACATCGTTCGTGGTACGGATCATCCGCTCAGCCTTGCCGTTCTGAGGGGAGGTATACGGACAAGACATGCGCAAGTGAACCCCGCGGGAGAGGAAGAAGGCCCGGGAGGTGTGATTATCGAACTCACGACCGTTGTCACAGTGGACGGCCTTAATGGTGAGGCCGAACTGAGTGGAGACCCAGGAAAAGAAGTTGAGAAGGGTGGGGAACGTGTCGGACTTCGCACGCAACGGAAAAGTCCAAGAGTAATGAGAGAAATCATCAACAATCATCAAATAGTACTTATAGCCAGAAATGCTGAGTACAGGAGAAGTCCACAGATCACAGTGAATAAGATCAAAAACATGAGTCGCATGCGACTGAGAAACAGAAAAAGGAAGTCTAACATGACGACCTAACTGGCACGCATGACAAAGATGCTCATCAGATGTCCTAGTACAAGAAAGATCTGCACTGCGGCAGAGTCGAGCCAAAACGTCGCGGCCGGGATGACCAAGCCGGCGGTGCCAAGTCGTGGAAGAGGATGTAGTGGCAAAAGCTGCTGACGACGAAGAAGGCGACGATGAGGCAGCGGAAGCAGGAAGGCGGATGGTGTAAAGGGGTCCCTGGCTGTCACATCGGAAGAGTGGATGCCGGGAAGCCAAATCCTTCAAAGAAACACCAAAGGGGTCAAACTCAACAGAACAAGAATTGTCAGCAGTAAATTTGCGAATGAAAAGAAGGTTGTGAACCATCTGAGGAGCAACAAGAACATCGGGAAGGCGAAAAGAACCAGAAACTGTGCCGACAGAGGTGACAGGAAGACAAGTGCCATTGCCCACCATAATGGCAGAAGGACAGGAAGGATGGGGAGGGTGTGCGGAAGAAAGGATACCAGCATCCGGCGTGGTGTGGTACGAGGCCTCCGAGTCAGCAATCCACTCCACCGGCGGTGTCAGCTGCATCGTGCTGAAGGACTGGGCTAGCGCCGCCTGGTCCCACCCCCCTCTCTCCCGGCCAAGTCTGAGCGGGAGGAGTCCACCCCGCCGGCCAGGACGGAGGCTAGCTAGCCAGTGCGAGAGGAGTCCAGGGCACAGGGGTAGCCAGGCCAGCGAACATAGCCGTGGGCTGGTGTGGAGGACGACCCCCGCAGCCTGTAGGCTGGAACGGCCACATCGAGATACGCCCTGACCATGGGTTGGTGAAGGATGGCCAGGGAGTACCCCCGGGAGTAGGAGTCGCGGTGGGAGTCCCTCGGCCGCCCCCACGGCCCCCACCAGAGCCACCACCCCGGCCACCACGACGACGTCGGCCGGTACGACCCCCCCCCCCAACCCCCGCTCGGCCCGGGGGGAGGAGTGGCAAGCAGTGAAGTGGCAGGCGGGGTGGCGGGAGGCGGGGGAGCAGTGACGAGGGCGGTGGAGGTCGACGAAGAGGAGGAGTCAGGCGCCAGGCCCCGGGTGATCTCGTCGTAGCGAAGGTCATCCTTCACCTCGCGGAAGGAGGGGAAGGGTCGCTGTCGAGGAATCCAGGTCTTGAGGAGGTCGTAGCTGCTGTTGAGACCCCTTAGTATGTACATGACCAGGACCATGTCGCACACAGGGGTGCCGAGGTCACGGAGAGCATCCGCCATGGCCTTCATCTTCTGGCAGTAGTCACTGACAGAGAGGTCCCCCTGGTTGAAGGTCCGGAGCTGTGTGTCGAGGTGAACAACACGGGCCACGGCGTTGTCGAGGAACTGGCCCTCGAGAGCCGGCCAGGCCTAGCGCGCGGTGTCGCCAGGAGTCCGGATGAGCTCCTAGAGATCCGAGGAGACCGTCCCGAAGATCCAGGACACGACGATGCTGTCGAGGTGGAGCCAGGGCCCGTCCCGCGCCTGAACGGGGGTGTCGGTGAGGACGTGGTCGTCGAGGGAGAAACGCCGGGGGGCGAGGAGGACCTGGTCGCGCCAGCGGCCTTAGGAGGTGGATGAGGTGTCGAGGACGATGGAGACCATGGCGCGGATGTTCTGGACGCCGACGGCCTGGAGGTGGAGCTGGGCAACCATCGGATCGCTGACGTCGAGTCGGGGATCAGCGGGCGGAGGCAGGCGGGAAGACGAGGCGGCGGTGTCGGGGAAGGGGACGGCGGGCTGCTGACCGGCGGAGAGGAGCATGTTGTGCTCCGCCTCAGCGACCCGGCGCGCCAGGGTATCCGCCGCAGCGCGCTCGCGCTCCCAGGCGAGGGCGGCCGCGTGCACCCGCTCCTGGGCCGCCAAAGCCTCGGTCTTCGCCGCGGCGAGGGCAGCAGCAAGGTCGGTAGTCGCGGAAGGAGGAGTGGGGGCGACGAGCTCCGGGGGCATGCCCAAGCCGGCGTAGATGAAGCCCGGCGGGACACCCATCCGGGCGATGGCAGAGGCGGGAGAAGACGCGGCGGCGGCAGGACCCGGCGGCGGCAGCTTTGTGGCGACCGTGGCGACCTGGCCCGCGACGGCCTGGCCCGGGACGCGCGCGGCAGGCTGGCCCGCGACGACTCCCGCGGCCTGGTCCGCGTGGCGCGCGGCAGGCTGGCCCGCAATAGCCCCAGCGACCTGGCCCGCAGCAGCTCCAATGGCCTGGCCCGCAACCACCCCCGCGGCCTGGGCCGTGATGTGCGCGGCAGGGTGGCCCGCGGTGCGCGCGACGTCTGCGGCAGCTGCGCGCGTGTCCGTGGTGGTAGCGGCTGCGTCCGGCGGCGGTGGGGCGGCCGAATCGACGGCGGCGGCGACTGTGTAAGCCGCGGCGACGGTCGGGGGAGCTCGCCCGCCTGCGACGACTAACCCGGCGGCGGCGGCGCGCCAGCCCGCGCACCCGCAGCACCCCGCGCCTGCGCGCCCGCGGCGCCCAGGGGAGGGAGGGGAAGAGAGAGGGGTCAGGAGAGAGTGGCGCCGACGGCCTGCTGCCCGCCATGGAGGCGGCGGCGGCGGCAGCTAGAGGAGGGTGGGAGGGAGAGAAGAGAGAGGCTGTGATGCCATGTTGAGATGAGAAAAACTGTCCAATTGATTCATCCAAACCCTAGATGGGTGGGATAAATAGTCCTATCCATAGGCCTCTAGATGTGCCTCTATACATAGGCCAATACATTCCAACACCTTCCACCTCCTCTCAATCCTCGATGAGCAGGGTGCTAGTGCTGGGCTGCGGAGGCGACTGAGCAGGGTGCATGGCGTCGACAGAATAATGTGGCTGCGTGGCGGCGCGCTGCTTCGACATGAGCAAAGCACGTGGGCAAGCGAAAGAGGCTTCCGCGGAACGAGATAAAAGGTCGTAGCGATTTGGTTCAAGGGAGCAGGAAGAAGCTTTTGTTTGCTCGGTGGAATTGGGAAAGTTGGAGAGAGAATGAAGGGATAAGAAGAGGAAGAGACGATGGATAAGTTTGGGCGCTGGACCGGATATATCTTGAGAGTGTTTGCTTGAGCTGAAATTGGAATGCAAGCTACCGCTGCTACTTCGGGTTTATCGGGTACCGTAGTATAGAAGCCGAATTTTACCAATTAACTTTGGGCTTTCATATATGCTTCGGGTTTCGAGTTATTCGAGTTTCGCGTCGAGTTTTTTGGATTCAGGCTTCGGGTCTCGGGTTTTGTGCCCAATGCTAATTTGATGTCGATTGAGAGTAAGGATTCTAGCCATCGGATTTGTTGTGCACGATAGCAAATGCTTCAGTACCAGGGCAGTGGAGATTGGAGAGAATTTTTTGTACGGTTGGCCATCCTGCTACATGTCTTATTAACCCCTAAGAACTTCTTGGAAAAAAAAACTAAGAGCATCTCCGGCAGATTGATCAAAACTGATAGGAATGGCGGCGAGCCGTGCGGTTGCGTAAGACCGAGCGCAGAGCTCGGCAATTGCAAGTGTTGAGCTTGGCCGCATGCTCGGCCATGGTGCAATGAGCAAGTTGAGGTTGGACCAATGCTCGACCATGGTGCAGCGACACAGGTGAGGCCGAGAGAGGAAAGGGGGATGAGAGACCGAAAGGAATGCAGGGAGTCGGTAGGCTAGGTGGCGGCCAGATGATGGCGATGATAATGAGCATGAGAGGCCAGACACATGAGGTTGATCCCTGCCTTGTTTGCTATAATTTATATATACGATGGGTAAAAAAGAGCGATGAATCGAACAAAAACTGCTCAATGAAAAGAGCAGAGGCGGATCCTCCTGTAGACACCGCCGGGCAAAAATATTGAATTTTGTTTTAAAATAATAATATTTTAATAGAAAATTGCAAAATTAGGGTCCGTTTTGCAAAAATTGCAGAAATGGGTACCTGTCGGTCATCCAGTGACCTATTGGTCACTGGATGACCGATAGGCCTACGTGGCAGCCGACAAACGCCGAGCAGAGGACCTATCGGTCACCCGATTACCGACAGGTACATGTCGGTCTTCCACCGACCGACAGGCGGCGCAATATGGCCAAACAGCGCTGTCGGGCCGATAGCCAGAGCCTGTCGGTCATGGGATGACCGACAGGCACTTATCGGTCATCCCACAACCGACAGGTACCTGTCGGTCATCCCATAACCGAAAGGTGACTGTCGGTCATGGGATGACCGACAGGTCTTTACCTTCCAATTTTTTGTTTTGTTTTGCCGGTTTGTGTTTTTCAAAATTTTGTTTTGAGACATGAGGCATAAATTAATTTGTTTACATATATTTTTAGGATTGAGAGGTAATATTGTGTGGTTTTCAAAGTTTTTTTTACGTGAGTAATGCAGTAGAAAAGGTGAACTGAAAAATAACTCGACTTTAACAAAGATACTGAGCAACCAATATCGATAGACCAACATATACAGAGTGAACTGAAACAATGGCGTGTTTCGATGCACATGGCAAAGCTACGTGTCCATCGATCTACTCGTAACACGCCTTAGGGAAATAAATTTCACTCACAGTGAACGTAGTACAAACTATGAGGTGGAATGACATATTCGGTGCACACAATTGCTGATAAGCAACATGATAATTAAATGACTAATCGTCGCCTAGGTGAAACGACGCGTATCCCTCGTCGTCCCCTTTCGACTTAGATGAACCTCCTCCGCTTTTCTCGCGAAGGTCGTCCAACCTCAGATCTATTTATCCTCAGTGTCTACTGAGTGCAACGGGGATATTTCCCCTTTCTGAAGGCATCAGGACCTGCTGCCCTAGCGCGGCGAGCTCTCTCGCGCATCCTCTCCCTTTCGGCCTCACGGGCCTCATGAGCAAGGCGATCTTCCTCTTGTTTGCGCCTTCGTTCCGCCTCCTCTCTTTGCTTGCGTTCCGCTTCGTACTTGCATCGACGCTCTTCCTCCTCCTGCCTCATCTTCCTGCGTTCCTCCTCTCTCCTTTCCTCAGCTTCCATATCAAGCCAATGCCTTCTTGCACGTTGAGCGACACGGTAGACATGGGCTATATCCTCTGGTGTCTGCTCAGTGTCAACATACTCGATGAACTCACACAGAGGCGGTGGGGACTGCAATGTTATGAACGTATTACTGAATAAGAATGAATGGTGGAAGCAAAGAATGACGAAGTAGAAGTAGTTACCCTTGGCCTCCTATCGGAAGAGTAAAGACGTTGCGAAGGATCATATTGGTAGTTCTTGCACATCCAAAGCCTTTTGCCGTAGTCATCACCGAGAACGAGTGACTTCACTAGCCTGCATGGAGTGCCACAGAGGCACATAGGCGCGATGAAGCCATCTCCGAGAGGTAACGTCTCTTTGTTGTGGGGTGGATCGTTGGGGAACTCCATAGCTATAGAAGAAATTCCGGTGTTGGTTAGATTGAGAAGTGGCTGAGCTTAATGGACAGACGATGTGGGCATTTTATAGGCATAACTAACGTGGTCTATAGACGAAGACTACAAAGAAAAGAAGAGGAGATGTCATCGGATGCTCTGCAAAGTTGCCCGTGAATGGATGTGTCGCCATGCGAAAATAATAAATGCGTGTTGTCACGTCACTAAAAGTTGTCTAGTCATGTCGCAGTTGTCTAGTCATGTCGCGTTGCAGAAGTTAGTAATAAAAAATAGTTCATGCTTAAGTTCTGAACATTTATTGGCAACCTATCCTCAGTGGTTGGATGAACCACAGGATTTGCAGTAACTTCACTTGGCTCCGCACCAACATGACTCGGCTCGTCACCAACATATTGCTCCGCATGAACAATTTGTCCCACGACTTCATCTTCCTCTGTATTTACGACATTGTCATCAACCTCCTCCTCCAGACGGGTCGTTGTCAGATTACATTGCACCAGCAACAAGTGAGCAAAATGCCGTTGCAATCCCATCGTCACAAATTGCTTCCAATGTTTAGTGCTTCTCACCTCCACAAGTTCCCATTTCCATGAGCCTTCACGCTTTCGAGGAATCATAGCTCTCACTACAAACCGATACTCTAAAGGATTCACATTCAACAGACTATGTAACCAGCCATACACTTCGCCTCGCTGCATCTCTACCGGATCATTCAAAACACTATCCACATACTGAAAATTACTCAAATCTACCCCATAGTCACGATGCTCAATTTGACCTTCTCCGTAAAAAACTCGGAAACTCACTACACTGGACATCCTGCTAAAAACAAATTAATTACTATGAAGATCATATATTTTTCTTAAATAAATTTATCTTTATATATCAATATTATTACACCTACTATTTTTCTTAAATATAATCATGCGTTAATATTTTTTTGACAAACTTAACGAACGGCATGATAAATAAAATGCCCATCAAATATGACGTTCTACTACTACTACATACCATTATTTTTAACTAAATCTATGAACACAATACTAGTCTAATCTTATTTACTAACGCATCTCCTATAAACTAATAGTCCTTAAACAATATAGTCTAATCCCTACACTAATCTGTACACTAATATTCTATTCCCTACACTAACCACTACACTAATATTCTAATCCCTACACACTACACTAATGTTAACATTGATAGACTAAACAAATAAAAAAAAAAAACTCACCTGCGCGAGTGCCGCCCGAGGCGGCCTCCACCGACGCCGCAGCACAGGCCAAGGGGCCCACCGCCACCAGCCCCGCCGCCACCAGCCCCGCCGCCCTGCTCCCTCCGCTGCTCGGCTCGCCCCGCCGCCCTCGCTCTCTCTCTCGCCGACGCGGGTGGATAAGGCGCGGGCGCGAGAGAGAGAGAGCAGGGCGCGGGCGCGGGTGGATAAGGCAGGGCCTATCGGTCGCTGGACGACCGATAGGTGCCTGTCGGGTCGCGGATGACCGATAGGGCCCTGTCGGGTCGCGGATGACCGACAGGTCCTACGTGGACGGCTCCCTGCCTCCGACTGCTTACGTGGACGACATGTCGGTCTTCCAGTTACCGATACCCTGCCTGTCGGTCCTCCAGTTACCGATAGCCTGCCTGTCGGTCTTCCAGTTACCGACAGGTACCCATCTCTGCAATTTTTGCAAAACGGACCCCAATTTTGCAATTTTCTATTAAAATACTATTATTTTAAAAAAAAATCCTACCCCCGTCCTTCAATCCCTGTCTCCGCTATCTACTTTTCCAGAGGCGTAGAAGAAGCGTTAAACTGCTGGGTAGCGCTATAGGTAGGCAGAGTACTTTGTGAGCCAGAGCTAACAAGCAAGTAATCGAACTTTGCACTGGCCAAGGCACAACGTGGATGCAAAAGCAAAACAGTCATATTTGTTCTCTCTTTTGCCAATCGAGTTTCTGGAACTCGATTGCTTGCATGCTCCACAGTCCACGCTAAACTACAAGCCGCTACAGGAAAAAAGGTTGATACTTAATGTAACATTAAATCTTCTTCATGTCATTTCTTTAATCCTTTTACACCCAATTTCACTGCAAATAAAATTGCAATATGAATATATGGGTTGTGTTTGCACTTGCCTTTACTTGGTAACACGAGTTCGTCCCACCTAAAATTTTATTCTGGATCCGCCACCGGAAAAGAGGGATGTAAAGGATGGAACAAGGGATCTAAAGGATTGATAAAATTTTTAAGGGAATCTGTTGGAGATTAGGGTTCATCCTTTATACTGGTAGTTTTTAAGAGATGATAGTGTTTTTCTCAATTTGCTAGGTCGTTTTATCAAAGACCGTTCGTTGCTACGGTCGTCGATGTTATCCATAAACATAAGAAACATTATCGTAGGAGGCAATTGGTTGTTTGCATCAAGCTTGACGAGCCCCCCGCGTGCAGCATCCGCATCCCGTTGATTGGTTGCTTGCACCAAAGACTAGGCCTAAACAGTTGTGGAGCCTATCTCCACACAAACGAGAATGAAATTTGTTTCTGCTTAGCCTGGGTACCAGCGTGTGTGCGCACGCGTGCGTGCACTGCCGGCACGTGTTGTGCAGGATAACTATAGCCAACTGAACAATTTCTCTAGTAGTACTATACGACAACCAAACAAAAAGTTATGGCATCTGCTGAATTTGACCACGGTGAGCATGTATATGGCTTGGACGAAATAGCTTGTGTAGTCAAGAAAACCAATCACGTCTGTAGTGTCTTGATACTTTTTTCCCTAAGATAATACAAAAAACATTTGTATTCATCTGTATTATCACTAATGCTGAAAGGAATGTTAGAGTTTTTTAAAAAAGAACTTGTAATTTATTGAATTTTAGAGTTTTTAAAAAGAAAAGTCAATTTTACTTCACCGAACAGTTAGTATCTATTTGATCCCCTCAACAAAATATTGCTCATTACTCCTTCAAATTTGGATCTCCATTTAAAGGCATTGGTAAGTCTGTACTAGAATAGAAGCCCTGCTAATTGTGAAGTGCACTCAGTGACTTCATTTGTATGATGGAGCATGATTTAGGTGGCCATCCCTTCTATCGGATGCAATGGGTCTTACTTTTAAGGGAAGAGGTCTAATGAAAAGCGTTGTTTTAGTTTGATTGCTTATCGATGGCGATAACAGATCTATCACTAAAGCTCTGGCCCTGGCGGCAATCTATTTACACTATTGGTGTTAGCTAAGATTTTATCAACTCTATTGATTGGCCTTAGTTCTTGGTTCAATCTCGCTTTGCCCAACTATTTTCTAAGGTATACCATTTTTGTTACGTGCGATGCATAAATATTAAGATAACACAACTCGCTTATTCTTAAAAAACTTATGGCATTTAAGGGCATGTATTGAAGCATAAAAGGAACTTTGTCCGCTATCACTTTTTAGGTATATGTTAATATATTATAAGCATAAAATAAAATAACCACGTAATAATTAAAAAAATGATTATATGAACTTCTATGCAAAGTCAATGATGCAATTGAAAATAATCAATTCTATGTAGGGGTGGAAAATGGATACGGATAGTCCGTATTATTCGATATCCGTATCCGATAAATTACAAATGTGGTACAAAATTTGCCATTCGATTAATATTTTTACACTATTCGAATTCGTATTCGAATTCGATTAGAAAATATGGATGTGGATATAGTTTGAGGTTTTGGCATCAGATATTCGACATATCCGTATTGTATCGTATCATAAATATTCCCATATATTATATCAAAAATATTATAAAATTGATTCAATTGATATGAACTAATGTTGACGATGTGAAATAATGCTATTAAAGATACTTTAGAGAGGAAAAAGTGTAGTAGTTGTCTTAACAACATAGAAAGTTAGATGTATCCGTATCCGTCCGAATTATAGTGACATTCGTTTTTGTATTCGCATTCGTTTAATATTCGATTTGTATTCATATTAAAAAATATTCGTATTTGTATTCATATTCGTTTACAAATATGAATATGGATGTGGAAAAGGCACTATCCGATTCGTATTTGATCCGTTCCCACCCCTAGTTCTATGCAGACTCAATGGTGCTGTAGCACGGAATCACGAAATCATCCTTATTTTGATTTGAAAATAGAAATTCATCCAAAGGTTAAAATTCGAGAGAATCGTTCGGAAATTCAGAATTCAGGAGCCGACTACTACACCGAAAGCCAGCTCACGCCCACGGACCGGCCTCTTCTCCCTTCTCGTCTTCTCCCTCGTTCCCTTCTTTCCTTTTAACCCTCGCTCGCGTCGCCTCCCCCGCATCCGGCTGCCCCTCGCCTCCCCCGCCCGCCTCCTCGGCGCCCTGGTCGCCGCCGGAGCGCCACTTCGTCGCCCCGATCCCTGTAAGTCCTCCCCTCGAATCTCACAGCTCGCGCCAGATCCAGCCGCGCCGGCGGGATCCGATCGGTAAAACACGCGGATCACGCGCGCTCACAAAATTCTGATCTTTCCTTGGTCCGCAGGTGTTCGACGCGATGCAGCCGCGGATGGGGAACGAGAGGCCTGCTGGCCCCGGCCGGCCCGTCACCTCCTTCGTGCCTGGCGCCGCCGCCCCGGCGCCGCCAGGGGCGTCTTCGCCGTTCGCCGCTGGTGGACCGTTCGCCGCCAGGGGTGTTGCTCCGCCGCCGCGGCAGGGCGTGCCTCTTCCGCAGGCCGCTGCAGCGCCGCCGTTCGGGGCTGTGCCACCCGCTGCAATGGGTGGGTACAGGGGTCCGACGCCCCCTCAGGGTCCCTTTGGCACAGCGCCGCCATCCCAGGGTCCCTTTGCTCCCGGGGCACCGCCTCAAGGCCCTGTTCGCCTCGGCGCCGTCTCAGCCCCCCTTCGCCTCTGCGCCACCGTCGTCTCAGCCGCCCTTCGCCTCTGCGCCACCGTCGTCTCAGCCGCCCTTCGCCTCTGCGCCACCGCCTCAGGGTCCCTTCGCAGCTGGACCACCTCCTCAGGGCCCTTTTACCTCTGCACCAGCACCCTTTCGCCCTCCATCATCCCTTTCACAGCCACAATCTCCCACGGGTGGCGCTGTACCTCCACCTTCATATGTTAGACCTCCGCCACCAGTACAGTCGCAGCCACCGCCCATGCAAGGTTATTACCCTGGTGCCCCGCCTGCAAACCCTCAGTTCCCGTTGTCGAGGCCAGGGTTTCAACAACCGGTGCAGACAATGCCGCCACCCTCAATGGGTCCACCTGCCGCCTTTGGTAATCAGGCAGGGTATCCAACTGCTGGGCCTCCGGTTGGGGGTACACTTCAGAGCTTAGTGGAGGACTTCCAGTCGCTGTCACTGAGTTCCGTGCCTGGGTCACTGGACCCTGGTGTTGACGTTAAGGGCCTGCCAAGGCCATTGGATGGTGACGAGGAGCCAGTTAAGGTTATGGAGTCATACCCGTTGAACTGCCACCCGAGGTACTTCCGGCTAACTACCCATGCGATTCCGGCCTCTCAGTCATTGGTCACCAGGTGGCATTTGCCCCTCGGGGCGGTGGTACACCCTCTTGCAGAGTCACCTGATGGGGTAATGAACTATAACACTGTTTACAGCTCTTAAATTTTCCAGGGAGTTGGCCATTTCCTTGACATGCTTGTTTTCATATACAGGAGGAAGTGCCAGTTATCAACTTTGGGGCTGCCGGTGTCATCCGTTGTCGAAGATGCAGGACATATATAAATCCTTATGCAACATTTGCTGATGCTGGAAGGAAATGGCGCTGCAATCTTTGCACGTTGCTTAATGACGGTAGCTATTTCAAATCTTCAGTTTATGTGCAATCTTCATTCTATGTATTGTTGAATTGCGTGAGGGTAACTATTTCAAATTTTAAGCAATCATATATACTTTATCAAAAGAGTTAATTTGCTCCATAGGATTCAGTTTTTGACTTATACATGTGGCAGATCTACTTTGGTTGAATGACACAAAGTTTGGGTGCTATGCCACCTTTTTCGAGTTCCTTAATTAGTGGGTTCCTAAGTGGTAATAATTGTAGTGTGGAACAGTTTACATGGAAATTGTACTGTAGGATACGTTCTTTTTTTTTTTGTTCAGATGGTAAGAAGAATCATCTATTAAGATGTGATAAAAGTTTGAAAATGTCCGAGTGAAAAAATAAGAATGGAAAATTTTAGGATCTTGGGTAAAATTAAGCTTATTTTGAATGGCTGATGTAGATCAGTGAGATCGGACATTGTGATGGCATGACAGATCCTTCCAACATTCAGTTAACTTCAGACCTATTTATATTTCATTTGAAGACTCAAGTCTTGAACTAGTATATACTGAGATTTCTTTAGCATTTGTTTCAAGCGTGTATTAATTATGATAATTCGCCGTGGTACATAAGAAATCCTTATCCTATTATTGACCACGGTACATAAGAGAGAGAGAGATTCGTTTGACCTCCTGGAGTTGTTGTTGGCTAGGATATTAGTTTGCTTGCTGCTCGAGCTGTCAGAGTTTCAAGGAAATAATAGGTACCCAAAGAAAGGCTTGACACTTTGTGTGTCTTATAAATCTGCTCATAGAAAGATTTCTGGATTGTAGAACTTTTCTACTGTAGGCCTGCTTTACTGGGTTCATTATCTCAGTGTGCATATCTAGTACCTAAGAGTTGGCTTTATGTTCTTAAGCTTTAACACGCTTTCCAAATTGAAGATTAAGTCGTTCCAGACAATCTTAGAAATAGACTTACGGTGTCAGCTTTTTGGTGTATCCCAAAGGTTTTTATTGAGCCCATAAAATCTGAGACGTGTAAGACTGCTTTGTTCAGACTAATTTTTATTATGTATATGAATATATCATGAATTACAAATTTTGATCTATAATACGATTTCCCTTCTGATGCATATAATGCCTAGCATCTTTCTCCTTAACCACTTTAAAATTCGTTCTTTGTTTACCTGCAGTTCCTGGAGAGTACTTTTGTGCTCTTGATGCTAGTGGCAGAAGGTTTGATGCAGATCAAAGACCAGAACTTTCTAAGGGAACAGTAGAGTTTGTTGCCCCAACAGAATATATGGTGCGACCACCCATGCCGCCTTCATATTTCTTTCTTATTGATGTGTCAGTATCTGCAGTTCGGAGTGGGTTGCTTGAGGTATGTTTATCTGTGTTTTTTATTTAATTGATTTCCCATGTGCCATCTTTTTGTCATAATTGATAACTGACATATTGTTGTCACATGTAACTTCTTTCAGGTTGTTGCAAAGACCATCAAATCATGCCTGGATGAACTTCCAGGCTTTCCTCGAACACAGATTGGATTTTTAACCTTTGACAGCACCTTGCATTTTCATAACTTCAAGGCATGTTCTGCATCTCTAAGTTATCATTCTTTTTCTTAAATATGCACTCATATTCGTCATTTGCAATATATAGTTCTTTTGAGGTGTATTGCCAATTTATTTGTGGCACTGAAATGGCTGTATTGTATTTCTATATCAGTCTTCTTTGTCGCAACCTCAAATGATGGTGGTTGCTGATTTGGATGATGTTTTCCTGCCATTGCCTGATGACCTCTTGGTTAATTTGGTTGACTCGAGACATGTTGTTGAGTCATTCCTTGATAGCTTGCCAAGTATGTTCCAAGACAATGTCAATGTCGAATCTGCTCTTGGTCCCGCACTTAAAGCAGCTTTCATGGTTATGGTATGCTATCTATTTCTCTTCTATCTATATTACATTTGCATTTTATATAATTATTATTTTAATGCATATCTTGCTGTTTCTGTGTACCTTTATTGCCTTATACCAAATTGTGAACAACTCTTTGTAGAGTCAAATTGGGGGAAAGTTGCTCGTTTTCCAGAGTACGTTGCCATCTCTTGGTATTGGTCGTTTGAGACTTAGAGGAGATGATGTCCGTGCATATGGAACAGATAAAGAGCATACTCTGAGGGTACCTGAAGATCCCTTCTACAAGCAGATGGCTGCTGAATTCACAAAGAATCAGATTGCAGTGGACATATTTTCTTTCAGTGAGAAGTACTCTGATATAGCTTCCTTAGGTAAGAATTTTCTGCCTGTATGTCTGTATGTCTGGATTGAAGTGCCTTTATAATTTCGACCGTTCTGTTTTTCATTGTGCTATATTTTTATAGGCTCGCTGGCAAAATATACTGGTGGTCAGGTGTACCATTATCCATCATTCCAGGCAGTTACACATGGTGACAAGCTCACACATGAGCTTAGTAGAGACCTTAAACGAGAGACTGCTTGGGAATCTGTTATGCGTATCAGATGCGGAAAAGGTTCTGGATTATATTCTCAGCTGCTTTTGTCTACATTATCTTTTTTTTTTTTTTTTTGTGTGTTAAAATCATCCTAACTCTTGTAACATGTCTGTAGGGGTACGGTTCACGACCTATCACGGTCATTTCATGCTAAGGTCCACGGACTTGTTAGCCCTTCCAGCTGTTGATTCTGATAAAGCTTTTGGAATGCAACTGTCTCTAGAGGAGACCTTGATGACCACCCAGACTGTTTACTTCCAAGTGGCATTGCTGTATCCTTTCTTCTTTCTCAATCTGATGATACACTATTTGTACATGCATTCCTCTACATATCTCTTGATTCCAATGTTAAAAATCTTTGTTAGATGATAAACTTAACCTGACACGCTCTCCTTCCAAGTGTCAATTAGCAAAAGGGTGTCTGAATAACAACTAATTTAGTGATAGGCTGGTAGCATGTCCTTTACTGGTGTTGAGTACTCATAAAACCAGTTTTGCATGTTGCAAAACTGGTTGAAGATTGCGAAGCGCTTTGAATTTGAATTCTCTGAATTTTTTTAGGATATTAATAATCTCCAACACACCCATGTGCTGGGTGCCTCCTTATACTCTTGCTGTTTGTTCCTCATAATGTGTGTATTCATTTTTGTTTCTTTTTTCTTTTGAAAGCATCATGTATGCATGCATGCGATACTTGTGTGTTTGTCCTTAACTACCTGTAGCTATACATCATCTTCTGGTGAAAGGCGTATCAGGGTCCACACAGCAGCTGCACCTGTGGTGACAGACCTTAGTGAAATGTATCGTCAAGCAGATACTGGCGCCATTGTATCATTACTGGGTAGAATTGGTTAGTTTTGATGCCCTCTCTCTCCTGTAAATGTTAATATAGATATGATTTGGTTGTTATTTTGTAGTTTACTGATTATCACAATCTTGCAGCTGTTGAAAATTCCTTGTCTGATAAGTTGGACAGTGTTCGGCAGCAATTACAGTTAAGGCTTGTGAAAAGTTTGAAGGAATACCGGAATCTATATGTTGTACAACACCGGATAGGAGGAAGACTGATTTATCCAGAATCTTTAAGATTTCTACCGCTATACATACTGGCCATCTGCAAATCTCTCGCTCTCCGTGGAGGTTATGCGGATGTTTCTCTTGATGAACGTTGTGCTGCTGGTTTCAGCATGATGATACTGCCTGTAAAAAAGCTGCTCAATTTTATTTACCCTTCTCTGTACAGGGTTGATGAAGCGCTGACAATGGTATGTTATATTCATCACTTAGCTGTTTTAATTGCTTCTAGCCTGTGTATTGCTCGTAGAGTTGCTACCTCCAAACCATACAAATGAAATGTGGAATAATAAAAACTTTCATATAGTATGTTGACTTGCACAACTTCTGTTTGTCTGTTTGAGCTAATTTTGTTTGGCCTTAGTTATCTTGTTTCTGGAAAAAAGTTACTTTATAATTTAAAACATAAGTGCCTTCAGGGATTTTTTTGTACTAATCAATTGAAATAATGACACAGGTATTTTGTTATTATATATTTGAAGTCAAGTCTTTCCTCTTTGTGGTTAGGCATGTTTGCAGGATGCTAACTTAACAATTTTGCAGGAATCTGATAGGATTGATGGTTCCTTGAAACGGTTGCCATTAACCATGCAGTGTTTAGATACTGGAGGAATGTACCTCCTTGATGATGGTTTCACTTTCCTAGTATGGTTAGGTAGGATGCTCCCACCAGAACTTGTGAACAACATTCTTGGAGTCAGCTTGGCAAACTTCCCTGATCTATCAAAGGTACATCTGGCAGAACTTCAGTTTTCTTCCATATATGCATTCTCCTTTTCTTCCCGAAGAAAACTTGAATGTCCTCTGGCAGCACTTTTTTTAAAATAAATAAATAAATAAAAATGGAGGTAATGTGGAAATTGGCATTATTGGATTCACTTGTGCACTAACATGGGGTACCTTGCAGATTCAGTTGAGGGAATGTAACAACGAGTACTCAAAAAAACTCATGAAAGCACTAAGTGCCCTACGGGAGAAAGATCCTTCTTATTATCAGCTATGCCGTGTTGTGAGACAGGGTGAACAGCCAAGGGAAGGCTTTTTGCTTCTATCTAACCTTGTTGAAGACCAGATGGCTGGAACAAGTAGTTATGTCGATTGGATACTGCAAATTCACCGCCAAACACAAAGCTAATGATGAGAAACGAGAAGTGATGGTTCAAAGTTTTGCCATAGTGTAAACAGTTGCAGAATGTAGATTCAGTTGCTGCCGGTCCCTAGTCATCCACAGCACCATCAGATCTTATTCTCAACTCAGCAGTCCAATGTTAGTCCTGTAAGCAGCATGAGGGTGGTGGCAAGCAAAGCTTTTATTGTTAATATTTGTCCTTGTGATTATTTTTTCGCAGAGTGAGAATACAGCTGTTGTATCAGAATAAGTAGGTAACAGAACGTAGTAAATTATACAACTGGAATTGTGTAGTGGTCTGTACGTTTCTCAATCTTGTGTTCTTTCATGTTCAGAATTCTAGTCCATTTAATTGGCATTTGGGTTCTCAAAAGTTCATTTTGTAAACTCATTTTTGACTAGTCTGTAATGAGAGCTCTCATTTAACCGTTTAAACTGCTGTGATGTTCTTGGTAGATATCAAAAAGCTTTAAATATATACATCTTGTTGAATATGTAAATATTCACATATAAATGTTTTCAAATATCAACTGAGAGAATGTCTTAATATAATTGCTCGTCATTTTTTAACTGTGCACATGTATGGTCCTTTTTCAGATGTACATATTTGGTTGTTTTACAATGAGCTGCGAGCAATCACAGCTTCTGCAAAATTGCATTTTTCTTGTCCATAAATAGCTTCTTTAAAATTTCTAGCAGGTGGCTTGAAGCTGGTGCTAGGATGGCCCTTCGTGGTTGACCTTAACTAGGTCTGTAATAATTAAAAAAACTTGTCAACTATGTCCAACTTTTTTTACCCATTAATTTCTAAAACCTTCGAGCAACATTTTGTAATAAAGGAAAGTGATATGGCAAACAGAAATGTGCTGATGGGAGCAAATACTTCTGGGTGGCCGCGCGGCTCCCCCGTCGCGCGGGTGATGCCGCTCTGTGCGGTTCGGTTCTGTGCAAATCAAGCGGCAGCGCCATGTGCGGGTCAAGCTGGGCGATGACGTCGATGTGGTGCAGGGGGTGTGGGAGGGCGCTGGGAGATATTGGTGGTCCTTGGCGAATGGCGACGGGATTTGGTGGCCGGCGGCGGTCGGAGCTGGCGGCGGAAATGTCCGAGCCTAGCGGTTGGACGTTCCCGCGGGTGGAGTTAGGTTTTTGATTTTTAGTGAATGGAAACTCAAATATAAATTTAGGAGAGAGAAATTTTGATAGACATAAAAAAAAATAGATTTTATATCTATTTAGGTACTTTATGAAAGTGCATCTAGGCTCCTAATCATGTGTTTTGTGTGATTGACGTCAAAACGATTAAAAGGACTAATGTTTGCAATGAGAAAATGTTCAGCTAGATCTCACAATGGAGAATCAAAATGATTTCAATATTACAATCCCTTCATGTGTTGACAAAAATGGCATTAAGTGCTCAATGGACAAAGATTTCACTCTTTTATATTTTTATTGAGTCTAGGAATGCCGTACTATCAAGAGGGATGGTAATCATGTGTATACTGATGTCACAAGAACTTTTGCATGAACCAAAACCAACCAATTTCAAGCTTGAGAGATTTACCAAAATTCCACTTACAGATACCTCTCACCGGAATATCCGGCACATTGCCGGAGTATCCGGCCTGTTGAAACCCGGTTATAGATACTCCCCACCGGAATATCCGGCACACTGCCAGAGTATCCGGCCCTGTTAAAACCCGGGTACAGATACTCCCCACCGAAGTATCCGACATTGTGTCGGAACATCCGGTAGAACCTAACTGCAGCGCAACGGTTACTTTTGTTGGAGCGTCTACATATACTCATCCACCTCCAACGGCCATTTCTCTCGCCTCCACTCAAAAGAACACGACTAAAACTTCTTCCCTTCATCCTCTACTCATTTCCAAGCCTAAGATTTGTGTGATTCACTCAAGGGAGTGTGTAAGAGCAAAAGATTCGTGTTGAGAGCAAGCATTCCACTCTTGAGCTTCTTGTAGCATCATTCTCTCGTGATTTCATTTGTTACTCTTGGAGCTTTGTGCTCCTAGACGGCTAGAGGTTGCCCGGAAGCTACCAATTCATGTGGTGAAGCTCCGGGAAGTTTGTATTACCCATTCCAACAAGGGATTTGCTAGTGGAACACTCAAATCGGTCTTAGTGACCATTTTGAGCGAGGTTTAGGGTTGAGAGCAACCCGGTCCTTTGTGGACTCCTCAACGGAGACGTAGGGCACTTTGTGGGCCTGAACTTCGGGGACAAATCGTGTGTCATCTTGTTTCGATTTCATTTGTTCTTGTTGTTCATACTTGTCTTGTTCATATTGCCTATATATTGCTATATTGCCTCGATCTACTTATCTACTTGTTTCCTTCCGCAATTGTTGTGTAGATTTACTTGATAGCATCTATACAAGTCTTTTGATTCAAGTAGAATTGCTAGAAACTTCATAGTTTTCAAATTTCGCAAGATTATCCCCTGTTCCGGACTGTCCGACACAGTACCGGATACTCCGTTATCGGAGTATCCGGCATTGTACCGGACTATCCGGTAGTTCTGACGATTTGATTAAGTCTTAATTTGCAGAAGTTTTTAGCGTTGCCTATTTACCCCGCCTCTGGGCAACTTTCAATTGGTATCTGAGCAAGGTTCTCCGTTTGAAGCTTAACCGCTTGGAGAAAAGATAGAGGCAACCCTCGGTGACCTCTGGAGCTTGAGGAAGAAGAAGGACAAGTCCAAGAAGAAGTCGGTGGAACCCAAGCGGATCGACTACGGTGAAGAAGAAGAAGTGCGTATAGAGGATGCACATACAAGCGAAGAAGAAGAATATGAAGAGGACTTGATCGCACACTCCGAAGGTGAAAGGTCTCATGCTTCAAGAAGAAGCAAGAGAAGCAATCATTCCAAGAGAAGTGAAAACTTTCATGCTATGCCTTTTAGTTATGAAAAATTAAGTTCTCACACTAACTTTACGTCGGTACAATTGGGTAGGGCGCCTCATTTCGATGGGACGCACTATACCAAGTGGAGGCACAACATGATGATGCACCTAATCTCTCTTCATCCAAGTATTTGGAAAGTTGTGTGTGTAGGTTTGAAAAGACACAAAGACTATGATGAGCTCACACAAGAAGAAGAACAAAAATGGCATCGAAATGCACAAGCGGCCGCCGTGATCCTCACCTCCTTGAGCAATGAAGAGTATGAAAGAGTTGGTGGTATGACAAGTGCCAAAGAGATTTGGGACACTCTTCGTATAGCTCATGAAGGAGTTGACTCCGTGAAGCAAGCGAAGATTGAAATCTTGGAAGGAGAGCTTGGTAGATTTGTGATGGAGGATGATGAGACACCTCAACAAATGTACAACCATCTCAAAGTCAAGGTCAACAAGCTTAAGGCTCTTGGATGCACCAAGTATGGAAATCATGAGGTGGTGAAGTTGTTGACTAGAGCATTTTCACCAAGGAACATCACTCTTGTGATCATGATCCGGCAAATGAGAAACTACAAGAGGATGTCTCCGGATGAAGTATTTGGGATGATCATAAATCATGAGATCATGGAGGAGGAAGCCAAATATGTCAAGCAAATAGCAACGGCCGTTTCCAACTCCAAGAACAAAGAAGTTGCATTCAAGGCAAGCAAGAAAAAGAGTAAGGAACCGGTCAAAGAAAGCTCAAGTGAAAGTGAAGAAGAAGAAAGCTCCGATGATGAAAAGCTAGCTCTCTTTGTCAAGAGGTTCAAGAAGTTCATGAAAAAAGAACGTGGTTCAAAGGGCAAGAGATCAAGCTCAAAGCAAATTTGCTACTATTGCAAGAGGGCCGGACACTTCATTGCAAATTGTCCCGTCAAGGAAGAAGATGAAAGAAAAGAAAAAGGTCATCAAGCGGACGAGAAACAATACAAGAAGAAGTACACCGGTCATGCTCATGTAGCGGAGGAAGCCTCACATGAAGAAGCCTCCGGCAAGGGAGGCATTGCTACCATTGCTATCAATGAGTCAACATCATCAAGCAAGAAACTATTTCCCACCTACAATGATGAACCTACTCTCACCGATGATGAAGTTGACAACAAACCTCGGGGCGTTTGCCTCATGGCCATGGGCCGGAAGGTAACTACTAAAGTTGTCTCTCCCTCTACACTTGAAGATAGTGATGATGATGATGATGCTGGTGATGATAGTGATGATGATGATGATAGTGATTGTGAAAGCTTTCTTAAAGGTTTTGATAAAAATGCAATCATCAAGTTTAAAAGACTTATGAAGGAATTGGTTGCTAGAGATGAGTTACTTGAGAAACAAGAAGCATTGCTCATCCTTGAAAAGGAGAGAAACCTTGAACTCAACAAGCTCATGGCATGTGAAAAGGAAAAGAGGGAAAAGTTGGGCCAAGAACTTGCGAAGAGCAAGGAGACTTTCAAAAGTCTTGAGAGCTCAAATGTTGCTCTTCAAGAAAAACATAGTGGACTAGTCAAGACTCATAAGAACCTTGAAGTGCAATTTGATGCTCTTTGGTCTAGCACCTCAAAACCTACAAAAGATGCCATTTTAGCAACCGATCCCTCCACTAGTAAAGGTTGTGCAAAATGTTATAATGTTGATATCAATGTTTTTGCTAACCATGAGAAAGAGGTGAAGCTTTTGAAAGGGCAAATCAAGAGGATGAATGTCATTATCAATAGAGGCATGATAGGTGAAGGTGAAGGTGAAAAAGAAAAGAGGTTCAAGATGGCAAGAGATGGCTTTGATAGGCTCCAACCTTTCACCGTTTATGGTGGTGAGCTTTGTGATGAGAAAGACTCAAGCTTCATCATCAAGGATACCCATGTTCCACCTTATGTTTTGGGTAAGCAAGAAATTTACAAGGTGAACACGGGATCAAGGAAAGTGAACAAGGTTGAGCAAGTCAAGACCACAAGTGCTATGAAGAACAAGAGTGAAGCACCAAAAGACAAGAAGAAAGAGCATGCCCTCAAGACACCTTTTATGCCGATTATGTGCTTACTAGAAATTCATATGGCAAAGTTGTTGCTAAATATGTTGGTCCCCGCGCACATAACATCATGATCAAGAGATGTGTGTGGGTGCCAAAGATGCTTGTTACTAATGCTAAAGGACCCAAATCTATTTGGGTACCTAAAACAAAGGTTTAAATTGTTTTTGTAGGCATACTCCTCCGGTGGAACAAGTTGGGTGCTTGATAGTGGATGCACAAGTCATATGACCGGAGAGAAGAAGATGTTTACATCACTTGAAAAGAACACAACCGATATAGGTGAAATTACATTTGGTGATGATGGTAAAGGAGGAGTACTTGGAATGGGTAACATTGCTCTCACTCCCGAGTATTCCGTTTCTAAAGTTCTCTTGGTAGATTCTTTGGAGTTTAATTTGATGTCAGTCTCACAACTTTGTGGGAAAGGCTTTAATTGTTATTTCACTAACGAAGGTGTGACCGTTTTCAAGAGAAGCGATAACTCAATTGCCTTTAATGGTGTGTTGCAAGGAGGACTTTATCTTGTGGATTTTTCCTTGGATAAAACCCAACTTAATACATGCTTGTTGGCAAAGTCTAGCTTGGGTTGGCTATGGCATCGCCGGCTAGCCCATGTTGGCATGAGAAATCTTAATGATCTCCAAAAGGGCGATCACATCCATGGACTAACCAATGTCTATTTTGAGAAAGATAGAATTTGTAGTGCTTGTCAAGCCGGAAAGCAACATGGAGCACCTCACCCCGCCAAGAATGTGATGACTACCACAAGAGCATTGGAAATGCTACACATGGATCTTTTTGGTCCAATAGCCTACTTGAGCATTGGTGGTAACAAATATGGTTTAGTAATTGTTGATGATTATTCTCGTTTCACTTGGGTATATTTTTTGCATGATAAAAGTGAAGTGCAAGGAATAATCAAGAAGTTCGTGAGAAGAGCTCAAAATGAACATGAAGTCAAGATCAAGAAGATAAGGAGTGACAATGGAAGTGAATTCAAGAACACTCAAGTTGAAGAATTCCTTGATGAAGAAGGCATCAAGCATGAGTTCTCGGCACCCCACACTCCACAACAAAATGGGGTAGCCGAGAGGAAGAACCGCACACTCATTGAGATGGCAAGAACAATGCTTGATGAGTACAAGACTTCGGACCGTTTTTGGGCCGAAGCCGTGAACACCGCATGTCATGCATCAAACCGGTTATTTCTCCACCGAATCTTGCAAAAGACACCCTATGAGCTACTCACCGGTAACGTTCCTAATGTCTCATACTTTTGTGTCTTTGGGAGCAAATGTTTTATTCTTAACAAGAAACCCAAGTCCTCAAAGTTTGCTCCGAAGGTCGATGAAGGGTTCTTGCTTGGATATGGATCAAATGTCTTGGCATACCGAGTCTTCAACAAAACCAATGGTTGTGTTGAGGTCACGCGTGATGTGACATTTGATGAATCTAATGGCTCTCAAGTAGAGCAAGTTGATCCAAGTGTGATAGGTAATGAAGAAGCTCCACATGAGGCAATTGGTAGAATGGGCATTGGTGATATAAAGCCTCAAGAGCCTCAAGTTGATCAAGCTTCACCTTCATCCTCACGCCAAGAAACTCCACCGCCCACACAAGAGCAAGATCAAGAAAGTGCTCAAGATCAAGGTGACGACCAAGATCAAGATCACAACCAAGATCAAGCTTCAAGTGGTGGTAGAGATGTACAAGATGAGGAAGAGGAAGAAGGAGAAGAAAATGAAGAAAGAGTGCCACATCCAAGAGTTCATAAAAGTGTACAAAGAGATCACCCCGTCGAGAACATCATCGGTGACATTGAAAAAGGGGTAACTACTAGAACTCGAGTTGTAAATTTTTGTGAACATTACTCTTTTGTGTCTTCTATGGAGCCACTTAGAGTAGAAGATGCACTCGAGGATCCGGATTGGGTGATGGCCATGTAAGAGGAGTTGAACCAATTTGAGAGAAACAAAGTGTGGAAGTTGGTGGAGAGACCAAAGCAAAATGTTGTGGGCACCAAATGGGTGTTTCGCAATAAGCAAGATGAGCATGGTGTGGTGACAAGGAACAAAGCAAGACTTGTTGCACAAGGGTATTCACAAGTGCAAGGTTTGGATTTTGGTGAAACTTTTGCTCCCGTAGCTAGGCTTGAGTCAATTTGTATATTACTTGCCTTTGCTACTCAACATGGTTTTAAGCTACAACAAATAGACGTGAAAAGTGCCTTCCTAAATGGGCCAATTAGTGAGGAGGTGTATGTGGAGCAACCACCGGGCTTTGAAGACTCAAAGTATCCTAACCATGTTTACAAACTCCATAAGGCGCTCTATGGGCTAAAGCAAGCACCTAGAGCATGGTATGAATGCCTTAAAGGATATCTTGTTGCAAATCAATTTGTTGTTGGCAAAGTTGATCCTACTCTCTTCACAAAGCAAATTGATAATGATATCTTTGTGTGCCAAGTTTATGTCTATGACATTATATTTGGTTCTACTAATCAAAAATTCTGTGAAGCTTTTAGTAAAATCATGATCAAGAAGTTTGAGATGTCCATGATGGAGGAGTTGAAGTTCTTTCTAGGTTTTCAAGTCAAGCAACTCCAAGAAGGCACGTTCATATGTCAAGCCAAGTACACTCAAGAAGTTTGACATGGACAAAGCCAAACCCATCAAGACCCCAATGCAAACCAATGGACACCTTGATCTTGATCCAAAAGGCGTGCCCGTGGATCAAAAGGTATATCGTTCCATGATTGGTTCATTGCTTTATCTTTGTGCATCTAGGCCCGATATTATGCTTAGTGTGTGTTTGTGTGCAAGATTTCAATCCGCTCCTAAGGAGAGCCACATGGTGGCCGTTAAAAGAATCTTGCGATATTTGATTCATACACCTAACCTAGGGCTTTGGTATCCAAAGGGCTCCAAGTTCAAGTTAGTTGGCTATTCTGATGCCGACTACGCCGGATGTAAGGTGGATAGGAAGAGTACATCCGGGACTTGCCAATTCTTGGGTAGGTCCCTTGTATCATGGTCATCCAAGAAATAAAATTCCGTTGCCCTTTCCACCGCCGAAGCGGAGTATGTTGCAGCCGGTAATTGTTGTGCACAATTACTTTGGATGCGGCAAACTCTAAAGGACTTTGGTTACACTATGAACAAAGTTCCTCTCCTATGTGACAATGAGAGTGCCATTGCTATTGCTCATAACCCCGTTGATCACAATAGAACCAAGCATATAGATATCCGGCACCACTTCTTGAGAGATCATGCTATCAGGGGGGATATATCTATTAGTTACATAAGAACCGATGCCCAACTTGCCGATATATTTACCAAACCCCTAGATGAGAAGCGCTTTTGTGAGCTTAGAAGTGAATTAAATATCCTTGATTCTTCTAATGTGGAATAGAATGTTGTACATTTGAATGTTGTTTACTAGTTTGGTAGTCTTGCAAAACAAAATGAATTATGAAAAGATTTGAGTGTTTTTCAAAAACTATTTGAATGGTTCTTGATCTTTTGATCCTATCTTGTTGTATATGGTCATAGTTATGGTTGTTGCTTGCTTACTGACCATTTATGATGAGAATGTTCTTTATAGTCCATCCATTGTCCCTCAACTCCTTGAATCTCATTCTTTTCATCAAATCAGTTTGAAAACTCTGTGAACGTCGGATTATCCGGCATGATGCCGGAGTATCCGGCGATGATCAGAAACTCCCCACCGGACATTCCGGGAAGAAACCGGAGTATCCGGGCCTGGGACTGTCGGACTATCCGGCCCCGAGTCGGATTATCCGGTCAGTTACCAGCCTATATAAGGATTTGACCCCCGCGGTGAAACGTTATCTCTTCCTTTTTCATCGCACCCGACTCCTCTCGTCGCCCCTCTCTTCCCTCCCACCAAAATCGTCGATTCGTGGTTGATTTGGAGCGGGATTCAACTCCCAAAAGGATTCTAAGGACCTCCAATCGCCGGAGTCTCCGGTGCCCCTAAGTTTTTCCTCCGGAAACCGAGGAAGTGCTTGAAGGTACCCTTGTTCTTCCCTCTCATTGATCTCTTCGATTCGGATGTTCTAGCTCGATTCCTTCGGTCAAGATGTTGGATATGAGGTTGTTTAGCAATGCTAGAAGTTTGGTTGGAATCTTGTGGCTGGTTTAGGAGTTTCGATGAATTCTTGAAATGTTAGGGTCTGCCGGATTATCCGACTTTGTGCCGGAGTGTCCGACGTCGGACTATCCGACACAGAGCCGGACAATCCGACAGAACCTAACACTGATCAATTCATCCATACTCCTGATTCTTGATTCCATCCTTTCTACTTCCCATGTCTAAACCTCGTTAATGGATGTTTGTGTCAGATGGAAGGCCGTGGACAAAGGCAAGGGCAGAAGAGGACCGTCAATCCCAATATCTCAAGTTCTAGTAGGGGTGCATCAAAAAGGGGTAGAAGCAAAGGGAAGGCACCTGTAGGTGACAATGAGCCACCAACCTTAACCAGAAATATGTTCCCTCGAATGCATTCTCCGATTGCAACTCAGTCAAGGGACAGTGAGGGCATGGCCCATATTGATTACTCAAAAGGGAAACATGACTTGGCAACTCTTCGCAGAAACAACCCCTTTGAGTGGGAGAAGGACTCTCATATAACTGATTACCGTTTTTAGAGTGTCTTTCAGTGGGATTGGTACAACTATGTGATTAAGCGCAAGAGCACTCATGTCCTTCCTATGCAGTTTATTGATTGGGATCACATGAGGAAGATTAATGACCCTATTGTTACACAAGTCATTAAGAAGTGTAAAGAAATGGACATGACAAGCATTATGGCAATGCCCTATGATTGGAATGAAGAAGTCATTGCTCAGTTTTATGCTACCTATTGGATTGATGACATCAATCACGATGACCCTGTGATTCATTGGATGACTGAGGGACACCCGTTTGAGATATCCTATGGTGACTTTGCAACTATTCTTGGTTTTGGTAATGAAGATCTTGGCAAGAATGACATTTCCTCTGAACATTGTCTAGCTGACAAACAAATGGCATTCATGTATGAAGGGAGAAATCCTAAGCTTGGCACCACTCATGGGTTGAAGCCGTTTTACAAGTATTGCAACTCTCTCTTTAGGCAGTCTATTCTTCCCAAGAAGGGGGATTCCTCAAGCATCTTGAGCTTTGCCAGAAATCTGCTATGGTACATGTCTGACAAGGAGGAAGCAAAAGATGGATTTAGTGTGTTTGCTTTCATATTTTGGTAGATTTACTCTACTGCTATTGATGCTAGTCGCAGCTGTGGATATGCCCCTTACATCATGAAGATGATTGAGCGTGTTACGGGCATCCAGTTTCATAAGGATTGCAAGCATACCCCCTACAGGATCAGGAAAGTGTCCACTACCACCACTACCTCAGCGGCAGCTATTGATCCTACCTTTCTTGATGTTGGCACCTGTCAGTCTCGTCGCAGACGTCGTCCTAGCAGCTCCTCCTTCATTGCTAGAGCCCTCAAGGCAATCTACAACAAGTGCACAAAGAATGCTATTGAGATTCGTGAGGCCCGTGAGGAAGCAATAGCATGTTGGGAGAATTCTGATCGCAACATACGCAACCTGTGCAAGGCCAACAAAGTTCAATATATGGCTCCTCCACCGTATCCCGACCTTCCCTCCGATGTTGATGATGAGGATGATGACATCTTTAACCCCTCCAAGAAGTCTACTCGTCGTGATGAAGAAAGTGAAGAGGAAACCGAGGTTGAAGGTGATGGAGAAGGTGAAGAAGAGGAGAGTGAGGAGGAAGAGGAGATAGCAGCAGCCGACAGCGAAGATGATGACTGATTCACCTTGTTTTCTTTCTCTTTTTGGTGATGTGATGCCAAAAAGGGGGAGAAATTTATCGTTCTACCTAGTGATGGACTTTAGGAGTATTACTATTTGTGTTGAACTAAGTGCTTGATTGTAAGACTAAATTTAGTTATGTTCTTGTTGGTCTCTATATTTCTAGGTTGTCTGAAATTGCTTATTGCTCTCATGTGATGTATAATGTTTCTATGATGATATTGTGTCCATGCAAGGTTTTAGGGGGAGCTCTCAAGTTGTTTTCTTAAAAATGTGCATTTGGCATTGTTAGGCCATTCATGATGAATTCAACTCATGCACATATTTAGGGTGAGCTTTCCTTAAATTTGTCAAGGTTTTATTGAATATCTTTTATCCTTGCCTTAATTTGGTTGTTTTGACATCAATCACCAAAAAGGGGGAGATTGAAAGTGCATATAGGCCCCTAATCATGTGTTTTGTGTGATTGACGTCAAAACGATCAAAAGGACTAATTTTTGCAATGAGAAAATGTTCAGCTAGGTCTCACAATGGAGAATCAAAAAGATTTCAATATTACAATCCCTTCATGTGTTGACAAGAATGGCATTAAGTGCTCAATGGACAAAGATTTCACTCTTTTATATTTTCATTGAGTCTAGGAATGCCGTACTATCAAGAGGGATGGTAATCATGTGTATACTGATGTCACAAGAACTTTTGCATGAACCAAAACCAACCAATTTCAAGCTTGAGAGATTTACCAAAATTCCACTTACAGATACCTCCCACCGGAATA
Source organism: Eragrostis curvula (assembly GCA_007726485.1). Taxonomy (NCBI): domain Eukaryota; kingdom Viridiplantae; phylum Streptophyta; class Magnoliopsida; order Poales; family Poaceae; genus Eragrostis; species Eragrostis curvula. Next base: position 3,253,838 of record RWGY01000045.1, read on the forward strand.
TCCGGCACACTGCCAGAGTATCCGGCCTTGTTGAAACCCGGTTACAGATACTCCCCACCGGAATATCCGGCACACTGTCGGAGTATCCGGCCCTGTTGAAACCCGGGTACAGATACTCCCCACCGGAGTATCCGACATTGTGTCGGAATATCCGGTAGAACCTAACTGCTGCGCAACGGTTACTTTTGTTGGAGCGTCTATATATACTCAGCCACCTCCAACGGCCATTTCTCTCGCCTCCACTCAAAAGAACACGACTAAAGCTTCTTCTCTTCATCCTCTACTCATTCCCAAGTCTAAGATATGTGTGATTCACTCAAGGGAGTGTGTAAGAGCAAAAGATTCGTGTTGAGAGCAAGCACTCCACTCTTGAGCTTCTTGTGGCGTCATTCTCTCGTGATTTCATTTGTTACTCTTGGAGCTTTGTGCTCATAGACGGCTAGAGGTTGCTCGGAAGCTACCAATTCATGTGGTGAAGCTCCGGGAAGTTTGTATTACCCATTCCCGCAAGGGATTTGCTAGTGGAACACTCAAATCGGTCTTGGTGACCATTTTGAGCGAGGTTTAGGGTTGGGAGCAACCCGGTCCTTTGTGGACTCAACGGAGACGTAGAGCACTTTGTGGGCCTGAACTTCGGGGACAAATCGTGTGTCATCTTGTTTCGATTTCATTTGTTCTTGTTGTTCATACTTGTCTTGTTCATATTGCCTATATATTGCTATATTGCCTCGATCTACTTATCTACTTGTTTCCTTCCGCAATTGTTGTGTAGATTTACTTGATAGCATCTATACAAGTCTTTTGATTCAAATAGAATTGCTAGAAACTTCGTAGTTTTCAAATTTCGTAAGATTATCCCCTGTTCCGGACTGTCCGACACAGTACCGGATACTCCGTTACCGGAGTATCCGGCAGTGTACCGGACTATCCGGTAGTTCTGACGATTTGATTAAGTCTTAATTTGCAGAAGTTTTTAGCGTTGCCTATTCACCCCCCTCTAGGCAACTTTCATGTTAGAGTAGTTTTTTTTGACCGTTTTGACAAGTTTTAGGTATTGGTATCCTCTTTTGGTGTTCCGTTGACGATGCTCTAACGACTAGTTAGCAAAGTTCTACATTATCTTACCTGAATTTCAGTGTTAAAAAACATTACCTGAATTTTAACATGGAGTAGAATATTTAACTCTCTAAACCTGCATAACTAATTCTTGGAGAGAAGTCAGTTCAAGTTTGAGATGTCTGTAGGACACTCTTCAATATTGGTTTTATCTTCTGGACACAACATTCTTTCTTTTGGTCTCGTGGACACTGAGAAAACACGGCTTTTGTCTGCAGGACACTATAACAGAAAAATAATTATGTCCAAATTTTTTTTATCTTAATGTACAAAATACATTGCAACTTGAAATTTAGCACAAGCGTACATTACTAAATTCCTATTCATACATTTTTTTCATATTTATTGTTGATTATTTACATAACTTTTTCACTAATATTTTTTAAAAAAAAATTGAACTATGTAAACAATTGGCAAAAAAATCAAGAAAAAAATCACATGAACAGAAAATGCAACAATATAACCTTGTACCAAATTTCAAGCTGTAATATATTTTATGCATTGAGATAAAAAATTTGAAAATAGTCACTTTTGTTGCTATAGTGTATTGCAGACAAAAGTCATGTTTTCTCGGTGTCTAAGATTGTCTCCAACGGTTCGCGAGACGCAAACCTCAAATGGATGCCGCACACCATGAGAAGGGAGCCGTAAAAAACGCCAATCTCCAACGGTGGACGCATTTTCTCCGCCTCCTTCCTCCCTCCCCTGCGTCGGTGCCCCGCGGAGAACGGCGAGCGGCTCCGCCGCGGCGAGGACGAAGACGACGCCGTCGCCGCGGGCCTTGAGCGCGAGGGAGCACGACCACGCACGGAGCTCGGCCTCGCGCTGCGCCGTTCGTCGCCACCGCGGAGGAGGAGGAACCGAGCAGGCTGCGGTGCGAGGCGGCGGCGTGCGCGCCACCAGCCGACGAGCCGTCGTCGCCCTCCGCGGCTTCGATTCCGCGCCGCTGCGCCTCCCTCCCGCGCCGCGGCCGCCCTCCGCGGCTTCAATTCGTCGCGCCGGGGAGGGGTAGGGGAGGGGAGATGTGCCGGGGCAGCGGAGGACGAGGAGGGGAGGTGTGCCGCCAGGCCCACGCCGCCGAGTACCGAGCTCCGGCTCTCGCGTTGCCGGCCCGCGCGCCCAATCGACGCCCATGGCGTCGAATCGACCCACGGGAGGTCGTCCGCTGCGCCGCCGTCCCGAGCGGGTCGTCGAGGGCGTCTTCCGTTCCTCCGGTGGCGCCGCTGCCGCCCCCAGCATCCACGGCCAGCTTGAAGTTCATGGCGGCGGCACGCCGAGGTCCAGGAAAGGCGAGAGGGGAGCGCCGGGAAGGAGGAGACGGCGGCGGCCGCGGCGGGGGGAAGGAAGTCGTTGGAGGAGGAGGATGTGGCCGACTCACGGCGGGACTCGCGGAACACGCGTGCCATCGCTGCAGTGTTGGCGGCGGCGAGCTCGCGGCTTGGCCCTCTCCCTCTCTCTCTGCGCGTGAGAAGAACAGAAGAAAAACAATTCGAGCGGTGCGGTGCGGGGGGTTCGTGATGTATATGTCCGTCGGTAGCCCTCCAACTCCGAAAATGCGTCGATGCACTGGGTAGTCCGTTGGAGAGTGTTTTTACTCCTTTTGCTCCCCATTTCCTATGTAAGTCTCAAAAAAGGACATCCGTTAGAGACAGTCTAAGAGATCAAAAGAAAATATACGGTGTTCAGAGACAAAACCAACATTTAACAGTGTATACACACAAATTTCTCTTCAAGTTTTCATTGGCTTGGGTAGGGGTGGGCGTTCGGTCATACCTGATGTTTCGGTCCGGTTTTTTCGGTCTTTTCAATTTTCGGTTATCTAAAAATGCTACCCGAAATGACAACGAAAATTTGGGTACCCGACAACTTTGGGTACCTAAATTTCGGTTCGGTCTTCGGTTATACCCAAACTACCCAAATTAGCATTAATTTTCAGAGAAAAAATGAAATAAAATTGATTATACCAAAAATACACTATACAATCAACTTGATAATGAGTTACCATTATACGATAGGTGAAACATGAATATGAAGAATGAGTAACAAAAGATGTTATGTGACTGTGGTTTGAGTCTATGTGCTAAATCCTACATCATCATACTAATTTGGGTAGTTTGGGTAGTTCGGGTACCCAATGGTACTACCCGAAATTGAACAATAAAATTCGGTTACCTAAGTCTAGTACCCAAACAAGTACCCGAAGACCGAATTTCCGGTTTTTTCGGTCTCGGTCTCGGTTTTTTCGGTTTCGGTGTTTGGGTATCGGTTTTTGTGCCCAACCTTAGGCTTGGGCCCACCAGTAAGACTGACAGTGTAGGGCTTTTAAGGCTTTTTGGCTTCTTTCCCCTTCCGCAAACCAAAATGTTGGCGGCTCGCCGTCTCTCCGCCTCCCCGTCGCCTCTCCTCCGCCGCGGCCTCTCCGCCCAGCCCCAGCCCACCACGCCGCCGCCGGAGGAAGCCGGGTCTGGCGCTGGCGCATGGGCCCGTCGCGCGGTGGCGTTCTCGCTTCTGGGGCTGACCGGCGCCGTCGGGGCCAGCGCCGTCAGCGACCTCTCCGTCTTCCTTTCCTGCTCCAGGTCGAACCCTAGAAGTCCTCCGCCTCCCTATTGTGCTAAATTTCAGTATTCACATGATGTGATGTTTGGGATCAGATCAACTACACCTAGACACTGGCACTTGTTTTCTCGGTTTGTAAGCCAATTTATTGTGAATCTAGAACTGATTTGCGTATGAAGCCCTTGATCCCTATTTAGAAGCAGCTGCTGAATTTGTGGAAAAGTTGTAGGATCCTCGTACCATTTAGTGATGTTATTTCTGTTATACAATGTGCTCATTGTCTCACTTGGTTCTCTTCGTCAAGAGAGATTGCTAGTTAGGGGCTAATTTGCTGTTGGTTGTCTTGTTGCAGCCAGGCAATAGAGAAGGCCACCCAAAACCAGCAGATAGTTGATGCTATTGGTAAGCCGATTGTGCGGGGCCCCTGGTACAGTGCTTCAATTGCGGTGAATCACGCAAGGCATTCTGTCTCTTGCACGTTCCCGGTGTCAGCTCCCCAAGGAAATGGGCTTCTGAAGTTCAAGGCTGTGCGCTTGGGAGGTATGTGCTGCTAACATCACAAAACTACTGTCCCAAAGTTCTTACATTCCTCGGGACTTCTTAGCAAGTTGGTTAAACAAGCTAGTATGTTTAGATTTCTATTTATGGGTTCTTTCCAATGTGACGTTAAGCTAAGTTAGTACCGCCAAAAAAAGTCTTTAATTGATGTGCGAAACAAGATATCTCCAGTTCTCCACTTGTTGCTACAATGCTACTACCTTCTAATACTCGCCTGATGAACTTGTTGCTTAATGCTACTGCCTTATTGTACCTACCTGATGACCACTGGTAACTGGGCTGGTTACTTCTGGTGTCTGTTTCCTTTCCTGTTCCTGGGTTTTAGAACATTAGTTAGCTGGTTGGTGGTTATTATCTATAGCCCACTGCATGAAGGTTCTTTAGCAGATGCAATGATGATAACATGTCGTTCCAATAGTCCGGCTATTGATTTTCTTGTTTAAACATTCCCACCCTTGCTGGATAGTTTTGAGTGCCATCGCTACGTGACCGCATAGTTGCTGCAAATGTTTTGCTGGAAGTATTTTGTGGTATAATTTCTCGCTGACCATATTTTTCACTAGGAAGACTGGACATGGTAAATTTGAAGCATTAGAATAGAACTCAAGATATTTAATTGTTTTATGGCCTTTCATTGCTATCTGTACCATTTATAATTATCTTTTAAGCATGATATTTTTGTTGAATCGGTAAATTATGTGGCTTAAATTTGAGGACATTTCATTGTAATAGGTAATTTTCACATCAGCAGATCTTACATAGGCCATTAGTAGTGCCTAGTATTGTTTCATTTTGTCCTCCTTACACCTTGAAAATCATTTTGGATACAAGCTGTGGCATTTATAGTATTTTGAGATGGCTTTAAGCGAGAAAGGAATCCTTTGAAACTGTTTGGCCATCTTATCGCCCTATCCTATGATATCATCAATCGGCATGAATTGATTAGTTCTTATGTATGCAATTCCTTTGCTCTTATCGCAATTAGTTTATGTGAGGTTTGGTTCATTTATGTTGTTCCATTAGTGAAATAGATTTATCTTTTATTATTCCAAAATTTTGTGAGGCAACATATACTTCGTCAATAGCTGATAGGCCTTGTAAGTTCTAATGGTTCCAATGGACTTACATACTAGTGCATTGCAGCCAAAATTTTAGTGGATGATATACTGCGGGTTATGAATACATTACTATATCAGAATTGCAAGTGAAATAAATATGTTTGTAGAGGGAAAGGAATGTAGCACATGAGAGATAATGAGAAAGCTGAGGGATGATCTAGAGCTAGGCTTGATGGGATCTTATGTATCTCATGTTAAGGAGAAAGTAATGGTCAAAGTTATAAAGGTAGCGTAAAAGTTATGTGCAAAGGCCATACAGGGATGTTAAATAAAAAGGAACGAAAAAGAGTTGGGCTGGATTGACTTTTAGAGTCTGAGTTGGTTCTGGTGTGCCGCTTTAGGATTAGAACCTGATGATACAACTGTTCCAAGCCTGCTAGTACTCTCTTTGTGGACCTTTGAATTAGGAAAAATATAAAAGGAAATATCTTCAATATTTGTTTCTGTAAAAGAGCTTGGGTTGTAATTTAGCCAGCCATTAGAACCTGTTGTTGCATATTTACCTTTATCTTTTGACTTATTTTTTTATGGTTACACGCTACCTGAATGTGTGCAAGCCTCAGATAATAAATTTGCCTAGATGTTCATCTCAAATTTGAACACACCGCGGCACTCCAGATAGCTGGTAGGCACAGGATAGAGGTGCTGCATCTTTTCACTTCTTTGCACTGAGTCAACGCCTTATCAGTGTGTATCTGTCATGGTTGCCAGGCTGTTCCTATAGGCCCAAGCAGCTGGTGTAAGGGGCAAAGCTACAGAGGAGCAAACTATCTTTTCACCTATTAGTTTGATTCACTTTGATTTTTTAGGCTCAAAATCTTAATTTGATTTCCTACCTATAGCTTTTTTATTCAAAATTATTTGTAGGGACTCTTCTACATACTATATATGATCCCGCTTGTTTGCTGCGCATTGCAAGATGGCATGCATAATAAGACATTAATATGCAGTTGAACGTTAGAACTCTTTTCTGGTAAAGGTTTATACTTTTTTTAAAAAAATTGTAGAACAGATGTCCATTTCATTGACAGATTTAGCATAATATGTTGATAATGCTGAAATGCGTTTTCTTTCGACACAAAAGGACGACAGTTGTCGAAAATGCTTGATTAAGTCTAATCGAGTGGTTATTGTGGTTTTGATCCTCGCATTAAGAACCTAGTTCTTACCACGTCGCATCTTTTTCTTGCAGATGAATCTTGGTTTTCGTTTCTACAACGCAGTGACTGGGAGATACTGATCATGGATGCCATTCTCGATATACCTACTGAAGATGGGAAGCACCGGACAATGAGGGTAACAATTCCGGACAACACAGCTCCACGTGCTGACTGCAGGGCCTGCAAAACCCAGCCAACTCCAGCGCCCGTTCCATCAGCTCCTGCACCTGCAGAGAAGTGAGTTCATCCGGAGATGGTGTTTCATCTGATCGTTGCTACCATGAAGAGTGATTTATTCGTTCCACACCTCGTCAAACATGGAGGAAATAAGTTTTATATATTGGACAAGAAGGCCCCGGATCTTAAGATATAGTAAAAATTCTTTTCTGATGTTAGCAATTGATAAGTTTAGATAGGGGAGATGAAAATGTTATTGGCCGGCCATATTACAAGGTCGCTATACCTGTCTCAAAATATCAAGATTTGTTGTAGGGAGGCCCTCCTAGAGGGATCTGTTGCAGGGCGGCATCTCTTGTAGGAGTAGGTTATCACATAACCACGGGAGTCTAGTTTTTTTTAGACAATGCATATATATCACATTAAAAACATAAAGGGTGCTGTTGACATGCCATTTTCGGCTGGAGTCCAGGTAGAGATCCTAGAGGGGACACGCACCGCGCTGCGCGTCCGGCACTTGTCGCCGGCGGCGCCACGCGTCGAGCTCCGGCCACATGCAGGGCAGGTAGGCGGCGCGGCGTCTCTGCCCGCGTCCACGCGGCGGTGTACGTGTTTGTGCGGGCCGTCCATGCAGGATCCCCGAGGTCACCATGTGCGGCCACCCATCCATCTTTGGTTGCTTTCGTTCTCGGTCACTCTATCTTTTGTGGCATCCATCAAACATTTTTTTTGTTTGGTAAGATCTGATTGTAGGGCCGGAGCATGGAATCATTGTCGTATCATATTTGAGAAAGAAACATATTTCTATATAAAATTAGATAAGTTAAAACAAGTGGCAGTGGATAATACCCCAAATATTTGATATATTACAAAACAATTTTTGTAGGGTTAGTTAATGCACTTGTTCGTAACATAAACTCCACGTAAATTGAATTCTAGACACGAGATTTGATCAAATTTCAGCATTTCAAGATTCTATATGCTGACTCATTGTTACGTTTCTTGTAATTATGGACAACTTGTAATGGATGTACGTACATTAACCTTTCTTTTCTTTTCCCATATGAAGGGGCCTGTATTAAAATATGAAAAAGTCCATACCCCTTATCATGATCTAAAAACATGAATAACACACAAAGAACTATGAAGTTTGCATGTTTCGTGGTCGTGTTTCTACTGTCCGTGAGAGAACTGCTCGATCCTACACTCAGGAAGTCAGGATGTGATTCGACAAACTTAGGTCCACACGAAGCAATGATTTGTGTCATGCTGGCTTCGATCCATGGGATAAACCATCTTCTTATGACGCCTATCACAATCCCGGCAGCCTTTGTTGGAAACGCACCAATATTTAATACCCGAAGTAAAGGATAAATCTTACTGAAAGGAACCTGCACGGACCACGGCTACAAAGTACAAAGTGACCCTCGCTCAAAGCTCTTCGTTGAGCTTGTTAAAAAAAAAACTAATAAAAATCTCAGAAATGGAACTTCTTACTATCTCCACTATTACTTAGCATTATATATGTGTGTGAAAGAGGTCTTGGCCAAGCGGTTAAGGCATCTGAGTAAAACCTCCCAGGTCCTGGGTTTGACTCCCAGTGGAAACGAATTTTCTAAGATTTCATGGCTTTGTGCTTTCAGTAGGCTACACGACCGTCGATAGCGAGGCGCCAGTGGTGACTTCGTTAATCTCAAGATTTACCGGCTCAGTCTTCGAAGATGCTCATAGAGGTAAGGTTTGTGTGCGTTCATAGGAGTGAGTGTGCGTGCGTTGTGAGTTGTGTAATAAAAAAAAACTTAGAATTCTATGTACATGCTGATCATAGAAAAACAACACCACCATACTTTTTAAAATATACCTCCGTATATCATATGATTTTACATAATTACTTGCCATAGCGTTGAGTAGCTCAAATTTCATTTGAAAGTTAGACCGACCGGCTACACGCATTCCCTATATATACATATGCAGACAAGGATAAAGACAACAGAGGCCATACCTTATGTGTTGCGGCGTCCAATCTAAATCCATGTTCTGAGTGGTCTTGATGAGAAAGAGGAAATAAGTTATATTTCTTGTTTCTGAAAAGTCAGATAGCCAAATGTGGACTAATATCATGCAAGTAAACGATTTGTTCAATCTACAGAGTAACCTAGCTGGCAGGCACTAGCAACCCGTCTTGCTAGCTAGCACAACACCATCATGACCAGCCTATATATAGCTGGTTTCTTCTCAAATTGCGTAGTGACATTATCGCAACCGAATATACCCCCAGCTCCACTAACATTTCTCTGCTGTTTCACATTTGGGCTTTGATAGAGTTTAATTCTTAGATTGATGTGGGAAGTTGTGCTTGTGTATTTCTTAACGGACATAACTAAGATAATATTTTCCTTCTATGTGAAAATCATCACATACATATATATGCACATTCACCTAGATGTATGCACGTTCGCACATACTCCTATGATAACATACGAGGTAATAGCTCGACATATCTTGAGAATTAAGATTGATAAAGACACCCATAAATGGGAGTACCCATGTTGAGCCTGAGCTTTGAATATATCACTAGCTAGATGAACTACATTCAGTTCACCATAGACGGCAATATATATGTTCATTGGATAGATACTACTATGGGACAATTATGTTTTTACCCTCACTCTGAACTCTAATTGTGATTTTACCCTCACTTTTTTGACTTTGTGATGTTACCCCTGTTTTTTCAACCTGAAGCCAGAGTTGACCCTTACTGGTGGTAAAATCGCAATAGAATTATTCTAATTTTACCCCTACTGAGGGTAAGATCTGGCTTCATGTTAAAAACCAGGGGTAAAATCACAAAGTCAAAAAAGTGAGGGTAAAATCAGAATTAGAGTTCAAAGTGAGAGTAAAAACACAAATGCCCCTATTACTATATGCGAAATTATATGCAAACTTTATGTTATTATTCACATATTAACATGCAATAATATGTACTGAATATATTTCTACGAGATGGTTTAAAAATTGTTTAAAAAACTCTTCTTGTGTAACTGTTTATATATAGCTAGTGTTGGCAAGCCACATTTCTCTTGTAACCTAAAATGTAAATTAAATAGAGATTTGTTAGGACCAAAAAATTATCCAACAAAAAGAAATTTACAACTGGTTTGTGAGGAAAAAAGTGTGTATAACAAAATTTATCGACATTTATTTTAATTTTACACAGCTGGAAAAGTGTAAGATATTTTTCATAACTTCTTTGCTTCAAGTCAGGGGCTTAAAAAGTAAGTGGATGACACCACAACAAAGCAACATCATTTTGCAGAATTTCCTGACGGGCCTGTTGAGCTGAAAGAAAACTTAATATTGAACAATGAACTTGACAAAAGTAATCCATATGAATTTAAAACTATTTGTGCCAGCCTCACAGGTGTAAATTCGCATGGCAAGTGCATCTATATTTTAGAACAATCTGGATAAATATTTTCTCACCGTGTCAAGCAAGTGATGTATTTGGCTTTCTACCTGTATTTCATGGACATCACTTTCTTGAGTCCATGCCTCAAATACAGGTTTGTCTCCATGAGATGCGGTATATAGTTGCTCAATTCTGTTTTACTTGAAATAACATGAAACCAGAGTATGAAAAGCATGGAGTTATATCCACTGATGAAACAAAATATTTTTACTTGAAATTGTTCAATTTGCTTTTCACTACCACATAAACAATCATTTCAGACAGTTCAGAAGTATACATCACACGTGGGTATGCAACGATGGTAGAAATTTCATATGAGATAGTCGGCATTTTTTAAGATTATTTTGACCGTGGTATATATGACTTTTATTTATATTGGTCGGACGAACCATGGGAGAGACAAGAAGTGAGGCCAGAGGCTATATTAATTATATGAAAAGATAGGCAATAATATAAAATCCTAAACTTATTCTGATAGACTGGCAAGAATCCTCATGGACAATCATTGTTTTTCTTTGGGAAGGGAATCTATGCTAGTATTTGGTGTTAGATATCTAATTGAATGTAAGTTTTCTGCAGTCATTGATTTCCTTTGTACATGATGTGGATCTTAGGTTCTAGCAAAATAATGGCTGGGTAAAATGGAGACTAAATGTGCCAAATAGTTTTGGATACATAATATATATGTCTGCACCAGTAGAATATATATGAGTGAAGAAGGGGTAAAAGGAATATGTAAATTTAGGATGATCAGCGATTATATGTTGAAATACTACTCAATAAACTAGCTAGCAAATACGTAAGAAGAACTTACATAACATGTTTAATATATCTTCTTGATTTTTATTTTTATTTTGAAAAAATTGAATTCTGGCACGGGACAATCAATTCAAAGAATCCGTGGATTCACACATCATCATTAGGTAATGGATGGAAAACTAAAATTCGAATATATTTTTGGGTTTCCCAGACATTTTGAATTGACACAGGAAATAAACAAGTGGCAGTAGTAGTAGGAAAGGTGATGAGGTAAATCCATACAATTGGTTGATCTTCATTTGTTTTATACCTAGGAGTTCACAAATATGTTTAAACATGGAAAGTTAATAAGAGTCATTATTCAACTAGTGAAGGTGCAACTGGATTGAAAGCTAGTCCATTACCTAATGATGAAGGTGTTTTTGTAGATTTATATATCACATAGAAAATCAACTGGCGATCAGTACCAAAGAGAGATTTGGAATGGTGATAAAAAAGATGTAGTTTTTGACTTTTTGTAAAGTAGATAAACCACAGACCTCTTGTTCTTATACTGTATCATTACATGGGTGTGCGTGGGAGATCCATTTAATTAAACCTAGAATGTTAGAGTTAATCCAATGAGGTGTTTGGGAGAATCTTTTATTAAAAACCTTGTGGTTTATTTGAAAATGGTGATCCTTATTGTTGTTTTTTGGCAGGGTATATATGCTTTTTGTTTCCCTTAATTAGAGTTTGATTTAAGTTTCCACTGTAAGGTACACATGAGGTTGGCAATTATGAAGGGGACTGCAACATTATGTGTGGTCAATGCAGGAGATGAGTGTTTGCCTTCTACATATATATGTATGCCACAGTTATATATATGGATGTTTGGTGCCTACTTAGCTTGGGTGAAATGTATAGTGAAACTGAAATTGTCTGAGACTTTTGTAATCGGTACCTTGTTATCGATTGTTAATTATTACGGGCAGGGAGAAAGGGGGGGTATCCAGAAAGCGGACCAAGGGGGTGCTGCTTGGCTATTGATTGAATTAAATCCATCATATATTAGGTCAGTGTGAAGAAATTTAAGCTAAAATCAGTGAAGTTCAATACATACTCCGGAGTACGTGGACTATGAGTTGACGAGTATAGAAAGATAACGAACATAAGTTTCCATGCAGTCCATCCCCTACCTAGTTTATCTGCGGTGGCATTTCTTTTGATTGATAAGATCAATGTCGAAATGTCAAAGAAATTGGTGCATGCATTGTTTGTTATGATAAATTTTGTTAATTACGAGTTCATGCACGTACCTCAGCTTTCAGAAAAGGTGGGATAAACGTTCCTGAACTGGAGGATCGAAGAAGTGCACACGTACGTGCTACACAAGTAGACAATGCTACATTCTGGTCAATACGTACTGGGGGCAACTTCTATTAACATTTTCGCATCCTGGCCCTTATTTCTTGTCAACTTATACAGCTCATATATCTATCTATGCACAAATGCATGAGCACTATATATAGGCTATAGCTGTGGCTGTCTGTGAGGATATAAGCACTACCGATGCAACCGGCAGAACTATAGAGTCATTCCACTTATTTGACACAATGGCACCCTGCGTTGCTTCTTCTCTCACCACCACACCACTGCTTCCAAAGCCGCCACCTCTCACTCGCAGTGATCTCCTATTCACTCAGCCAACATCATGCAAACCAGCAACCTTGAAGATCAAGAACCCCATGCAAAGCTTCCTCGCCACCGCGCTGGACGTGGTCGAGGACCGTGTGATCGCGCCCCTGGAGTCCAAGAAACCGCTCCCATGGTGCGTCTACCCGGCCGTCCAGCTCGCCGGGAACTTCGCGCCGGTGTCCGAGTCGCCGGCGGTGACGAGGAACCTACGCGTCACCGGCGAGATACCTCCGTCCCTGGTGGGCGGCGTCTACGTTCGGAACGGCGCGAACCCGCTTCTCCCGCCGCCGCGGCAGGGCGGGGGCGGGGGGCACCACCTCTTCGACGGCGACGGGATGCTCCACGCGGTGTCCTTCCCGTCGCCGGCGCCGTCGTACGCGCGGCGGTTCACGCGGACGAGCCGGCTGGTGCAGGAGGCGGCATTGGGGCGGCGCGCGTTCCCCAAGGCCATCGGCGAGCTCCACGCCGGCCGCACGGGCCTCGCCCGCGTCGCGCTCTTCGGCCTCCGCGCCGCCGCGGGCGTCGTCGACGCCGGCCAAGGCGCCGGCGCCGCCAACGCCGGCCTCGTCTACTTCGGCGGCAGGCTCCTCGCGCTCTCCGAGGACGACATGCCGTACCACGTCCGCATCGAACCAAACAACGACGGCGACCTCCGCACCGCCGGCCGGTTCGACTTCGCCGGGCAGCTGCGGTCGCCGATGATCGCGCACCCCAAGGTCGATCCGGCCACCGGCGAGCTCTTCGCGCTCGGCTACGACGTCGTCAACAAGCCGTACCTGAGGTACTTTTACGTCGACCCGGTCACCGGCGAAAAGTCCCCCGACGTGGCGGTGGAGCTCCGGCAGCCGACCATGGTGCACGACTTCGCCATCACCCAGGGGTACGCCGTCATCCCCGACCAGCAGCTGGTGTTCGACCTCTGGCGGATGCTACGTGGAGGCTCCCCCGTCGTCCACGACACCGCCAAGACCTCCCGCTTCGGCCTCCTCCCACGGTACGTACTCTTACGTGCAAGACACCTTGCATGCATGTGTCAACACTACATCGATCAATAAGCTCTTCCTTTTCATACTGAAAGGGCAACGAAAGAGCAATCACACTACTCACTCCTGCCAGCTATTCATACGATCTGCACATAAGTACACTGACCCTTGAGTCATGCATGCATGATCTTCCTGCTACACATTCATTCGATCTGCACAGACGTACAAAAGGCCCGCGCCACCTATGATTATTCTTTTTGTTTTGGCCTCTAAAACTAAACGATCATTTTGCTTGCTGTGCATACTATGCATACAATTAATCCAAGCAAAACGACAAAATAAGTTTTATTTTCAGGGAAACAAAAGAATAAACTATTTATCAGCTTCAGATTTCCCTTTTTTCCACCTCTTTTTCAAATGTTTTTTTTTCCTGTGCATGCTATGCATACAATCCAAGCAAAAGTACAAAATGTTTTTCCAGGCAAAGAAAAGAACAAGCTATTTATCAGCTTGAGATTCCTTTTTTTGCCCCTCTTAAACAAATGGTTTTTTTGGGGTGTGTATTTGGTGCTGCTACGTACCAACGTCAATGACTTATTTCAGTTCTGCTAGGTCCAAGTTGGCTTCAATATATCTTGCCAAACACAAAGGTGGTTCAGGTTTTTAAACATGTGTGAGCAAGAGTAGTTGATCCCAACTTTTGCTTGGGTTTTAGAATCACATATTTAGAATAAACAACGATTTAGAGATTTGGGTGTTCTAAAAAGTCAACTTATTAGAGCCAGACACACCCTTCAGTTCGTATAATCTTTTTTTTTAAGGGAGACTAATACCTTGATTCGTATTCCTTGTGCTTCTATAAAAATCTAGGTCGCACCGAAATTTACTGAAAACAGTTGTCTTTTTTTTTGTGAGTAATAGTAGTATTATGTTGCCACAGCTTTAGATTTTTTTTTTTAAATAAGGGTGCAAAACTTGTTTTCAACTTACTATAAGATCTCTTACATTTCTCAATCCAAATGTCATTTGCAAGTGGCCTACAGTTTTTGCTCTTCTCTCAATTTATTCAAGTGGCTGAGTGTATTCTAGTTTAATTTGGACTAAATTACCCTAGAGTAAAAAAGAATCACCAATAAAAAGAATCACTTACCAACCTTTCTCAATAAAACTATCAGTATTCATAAAAAACTATATAGCAAGTGATCTAAATGTTGGCCATTTAAAATTGTAACACTCATAATAATTGTGACATATCTTGATGTGAGACTATCCAAAAGTTGTAGGAAGAAAGTGAGTGTTGATTTTAAGAGAAACAGTAAAAACAAATAAAAATCGAGTGTCTCTGCTATTTCTTTCAAGCAATTGAATTTGTATGATAACAACCTAGGTGAAACTTTCGATCAGATAGGTTTCTGCTTATTTCCATTGGAACGACTATCTTCATTGAAGTGCATGCCCGCACTTACTCACTGATATAATCTCTCTTCTTTTTTTTTGCGAAGAACTGATATAATCTCTCTGCCTCTTATTTTAAATCTTTATGGTTCAGAATTTTCATAAGATATACAGCAAATTTCTTTCATTTCTCTGAATATTGTTCTGTCATTCTCTCACACCCATTATTTGAACATTTTCAACAGTTCTCTGTTTTATTTCCATACCTCCAGAACATATATAATTACAATAGATTTACACTAAACAACATTTTTAGTACCATAAAATTCTCCTGTTCGGTTCCATTTGTACTCTGTAGATGATGTAGTTCTTTCTTCGCGTCTCCTCTAGGATGTCCTCACCAGCGATTACGGGTCGTCTATGAATATTGTTGGCTCTTCTCCTCGCTCCTCCCTTATTATTCAGTGCTCCACGATTGTCATTTCCTATGCGAGGTTCTTCAAACCTCTTTGATCTTGTCATTTTTGGCTAAAAATCTAGGTGACTGAGGCAAGAAATTATATCGGCTAGCTAAGAATGACATTGTGTCCTCCTTAGCAGTTTGTGAGAGAGATGATGATTTAGGATGAACTAATGTGGCATGCATATTGCACTAGAAACTGAGATAGTCATGTCAGAGAAGGTACCAGCGTGTAAACTAACATATTGGTCTACAAGCATTCGGCTCCCAAGAAAAAGAGAAAGACATATTTGTACTGATGCAATCAGGATAGGGATAATACCTTATCAATCATGTGCAATATATTATCTCAAAGCCGTAACTTTAGCTTCACTTAATTATTTGCAGTCCTTTTATCTGCAAAAAGGAGATTTCAATTTTCAAAGCCCATGTCCGTCTAGTTGGATTATTATACGCTTGTGTATTTAAATAAATGCTATGAATTGCCTAACAGTTCGTAATGTTTGCACAATTGCCTTTTTTTTTTTCCTCTTGTGAACATGTTACAAAGAATTCTACATCTTTAAGAGCATACCCGGGGGGAAATTGTTCTTGAGAAGTTATAAAATATACGCAATTAGTACAAGCTACTACTAGGTGTGTGGATCCCAAGAACAGGATATATTTATGCTGATGCAAGTGGAACGGGGATCATACCTCATCATCAGTAATGAACAAAACGTCATCTCTCAAGGACTGAAAAAAAGGCCTAGCAATACAGTAATTCAATTCAATGTAATAACTGTGGAAATATGTAAAACGCGAATCAATACCGGCTTGTAATTTTCAGGTACGACAGCGACGCCTCCCGGATGCGGTGGTTCGACGTGCCGGACTGCTTCTGTTTCCACGTGTGGAACGCGTGGGACGAGGCCGACGCCGTGGTGGTCATCTGCTCCTGCATGACGCCGCCGGACGCGCTCTTCTCCGACGCCGCCAGCGACGCGTCGTCGAGCGTGCGCGCCACCCTGACGGAGATTCGCCTCGACCTCCGGACGGGGCGGTCGACGCGGCGGGCTCTGGCGCCGGAGCTGAACCTGGAGGCCGGCACGGTGAACCGGTCCCGGCTGGGGCGGCGGACGCGGTACGCCTACCTCGCCGTCGCCGAGCCGTGGCCGCGGTGCCGCGGCGTGGCCAAGGTGGACCTGGCCACCGGCGAAGCCGTCGCCGTCCGCGAGTACGGCGCCGGCCGGTTCGGCGGCGAGCCGACGTTCGTGCCGGCGGCGGCGAAGAAAGGGGAGGAGGAGGACGACGGGCACGTGGTGGTGCTGGTGCACGACGAGGCGGCGGGAGAGTCGGAGCTTGTGGTGATGGACGCGCGCACCATGGACACGGCGGCCACGGTGGCGCTGCCGTGCCGGGTGCCGTACGGCTTCCACGGCGTCTTCGTCACACGGGACCAGCTCGCCGCGCAGATATAGGATGGCTTTTCTGCTAGCGGGCGAATGCTTCGCCTCGAAGATATTTCATATTTCTGCCGCACACTTGCTTTTGTATTTCCTTGTTTTCCCCACTGTCCATGCTATCATGTTCTCAAGTACTACCACATTGCATGTTTGGCTTTATTCTTTCCCCTTGTGTCTCCATGCAACCCTGTTTTCATGTAAAATGCACCTTTTTACTAGAGGTAAGTGTACTTTCGTGTATATGAACATCAGCATCTCCTACAATTCGCATAGAAAAATATTAGGTTCATGATAGCGACGATTTTATCACCAAAATGTGCTGCACGTGATCCATTGAGGAGAGCGAGAGCTTCGAACTCGAGCCAACTGCAAGAAGTGATCAAAGTGTCTCCGGCCAGTGTTCTTTCTTTCTTGAGATAACGAACTTTGTAAATGAACAATCGCAGTTGAACATATTCTTCACAAATACATTAGGCATGCGCAAGCAGAGGAGCTGTCTCCTCTGCTCTGCTTTCTTGCCCCATCATCTTCTTTTTCAGGTTATTATTAGAACAAACAGCAATTGCTAGCTGTGTTTCAGTTACTTGCCACTAGTCTGCAAATTAATCCGACTTCATGTTGTACATTTATCTGCCGACTCTCTTTTCAGATGGTGACTTCTTTCTCCTCTGTTTTCATAACATTACTGTTCATGAAGGAACGACCACAGCGAAATTTCATGATTTTTGGAGGCTATTTGGTGCTGTTTTGGTAATTTTCAGTGAACTGCTGTTTTGTGGCCGTCTTTTCTGCACAGAGCAAGCCCTGGACTGTACGGTGACTGTGTCTTGAAGTTTATGTACAGCTCGATCTGATCTTTGACGTGTTGGAGAAAGACAGAACTTCGATCTGGTGCAGTGCAGTAGCCGTACCTCTCCTACCCGGCTCCTTGTTTCTGCTGATCGGCGCCGCTGGTCGCAAGACTGAACTTTCACTTCCGTAGCTCTTTCTGTTCGACCAGTTTTTTTGGTGGGTTTTCGTTGCAAAAAGACTTTGATCTGTACCTTGATTCAGTCTTAAAGTAAATGCTGATCGGTTGAGCCCCCTTGTCCCTGGATAATCTGACTTGGTTTTACCTTGTAACTTGTTCGATTGACTAGTGCTCTGTTTTGTTTTGTCCAGGTCTGAAGATTTGCTGGGCACGCTCAGGCCATTCAGCATGTATATAAGATGCAGGCTGTAAAGATATGATTGTCAGGCTCTGGTTTTCGTCCCGGCAGCAAGAAGTTCAGGCCAGCTCTGATCCCCGGAACCAGCGGCAGGAAAATTGAAGAGTGGATATAACAGCACGGCAGGTTTGCTATGGTTTGATCCTTCTATGCTACAGCGAACAGAATGCATAAATGATGTGTTGTATGGTTTAATCCTTCCATGGAAATGATCACGATCATCAGGTTAAAATTTCCATCTGCGTTTCCAATAAGCGGTACCGCTGCATGTATTTTCGACTTCTGTAAATAGTTCATCCGGAGAGCAATATAAATAACCAAAACGAAGTTTTAATAGATAGTGTCAAATTGACTCCCAAACACACATTGCTGAAACAACGACAAGATTAACATGAACAAACATGGACCGAAATGACTACCCAAATGAACTCAACACACTACCTAACAATCCATCTGAAGAACAGACATGGACCGTACCATCCAAATGAACTCCACAACCACAAGCACATTTTAGACATTAGGCACTGCAAGTATGAGGCATGAACAGATGCTCCGCCCTGGTGAGATTGACAAAGGCATGCATAAGGGCGAGCGACTGCCCCATGTGGCTGGCGATCGGGAAGGGTTTGGATCTCGGTACCAGGGCGTACCATTGACCCCTCTGGTTACAGAAGCCAGTGAGGGAGGCACCGAAGGTCGTCACGGAGGTCCGGTCACTGCCCTTGCCCGGGATCTCCAGGGTGATCAGCTTCCTTTTGGCAAACGCCCTGGGTTCTCCCAGCGAACCGAGGCTGCTTCTGGCTACTAGAGCCAGCATGAGGAGGAACATGAGCAGCAAACCCTTATTCATGGCGGCGAGATGGAAAAAGTGGTGAGAAACTAAGGTCTGCTCTATCCATCTCCTGAGGGGCGAGGGCGAGTATATATTGGACTGGCGAGCAACTGCATCCGTACGCAGGTACAAGATCGGAGGAGTAGTTCGAGAATGCAAGAAGCGCCACTACCACACGAGGAAGGAGTGGGCATGTACGTCCTGTCCTCTCAGTAAATCGCTGCTACTACCTCTTGCGCGTGAGGCGTGACTGATCCGGAGCCACATGCATTTGTCCTTCGTCCCTGCTTTTTACAGTTTCGAAGTGTGGCTAGCCTCGCTATCACTAGGAACCGAAGGAGCTATCCGTCGTTTGATCTTGAGTAGCAGACAAATGAGCATTGTTTTGTTTGAAAATTGTCAAAACAGTACCAATGTCTGGGTCATGCTTCACTATGGGATATTCTTTCACACGACCTTTCATAATTTCAGTACAAAATTGTACCAATGTGTGCATTAAAACTTTGGTTGCTCGTTAGTACCTAGCTAGATCATATATGTCCTCACCAAAAAAAAAAAAACATATTGTATATGAATGGCCACATAAAAATGTGCTCCCTCCGTCCTAGAATGTAAGCATTTCTGAGTTTGGTTAAAGTCAACAATTTTCAACTTTGACTATGAATCATAAAAAAACCGTAATGTTTGATCATGTATAAATGATGTTGTTAGATTCATCGTGAAACTATCATAATATCTAACTCTTCATGTTTGAAACAAATTATTTTAATGAATCAAAGTTGATAAAGATTGACTTTGACCAAACCCGGAAACGCTAATATTCTGAGACGAAGGTAGTACTAGTTATAATTAGTTGGGGAATGCATAAGAAGCAGATCACATGTCCAAACTTCAAATTAAGTTGCATCCATGCTTCGTAACCTGATCCTCTCTTCGCTGCACATTGCCATCTTTCGTGTGACCAGTCCGGCACTGCCGGAGCCACATGCTACCTTGTTCTTTTTGCAGTTTGGAGTTGAGCCAGGTCAAGGCATCAATAATTCAGTGGGCACCGCGATTGCATTGGATTACTGCGCTGGCCTGTGCGACGTAAGAAGCGTGAACGGTAGAGGAAGCGTGACATGGAGCTGCTTTTTGTGCCCGGCCTTACTCTGGCGCCCACCTTCCAACATGCAAGTTCTGCATGCACCTGCAGCAGGCTCGTGTCGAGAGAGGACGGGTCAGTTGACTCGGTTCCAATTTCCTACAACAGCAACTAAAAAGGTCACAGTATCAGTTGACCACGAGGAGGGCAAAACGTGGACATCAGACGATACTGTGAGTTGTTCCTACACGTTGCGTTAAGCGAAAACTAAGGAGGTATCCTGAGGACTGCGGCTGAACTCCTCCCTGCTTGTTAGGACTCACAAGTTTTGTTTGATCGTTTGTCCTGAACCTTATACAATTAATCTAGTTAATTAATAACAGTGTTGGCTAATGCCACCGAGTAAGGAATATAACTCTGGGTACTGCCACTTTCTCCAACTATATGTGCCGTGATTGTTGGCAAAGCTACACCATAACAACTGTCGTAGTGCACGAAAGTAACATTAAGAGCAGCGTCTGGCGATCCCATGACCATGGGTGATTTGGAGAAATTTGCTATTTTGTCCGTCGCTTCGGTGGGCTTCGTTACAATGCTCACTTAACATTGGGCTTCGCTACAATGCCCGTCACTACGTTGGCTCATACGCTACAATGCCCATTTCAGGTTTTTCGTTTTTTCTAAATGAATTTCGATTTACTAACATGACCGGACCAAAATACCCATGGCTGGATCGATTGAAATCGATTCTTCTCTGTTCGCACGACGCTGTTCTCTCTCCCGAGCGACTCCTCTCACCATGCTCGCAATATCTCCATTTTTTTAAGTCTGGACGTTCTTTTCTTTTTTTTTAATGCACATCTGTATGCAAAAAATGGTGTTTCCAACAGAGCTACACGATTCATTTAGAGTGAAGGGCAGTTTGGTCCTTTCCGGTGCCTTTAAAGTGAAAAACAGAGGAAAATGAGAGAAAAAACCGGTATGGGCATTGTAGCGTATGAGCCAACGTAGTCACAGGTATTTTAACGAAGCCCAATGTTGAGTGGGCATTGTAACGAAACCCTCCGAAGAGACGGCCAAAAAAGCAAATTTCTCGATGATTTGGGTGGATTTGTGCACGCGAATCAAAAGTGGACCTGGTGACATCTTCTCGACGAGCGAGAACTGAGAACTGCATAAGCAAGGACCCATCACATCCAATATTCAGCTCGGCCACAGGATGCTTGGTCGCTCTGGGCGCAGGTGCAAGCTTCATGTTGTGGCGGCGATGGGATGCTCCACTAACCGCCAATCGTTGTGTTAGTAGGGACAAAGACCACTTTTTTTTAGAAAAGAAGACCAAAATGACGATGAACTACAAAGGAGTTGACAGGTAGTGAATTTACCCCCAGCCATTAATGAATATGAAGTCTAGCTAGATAGTGAATTTAATGTTTTTTTTAGAAAAGAGGGGGGGGGGGGGGGGGGTAATGCCCCCTAGCCATCGTTTTGTCCCTGCCTGTCAGTGATAGATAATCACATTCACTTTCTGTTGGTTTATTCTCCCATCCAACCGGATTGGAGTTCGTGCACAAAAGTAATGACATAGGAAGATATCTCATCGGCTTCTGCACAATAGGTAAGTACATATACCTAGAGAGAGGCACCTTGGGAAAGGCGTTCCGGAAAGGATATGGCTCGAGTCTGTTGGATTGGGCCTTTAGATCAAAGGTAATCCAAGGCCTGGCCCATGGAGTTGCTTCCTTGCATAACAAATGCATTCTTATCGTTGTTTAGAGGACAAAAATCAAACAATATCCTCCTAAACTCAGTCGAGGCCCATTTATCTAACTTCGGCACTGCTAATAGACTTTGGGAGGTCAACAAGATAGACATGATTGGTTGGATCTTACATATGGATGGCTCCAAATTATTTAGCATGTCCTGAAGATCCGTGCTTAACATGATTGCATAATTGTAGAAGCACGTTCAATAACTCATGGCTTTGCTCTATCTTGTACAATTGGCGCAAAGCATCGAGAGAAGCATCGCGTCCGATGTCCATGGCTTTAGTGTTGAGCAGGGTGAAGTAGCGTGGGTCACACCCAATATTTTTTTCAAAAAATAATCAATTGTATAATTTATGTTGTATTAGTATTGGTGAAATAAATTAAGTCGATTTGGACTCAAATGATCGAAATAGCCGACGATAGATCTATACTTTACTCTTCCTTTACGGACTTTGGGTGTCGGTAAGGATTTTGTTTTTGTTTTTTTTTGGGGGGGGGGGGGGGGGGGGCCTGCCAACCCCTCACATGAGTTTCGTCATTGGTTTCTTTGCACATCTATTTTAAAAATCTTTGCTTTGCCACCGTAAAGAGGACGCACAATGGATCCCTCCTTCCCTGACGACAGCCAAGATTGAAGAAGCTACACGACGTACTAAACTTAGCTCTCCGGTGTACGTCTAAGGAGGCAGGCCAATGATCATCCATGGCCAACATGGTGAAACAGTTGACAAGGCCAGGTGGAGGCTAGGTTACCGTAGTTCCACGAGTTGAAGAGGGGAAATAGGTCTCCCCCTGACGCATAAGGAGTATAGAGTTTGATTGTTGAAGCAACCGAAAACCTAATAACCAAAAATTCATATTGGCAACATGTTCTATGGCTGGTGAGCGCTCCTTCCTTTCTCCATATAATTATCGATTCAGGACTTTTTTTATTAAAAAAAATTATGTTTTGCTCCGTGCAAAGTTGCTCGTCGTTGACATCACAGTGAGATGCAACTGATACGCGATGGACGGCAAGTATCCATCCACTGCTGGTGCCTCCACCAACATTGCCTACCTGTGATATCAACGGTTTCTAGAGATACATGGATCTGCCACGCCCATATTTTCCATATTAACTATGCAATGAGTGAGAGAGCATTGTGCAAGAGAAATGAGTATTGAAACTTCGCATCTTAATAAGACATGCGTAACCCATGAAACAACATTGACGTTAGGACAACTTGCTTAGATCACTTTTAGCTAACACAATTGTTCTAACATCATCAATTATAATCCGGAAGGATTATACTTTTTTGATATCATACCTACAATGTATCTACCGAGTATCAGTTCCAACATGAGCTCATGAGCACCGGGAAGTAACCCTTGTGACCTTTCTTGCAAGTGTGATGCAACTGTGACAAACAAATATGAACAGCTGACACCGCCGTACAAGTGGGCACTGGATTTTCAAAATAGAGGCTATTGCGTTTTTACCCTTGCTTTGCCTTCCAATTGCAATTTTACCCCTGAAATTTCAAAACGAAGACAAAGTTTACCCGGGTAAAGTCGCAATAAAAACCTGGTAGGGGCTATTGTGATTTTACACCTGGTAGGGGCAAAGTCACGCTTCAATTTGAAAAACCAAGCGTAAAATAGCAAAGTTGGACAAAGAGGGGTAGAAACACAATTGAGAGTCAAACCAGGGGTAGAAACGCAATAATCCCTTCAAAATAATGCAAGAAGCAACGGAACTAACTGGTGCCTCTTCAGTTTCTCATATACACAATGGATTGCACACCAAAATTATGGGCTACAGATATTCCACACCAGACAAGAATACTTTACAAATCACATACCCCAATGGAGAGGGAAAGGTAAAAGAAGCAGCAAATCACTCTCCAGACCCTGGCTTCTTACATTGGGCGCAACTTTCCTTAACACAAGATAACTCATCATCCACAAGATGTGATGCTAACTCTTCTCTTCTTTGAACAAGGAGAATCTGCTATTGGCACTAAGAGCAGCCCAAACATCTACTCATTGGACCTAGGAACTCTAGGAAGCCAGACGATTGTGGCTGGGCCTTCTCCTCCGTTTTTGAAGGCAGATGTCTGAGGAATGCCCTAACAGCACCTGTTACCCCATCTTCAGACTCCATGGCTTTAGCCAGCTCCACAGCCTTTTCTTTCACCTGAAAATGCATGGAAATTATGCCCTAATGCACTAGCAAAAATATAGGAATAAACCATGCTAAGTATGCAATTACAGGGTCAACCGCAATGGTGAGACCAGGCTATTAGAAGCTTATTTAAAACGCCTGCCTAAGGGCTTGCTGGTGATATGATTTTATAATCACGATAATCACGGCAGTATCCAACAGGATAATTAATTTTACAACATACAGCACAATGCACAAAGGGGAGGCACATGATAAAAGTTTAAATCATAAATAAAACTCATATCTCTACACTTGATTGACCCAACCAAAAAAAAAAAGTTGGGTCCTTGATTCTTTTGCCCAAAAGAATTCCATAAATAGATCACAGAAAGGAAAACCCAACCCTAAACAAGTTCAATTGGAAAAACACTTTCTTTTAACTGTCCTATGATAATGATTCACTCAAGTGCAAGTCAACAACTACCAGAAAGCCTAATTTTTACCCATTGAAAAGAGGTGCAACCAGCTCATATCGAAAGCATGAGACCCTAGTAGAGAGGATGACCGACTCTAGCGCTAAGCCTTTTTGGCATAGCAGGCCGCCACTAGTGTACACTGGTTAGTAAAATCAAAAGATAATAGTACATTTCTGGTCTGCGAACATTGGATGCAAAGGGGGACAAATGATGCGTTGCTATTATACACATAGAAATAAATAAATGGGTGCAGTTCAAAAAAAAAAAGGGTGGGTACCAGCGATTTCCTCATCATCCTAACTAATACCGCCTACAGGAAACAATGTAGCAGACTTTTAAGATTATTTTGTACCAATTTGGATGGATTAAGTATGTGTATATCAGATGCAAGTTAATGGAATGAAGGTTCCACAAAAATTAAACAATTGAAAAATTGAATGTTAGCCAAAAAGAACTACTAGGTTTTTCTTTCATGAAAGCAACGAATCACACCAAGGAAACACAGTACAGGACTAACCCTAGATTGATAATATCACAACTTGTACAGGAAAAAAGCTTATGCACATAGGAACTCTAGCTGACAGTGACCCCAAGCCAAGAGATCAGGAGGAACAAATTTTAGCATCTAAAGGACTTATTGTTTGCTATACGTGTTTGGGTGGGACATCATATTTTATCCTGAAATAGGATTAAAAACCATGTTAAGTGATGTCACAACTAGTCTTAGTAATAAAAAATTGATCTACATTTTCCCTAAAAAATAATATTCTATACAGCATTCACGAAATATCATTGCCTATGGATGTTCATTTCCATGTTTGTATGTATTCCCTCACTATCAAATGGGTGGAAGGCAGCGGTATTTATACTCCTTGAACAAACATATACCATGAAAATTGCAGAAATTACCTCTGGTTCCATCATGAACTTTATAGCATCGACCAACTTCTGCAAACCAAACTGATCAACTGGAATAGGTGCAGGCCCAAGCCCTCTAGCATGCACCCGGTCACCCCAGAAAGGTTGGTCACCAAAGAAAGGTACAATAGTTGTAGGACACTGCAAATCACAAAGACTAAGTCAAACAACTAAATATCCTCCTGCACTAATAGTGCACAGCAAAAAAGGTAGTTTAAACATATGCTTCACTCAATCCTAAAGTCAGGCATGCCAGATATGGGATGGAAACTTTTCATCGGCTTTCACTTAAACAGTTTGATGATTCTAAAAAAGTGGTGGTAGTTTGTTCAAAGTTTTCCCTTTTCAATAGCGTCGTTGAATCAAGGATGTGTGAAACCCTTCTGGAGTGAGAATAAATAGTACATTATTCAGAAAGAGTAGAGAGCTTACTGCTGCTTTGAGGCCAGCAGCTGTTGTTCCAGCACCACCGTGATGCACCTATGTGGAGGTAAATTTAAAAAGGAGTAAGTGTCCGCTCAGATTTATGCTTGAATGCTTTTGCTAAAATAAGATAATATGTATGAACCGTGAACACCCAATCACTACTGCTTCTAAGGTACAATAATAAGCTTCAACGAGATCAGCCAAAAATTCACAAGGGGAGTACCACTGCCTTGCATTGCAGAAAAAGCCAGTCGTGAGGGCAATTGTCCAGTAGATATACAAAATCTTTTGGTTCTGCCACTGCCAAAAGTTCTGAAGTCGTCAGAACAGAAACGAATACATTGCCGAGTAATGAATCGCAGAATAAGCTAAGGAGATGAACTTACAGGTCCCAAGGCCACCCCAGCCTTTGTTAATGATACCTCTCTGTCCAGTAATTTCGAGTGCTTTGACAATGATTTCTGTCATCTTTTGTGGCTCTTGAACTGGCTAGTATATCAGGAGAAAAGACAAGTCAATTGTCAAAAAAGGTTAAGGGAAGGCTATAATGGCTTTGCATCATAGTACACTACAATCTCAGTAAATGATAAGGTCAGAAGCACACAATCCTGAATCATATGATTAATTTTAGCTAGCTAACTTCATAGCTTACACATAACCTACAAAAGACATAATCAAGCCTAAAACAACCCAATAAGGCGACAGTTCATATGCAACCATCACATTTTCATAGCGATAGATTTTCGATTGGAACATAGCAAGCCCCACAAAATACAAAGCTTTAAATGATTATGTATGGTTATGGTATGGTTGGGGATTTATGAAGCAACATAACTAAAAAACCTGGGGTTATGTGATACGAGCCAAAATACATGTGGTTTTGTGAGACAAAGGCCACAAAACCTGGGGTTGTACAAAATTTACTAATATTTTTTTGGGCCATTATGTGAACATAGTAGGTAAAGAAGCTGTTTTCTGCAGTAAAACAAGAGGCATCCACAGGGTGCCATTATTCAGAGAAGTTAGGATAGTCTACCCCATTTTGTCATGTACTTTGACGTAGAAACTACATACAGAAGTGCAGGCCAAAAAATATTGCCAGCACATCTAGAACACTTTAATACAACCAATCATGCAATGCCATTTATGAGATCGAATGAGCTATAAAATTGTAGGAAGGTCAAACTTGATCTTACAAGGCTACCAAAACCAATATATATAGGTTTGTCACCAGCTTCAAGCCATTTCACAAGTGATTCAGGGGGTACGTAGTTCGATGCAAGATCAAGGAAGCAAAATCCAACGACATCAATCTTGGGGCCCCAGTCTGCACTCCAATATATGAAAATTAAAATGAGTCACTGTCCATTCACAACTAAAAATACTTGATTGTGGAATATAAATCTGAAAATGTCAAAGACGGTGCTCAGACAATAAGCAGCACCACTAGTACATGTCTCCAATGGAATATAAGCAGCACCACTAGTACATGTCTCCAATGGAATTAACTATACACATGAAAGCTCCTTACATCAACAGCAAAAATCCTAAATATAGTTTTGATAGTAAACAAACAATTTGTGATGCTTTGATTTCTAATGTCGGCAGACTACATTTAACTTGATGCAAGTTATGCAGTTATAATTTGATGCTCTCTTGTATATAACATAACAAAAAATTGGAAGATTGCTTCATTGCCTATCTAGTGGTAGTGAACACATAGCTTATCTAGGATGCAAAATCCGTACATGTAAGTTTGTCTTCTGTCCTACTAGTACAGGGACAAGGTTCTGGATCATTCTGGCATTGGGAAGACGCCATGGCTCAGCCACGGAGGAGAATGGCTTAGAAGGTTGAGAAAAGGGACCCCTTGTTCTTTTCTTAAGTAAATACACTGCAATGCCTAGAGAAACCCTACCACACAAGCCTAAAGATAGAGTTTGGAACCAACATAAGATAACTATTCTAATTTAGAAACATCAAATTAAAGATGATAAGCCCCTGGCCATTGTGATGTCATGCTAGTGGCCACTGACCACTTCCCATGACATGAAATCTATCCTATTTACATGGATTAACTTGATAACTTGATACAATACAAGAAGGTGAAGATGGATTTTTTTTGAAAAAATGACAAACCAACGACAAACAGTCATTTTTTGCCATACTAAATTTTAGAATAGATTTTATCAAGATTCTAATTTTGATATAATGGCCGCCTGCCATCAGAAAACGGGTGACAAAAAAATTGAAAATACAGACTTAGACCAGCATGCATCGACAACCAATACCGTAATAGTGTGGCAAGTAAAGGTGGAAAATTAAGACTAAGCTAATAAGTATGACAGACCTTTCGGTTTTGGCACAAGATGAGGACTCCAAATGTATCCGTGAGGGATGTCATTGCCAGAACCCTGTGAACCACTTAGATATGTCACTGGACGCAGCTTCAATTTTTTCTTCCTAAATTCATTTATCATATCCCGTATTCCAAGCCATATCATAGAATCCACAATTTGGTATGAAAGCTGCAAATGTCGAAACCATTGATAAGTCATAGTACTAGTTATCATCAACTGCATCCAACTAAAGTATAAAACTTCAAGAAGATGCCTTCGGGCTTGGGCTATTGAGGTTTAATTGCTTCTGATACCAAAGTTGGATAGGGAAGCTTATGGCATCGTGCACTTTAGTATGCGACAAGATGAACTCAGCATCTTAGGCACACTACATGCATCAAGTTGGCCCCCACATTCTCCAAACAGAGACACTAAATAGACAAACAATGTTGTATGTATGCACTTAGGCATGAAAAGAAGCAACTAACTCACTCCACACATCAAATCAAAGCAAATGATGCAAACAGTATCCAAGTATTCACTTAAATGCCAATACATAACAGACACTGCGAGTGCTGACAGTATCAGAAAACAAAGAATGCCATTGTTGGAACTAGTACTTTGCTTGAAACAATTGCAATGAAGAAATCTGAGGTTAACTTTTTTTTTTTTCCTAATGTACATTGCAGGAGCGCTGCGTGTCATTTCATTAAGTGTAGCAAAGTGTACCACACCCACACGCAAATAACTGAACTAGAACATTTACGTCACTCAAGAAAATACAAAGCGACCAGGGGAGAACATGAAGCCTCCGGAGTTCTCAAGTCCCAGAACAGGTTAACTGTCGAATAAAAGAAACAGTGAATAGCATAGGAGCACACCCTTGCAGATCCTACAACAACAAGAACAAAGCCTTTTTATCCCAAGAAAGTTGGGGTAGGCATCAGGCAGATTCTAATTTAAAGAAAATATGAATCCTCCAGCTTCCATTTTGCCATGTTACTTCCATTTTTATCAGTTTAGACACTGATAAATCTTGAAATGGTCTTGCCAACCACATTTAACCATGTAACCATAACATATACAGAGGAGAATACCAGATTCTCAAATACATCCTTTGTTTAATAATGCTGGCTATTTTTATTAGTGATCAATTTTGGCTTCTGATGTGCGGATTAACCAAGAAATAGATGAACTTTGCATTCATTTAGGACCAGCCATACCAGTTCAGACTTCATAGATGAGAGGATATTTTATAGTAAATCTTCCAAATAAAATAAGTAAATGAATGTAAACTTACTCGATATCCAGCAGACTGCTTCACACGAGAAAGAGGATGTGGAAACTCACTAGTTGGCCTGAATAAATTGAATAAGTCAGATACTCATTTCACAATTTTCATTTTTTTCCTCTTAAAAGCGGAAGAGGGATATCAGATACTTACGTCCATGGCATGGTAAAGAATATATGAATGGGTACTTTCAGTGCTTCCGCCACATGTGTATGTCCTGAACAATATTGAGGCCAACAAAACAAAGAGGCTTATTATTGCCAGTATAGACAAGTCCATAATTGTATGAGTTCATACTGGTTAATAGATTAGTTCTGACTCACAAGAAAGAAGATATGTGGGATGGAGATAATGAAGTGGAACATAGTATACTGAGGCTCTAAATGTACCATCGACTGGCATAACATTCTATTTGCATTATTCAGATATGCTTCAAGGTTCATAAGACTCTGGTTCAACTACTTAGTATTTGGAATAACCAGTTGTCTAATATATGACTACAAAGCAAGCAGCTATACAAATGAAAATTTGTAAGGGAAAAGGCACTGTGGCCTGAGGCCTAATGCTTCTAACAGGCTAGGCCTGGGCAGTGTCAATAGGTCCCAAACTAAACTCTGGGTTTTGCCAGCTTGGCAAAAGCACATCCTCCTCAGGTCTCAGCAAAATTAAGCTCGGCAGAAGTGCAACTAGCAGGAGGTTCCCTAAGATATTTATGTGGTCTTACACATGACCTACGCTTTCCGATTATACATAACTATTTCAAAAGTGAAAGGAACAAGTGTCAAAATTTCTATAATTCCAAACTAAAATTAAGCCATAGTATAAAAGGACGAACTTCTAGAAGAAAGATGAAAACAGAAACATCCCTTTACAGATGCTAAGTGTTCCACTAATCGCATGACTAAGAATTATCAGCATCATAAAAATTAACTACAGCGAATTCAATCTTATAGTAAAAAGGGTAAATGTACTGAATCTATTTCAAGAACAAAGTTCTTTTTTCTTTGCTCAGAATTTTCCCTAGTGCTAAGAGTACAAGTTAATAAATGAGCTCAACAAAAGAAACAAGGAAAGCAGAGACACATACCATATGCAGGTGGATTTGCAATAATTGCGTCCACTTTGAAAGGAATGCCGGTATCAGGATCAGCATCCTTGCATGCAGGCAGCAAAGAAAATATAATTTCTTTAATCTGTTTTCTTTGAATAGCAATTTCTGATGGCCCTGAAGGTAGGAATCCTTTATTCTTCACCATGTCTGCTCAAATTATGAACATAACAAACATTTAGATCTTCAAATAATTCTGAAAGCTAGGAAAACAGTAAATCAAATAAGACAAAGAAAAAGACATACATTCAGCAAGTATTTTGGGATCTCCACCAAGAGGGTAAAACTCCAGGCCTGCTGTTAGTACAAACTCCTTGAAGTTGGCATGCGTTGCTAGTCTCACACGATGACCATAATCCTGCAACATCAGAGATTACGATTGTGATAACATGCAGCTGGAAGAAGCACCAAAGTTAACTGGAAGGGAGAGTGTTTGAGTTGCAACCATTTTAACCCACACTAACCTGTAAGCGTTTTCCGATAGCAACAAATGGCTGCACATCTCCTCTTGTACCAACTATAAGTATAACTATTTGCATGGGAGGCCTGTAGGGTATGTCTGTTCCATCCAATGATTCTTCGATAGCAATTTCACCATAGCCATCCTCTGTTGCAACACCAGCTGTAGCTGGTTCCAGACCACTAGGCACATCAACAACCACCGTTCCATCATTTTTCACAGTAGCAATTCGATTTAGCATTTTGAGCTGCATAAGGTGGGACACAAGTAAGGTGGTAAAAACATCAGAAACAAATCCAACAGTCACGTCAAATCACCTAACATCTAGACATTTCAGGATACACAAGATGACGGAAAAGATACTTGAGACAAAAAAGTTCCCTCATAAGCTGGAAGTTATGCACCAGAGATTCCACTTCCCTAAATTAGCCTGTAGGCTAACTCAAGACTCAGCAAAAGAGGCGCATAACTGTGCATGTTAGCACCAAAGGCTGATTTGCACACAAGATTCATTGCAGAAGTAACATTTTAACAAGATTTGTATCGATACAAACAATGTTGCCATGTAATTACAGTTTACAGTAATTGCCTTTGTAAGGCTTCGCTTCTATAAAGTAGCTGCAACTATCCTTGATTTTGAGACAATGAAAACAAAAGGAATTAGTTGACTACAAATCCTACTATGAAGGAGCATGTTTCTTTCAAGCTTAGGTATTTCTACTCAGCTCAAGTCTATGAGAAAAAAAAATGAGTAGAACTCAAGTATATGATTGAAAAAGGGAGTAGAAATACATGGTAGTTTTTATTCAATCATAAGGACAGGGTAGAAATAAAGCACAGAACCCAGCCGATTCCACGGGTTTTAATTTCCACTTAGCTAAAGGCCATAAAATTAATGCAACTAGAAATTCATAGTCCATACATAAAGAGATGATTCAGATGCCCGTTGTGACAAAAGTGAAAAGAGCCTGAGAAGCAGCAGATAAATACAAGGGGGCAGACATATGCACCTTCTTTTTGATCGGGATCTTTTCATCAAATAACTGTTTAGTAGGATCATCAGCTGGATTATTTTGTTTGCGGCGCTCAGTTCTTGACCTTTCCAAATTTGATGGGCCAGGAGGTTCGTTGGTTATTTCGTCATTCTTAATTATCCCTGGCATTGTGCTTGATCTAGGGAGGCTTCTGTCATCTACTGAAAAAGAGAAAGAAACAGTCATATACACAGGAGGGAAAAATAGATTATATTATACTTTCGTTTTCCAAATCATAACTCCAACGTATCAGTTTGATAAACCACTATTCTAGAAGGAAGAATTCCAGCAAAGACACCAACCAGAAGCCAAGAAGTAATGTTGGCACGACAATGCCAAAAATTAGGAGCTAATAAAACAGGCGATTTTCACGTGCTCGAATAAACGCCAAAAATCCTACCATCCGTGGAACAATATTACTCTATGAGAGGCAAGGGGTCAGCCAGAGTGACGAACATTAGGCACACCCTGAATCTTATAAGCACTAAAATCGCCACTTGCTGTAACATTAACAGGAAATACCAACGCAACTGTCCTCCCCCCGCACATCACGGTTCTGTGACATCAACCTTTTTGAGACCGGTTCTGTGACATCAACTGGAACTCCCTCACGCAACATTGCCCGCGCTGGTGACCCTTCTCCCACGCATAAGGTCTCAGAATAGAAGGCCGCGTGGAGAACTAGAGGATAATTGGCTAATCATTTGAACAGAACTCCAGCATGGCCAACTCCACGACCACGACGAGGCGATCCAGAGAGGCAGTAACCCAGTACGGCGACGGGACCATGAGCAGGGATCGGCGGAGGCGGTTACTAATTCGTGCAGAGGATACTGAACCGCCCCCACCCTGCCCGACGGACAACACCCTAGGACTGCGGCGCGGTACCCCCTCAGACAAGCAAGCGGAGGCGGAGGCAAGCGAGGGACGAGGGATGGAGAGATCACCTGCGGCGGAGGAGGACGCAATCTCAGTGGAGGCGGCGGTTGGGCTGGGATCCTCCTCGCG
Source organism: Eragrostis curvula (assembly GCA_007726485.1). NCBI lineage: Eukaryota > Viridiplantae > Streptophyta > Magnoliopsida > Poales > Poaceae > Eragrostis > Eragrostis curvula. The sequence continues at coordinate 3,286,807 of RWGY01000045.1, forward strand.
GTCCCCGTTGGTAGCGGCCGGCGCCTCCTCTCCTCCTGGTCCCGCGAACCCTGCGGCGGCGCTCACCTCCGCCGCCATTTGTACCCGCCGCCCCGGGGCGCGCCTTCGGGATGGATCCGCTCCAGATGATGCTTGCTTGCCGCGGCCGCTCGCTCGCTTTTCGTCGTGGGGGCCGGGCGGGCAAGCAAGGAACGGCAGAGTTCGCAGCGGAAAGCCAAGCAAAGCCAAAGCGGCGGATGCGCTGCCCTCCCCCGATTCCGCCGCGCTGCGCTGGGCTCCGCTGTGCTTCGCTGTGCTCTTTTAAATGTTTTTTATTGTTCGAGAAAAGGTAAATCGTTTACTACACTAGTACTTTCTTTTCCTCCCTTTGCTTCCTTTTCCAGTGCGAGAACTGAGGCACAGCTGCAGAGGAAAAAAGGCATTCTTTATTCAATCAATTGACCTTATTTTTTCTTTTCTATTTTCAGCTTCCGTCGCTCACTCGTGTTGTATAAAACAAAGATAAACTGTGCCAGCACCTGGGAGTACACTTACGGTACTGTATTTTTTTTCTTGCAACGGGCGTAGGAAGCGGTAGCGGCGGCACGTTGCGCCCCACCATGATTATTGAGGAGTGGCCGGTGACGGCAGTTGCAGATGCAAAGCGTTTTGACCGGCGGTCAGTGCAACTCCGCGGTCCATCGTCCAGGCAGGCAACCAGCAGTCAAGGAACGGACGACCCTTCTTTTCGCGTACAAACTGCCGTGTCCAATTTAATAATGGTATGTATAACATGAAACACTTCTAATATATGATACTACAATCATACTCAAACCATTAAGAAATTTTGAAACCCGATGGGAGGAGGGGCTAAGTTTAGGCAATGCACAGAGCAAAGCAAGGCGTTTAACTAACTACTCCCTCTATTTTTTTTTTTGGTATCTGAGACACGCTGAGTCGAATTTATTTGTAACATACTATTCCCTTCGTTTTTAATATATGACACCGTTGACTTTTTTATTACTTTGACCATTCGTCTTATCTACAAATATTTATGTAAATAGCTAAGTGTATATGTTAAACTTAAAACTCTTTTGATGATGAATCTAATAATATTCATTTCACATTTGAAAAGTAATTATTTAAATCTATATTGTTGGTCAAAGTTTAACAAAAAAGCCAATGACGTCATATAATTAAAAATGGAGGGAGTACGATTTTGAAGTCTCTCGTATGTGACACACTAATCATTTAACAACTATTTTCAACTTTTTTATTTTAATTCATAAAATATATTAGAATTTAAAACTTCGCACCAATGTACAATTTTGTGTTATTTATCATTAAAAAATGAAGGCCAGATAATGCAACAATGTGTATTGGTATCAAGTTTCAAAGTCTAATCTATTTCATGTATTGAAATAAAAAAAGTTGAAAATAATTATTAAATAGTTATAGTATGTCGCAAGCGAGAATTCCTAAAATTGTAGTTTGTTGCAAATAAATTTGATTTTATTGGTGTGCTGTGGACGAAGCCATCATTTTTCAGTGTGTCTCAAATAATTTTGCCTTCTTTTTTATATGACGTTGGTTAGTTCTGCGTCATGTATAAAAAACGAAGATAGTACTAGTTAAGAGCAACTCCAAACGCTTGGCTAAAATATATTCTAAATCCTTTGATTTTAATTAGTCTCTAAAATAAAACACACCTAAAAAGGTGGAGTAACCCAACAAACTCTCTAAACCACCAGGGGCCTGCGGGAAGAGGAATAGAGAGTCAATATGCCTAGCTAAATAAAGCTAGCTAGAAAAGTGGAATGAAGAGTTAGCTATTTTGAAAATAGATTTAGAGATACTGTTAGAGAGCTATTTATAATTGTACTAGCCATATTTAGAAAGAAAATATGTTTTGACTAGCCTGTTAGAGTTGCTCTAAGGAGAGAGATAAGTTAAATAGTATTTGCAAGAGGTTTGATCAATATCAAGCATCTTATTGCTCATGCTAGTTTAAGTTAATATGCTACGACCATTTACTTTTCCAGACTCCGACTCCTGCCATGCAGCGACACTGTTGCAAGCACTCATCCAATCATCTATTTAGGCACATTCTAAAAAAAAAATCATCTATTTAGGCACTAAGCAGATACGGAGCTTAAGTAAGACTAAAAGTAGGCCTTGCCTCCCTCATAAGAAAAATTGTTACAAACAAAAACTTCATAAACACCAATAAATTAGTTACGATGTCTTAGAGATAAAACCACGTTTTAACAGTATTCTGTGGACAAAAATTCCTTCCTATATTAGTGCTCAAACTCTGTCATTGGCACTAGAGGCCAGTTTGGATCGAACCCTGACAGGCAGCTGCCTGGCCAGCCAGCAATCCCACGCGCTCATTTTTGAGTGCCTGGGCTCAGAGCAGGTTGCGCCAAACGAGCCCTAGGGGCATGGACAATACACTGATGTGAAGAGGCGTTTTTATGGAATGTATGTCAATTCTTTTCCTAGCGTAGAAGACAAATCAGACCTTCGCGAGTGCCTGCGGAAGGCATCGACGCTCGAGAACACGTTCCACTGTTGGAGTGGTCTCTGCGCGGTTCTGACAACTACATGCTCTGCAACCATCAATATGTATCAATTTAAGAGCCTGTATAAGCGTTTTTGCATTGTAGGTTAACACTCTTAAGCAGATACTTATGGCATGGCGCCGCTCTCTCTCTCTCTCAGTTTGTATAAGCGTCTCATAAACTTTAAAAATGTAGCAACTTTCTATAAGCTAAAGGCTTTATGACACTAGTAAAAATACACGTGCGACACGCACGCGCGAATATTACTCAATACAATATAGCGTACGTGAAAATCATTTCTTTGTCCAATAGAAAAAAAGTATAAAACGGCTCCTACAGGAAAGTCATTTGTCAGGCTAGTGACTTTACTGATTTTTGAATGAAAACTAAAAAAGAGCAATGAAAAATATTGGTTCGGTTAAAAATATGTACACTAATATAAATCAACTGTATGAAAAGAGGCAATAACGATCGAACATAGATAATTTTAGTCACCAGAATTACAAATAATTATAAAGGCAAACACATTTTCAAAGTATCTCACACAATGAGTTGTCATGTACCACACTAATCCAAAAATTCATCCGACTAATAAAATCTAGAGGAGCGCTCTTTTACGTGCATCTAGAAAGGGCCAGAAATCCTCTTTAAAAATTCCTTCACATTAACAGGTATGCCTTCTTTAGATTCATTCGGCTCGTACCTCAGGACGTCCAAGAGAAAACGCTTCCTGGCCACGGATGCGTTCTGCATGTTCATGGAAATCACGGTTAGTTAGGTGAAACATGTTGATGGTAACGAAATATGCAAATGGAAAAGGATACCCTTGACATCTATTGATGGTTCACATTCAATCCATTCCAAGTTCGCATAATCTCCAGGACAAAAAAGGCAGAATAGGTTGCTACAATTTGAAACAAGCATCTCAAAATTTCAGTGGCATATTGGAATACGTGGTGTTGGTGGGTTTGCAAACACCTTACCTTTCATGATGACTGGGATTGTAGATGGTAGGCATGCTTAGCTGCTACTTTGCAATATCAACCAAATTGTTGTCATTTGCCTTGTCCATGGCAAGCTTAAAATACTTGGCTATCGACTCATGTTTACTGGTATAGTTAGATTACTACGGGAATACGAACCACGAGGGACGTTTATTTGGGTCAAGTACATGCACAACTTGTCTCTCTATGTTCAAGGAGAACAGATAGTAAATCCCATCATGGACAAATGGCAGCAAAATCTAAATTAAGAGAATAAAGATATCGTGAATGCATTGTTGTAATAATAATAATAATAATAATAATAATAATAATAATAAAACAGATGCGTCATGGGATCTTACCAGGTTGCAGTTGGATATGTGGTAATCGCGTACCCCCCAATGACACAGAGTTTTCGCCAGACGTTGAACATCAAGGGGTTTACATGAAGTTGGAGGCTTGAAAAGGTTGGAGACCATCTGAGGACACATGCCATAGGGAGTTCACTTGGGAGATAACAATACTCATACATGCAAGAGTTAATTTTTGAATTAAATAACTTACACAAAACTCAAGGTCCATGTAGTGGACAGGGGGTTCTATGAATACTTATGTTTCATCGCAAGCAAACACACGAACACCCAGATTAAACAAGTCAGGATGCATGCTACCCGGTATAGTTAGTAAATCCTTGATACTTTTTAGTGGCAAGCTAATTGGATAAGAATGCTTGCTCTTCACCATTCTCTCCTATCAAAAGAATATATTTTAACCACAGGTCGTGAAAATATGAAAGGTGTGCAAAATACATGAGGTTTGCATTAAATAGCACACATGCAAAATGAGTATACCAAATGCTAGAGAGTACATACTTTAGGGCATCAGCAGCGTCTATGCCGCAGATATACCACCACAACTGGTGCATTAACTCGACGGCGGACATAGGCACATCGGCAATGGAAAGAGAATACCTTTAGGAGTAGACAAAATCTGTCATCATTCTCTTTTGATTTGAACCATGGAACACATCCGGTGGGGTTTCTATAAGTTCCACACCATCTAAATCTCCTTTATCGTCTTCTTTAGTATCTTCCATTGCAAGATCAAATCCTATCCTCTCATTGAGTTCCGAACCCAACAAAATAGCTGCTAATTTAAGCCTGAAATTAGCCATGTCGGTCTGCAGGGTAGAAAACAATTAAGTTACATGTAAAGTACTACGAAATATAGGTTATTTTTGGGAGGGTTAGTGGGTACCTGGGTAAAGTCTTTAGACAGCGCGTCACCCGTCCAATACTCCATGAAGTTTAGTAGGAATAACCCGCAGGAACAACTTAAAGAAATAGATCAATAAATTTGTAATTTTGAAATGGTAAATGGGCTTTATATATGATATATATAAATGAAATGAATAGCCGAGAAAATACCCATCTGTCTGGATAATGTGTCCGAAATCAATCTCATGTAACAGGCCATGTAGAAACTTGGAGGTTAGGCCACTTGTCCATGTTGAGTTCTTTCAGGTTAGAGGCATGGTTTATTTGCTTCTGTAAACCTTGCAACTGTGACATAGAAAAAATTTGCCAATCAGAGGATGACAGATGCAAAGAATTACTGAAATGATGAGACATTGGTTGCGTAGCTTACAGTATTATGGAGATCTTGCTGTCCGAAGGCTAAACCTAGTGAGTCTAGCACCTGTATCTGACCCTTCCGAGCGTTTATCACAGCAAGGTACCAGTGTGATTTTTTTATATTTATTCGAAGGAACACCTGTTATCAACCAGTAAATAAACAAACACTATATATTGCTTAGAAAACAATAGCTAAAAGGAAAGTTACATGTCATGGATAGATTATTGTTACCAAATCATGTTGCAGGTACTTGTCCACCCTACGTTGGATGGGGTGACCATTCTTGATGTTCACGTACTGCTTGTCGGTTTCTCCGTCCCGCTTTATAGTTCCGGCCACGTGAGCGTCCTCCAACCAAACTTTTGCACCGGACCGATCCAAAAGATGGGCATGCCTTCTTAACATGTGTATATAAACACCAATAACCTGTATGTTACAATTAAAACCACGTTGAACCATGCGTACATCATATGGGTATATGATGATTCTTTCATCTCATTAATTTCTGAAAAATACTACTTATCAAGATGTGTCTGGTGTACTTACAGAATAGTTCAAAAATGCCTCTGGCTGAAGCAGACATTCGAAAAGGTATCTGTTCACAAACGCAGTCCCAACATCTGATAGTATCTTATGACCGGGTTCGGCTGGAATCCGTCTAGTAGCAGTTATGGCACGTGCAAACATAGTCTGGAAAAGGAATGTAACGCTTAACATGTCAATAAGAATAGAAACAAAAATTCTTCTTCTACTTTTATTAAAGGTACAGGAATTTCAAAATTAAATCGTACCTTTCGGGACAACTCCGGTGGAATCGGCTCTCTTAGGCTTGTTTCCACGCATCATGGCAGCGGGAATGCTCAGAACTCCTGCTGATATTAAAACTTTCTCACTTAAAAACATAGTAATTTCAATAATAATTTCTCAAAACTTGTTGTTTTATTCCATTACCGAAGAAACAAGATCCCCTCGTGACCCACTAAATTGGTTTAATGTTCTAGAAGGGGATCGAGCCATAGTACCTACTCCCTCCAAACTTTTTTTGTTGATGTCAAGACAAGATTGCTAGTTCATTTCTGAACTAACTAATTGCTTTGTCCTAACGTCAACAAAAACCAAACAAAGGAGTATATAATTAAATAGGAACCTACAGATTGTTCGTAAGAAAATGAGTCATAAAAAAAGTTGATCGACTCAAAACCACAGCGCATTATGACCATTAAAAAAAACACAGCTGTAAGGATGTTGACTGGCGTCGCTCCTTGGTTACTCTATGAAGTTGTCATGTTATTGTAACCTAAACCTAAAGCAGGGTTCGTGGCATCAGACATTGTACAGGGACCTAATAATAAAATTGGCCAGATTTACATAATGTGTTCTCAATTAATTTTGAATTATTTCAGAGCGATTCAGGTAGAAACACAATGAGAAGGACATACATGTACAATGGCAGACCACAAATTGAGAAGAACATATGTGTAGGAGCAGAAATTGATCTATCTAATTCTCTGATTGATTTTAAAACTAACCAAATCTGGTTGCAGAGCGGCAGAGCACAAATAGAATATGCACCACAGCAAATTTGTGCACTCAAACCCAAACAAGAAACTATAGAATATGCACCACCCCCGGCGCAGCCTAAATCAAACTCGAGGAACCAACGATCATTGGACGTCGCCAAGCAGCCAATAGGGTCCAGCGAAGGGAATGGACGTCACCTAAATGATTGCTTGGACGACGACGGCAACAAGTTGCCTGCTCCACAACGGCGACGATTGCCTGCTCAACGATTGTCTGGTTGAGGAAGGCGACAACCTGATCCACAACTTCCTCAACGTGACTCTCGTATCATTAGAAACCTTCCAAATGTTTTGTACCATGCAGTAATTGAATTAAAATTTCATGTAGAAAAGGAAACGAATAATCATGGCCCAAAATGACTGTGCTATGCGAAGGAAACTTCCTAATAATTATGTTGTGCCGGCAGTATATAGACAAAATTCTTGTAAACAAGGAAGGAAATAACCATGGCTCAACGTGACTTAGCTATGCAAAGGAACCTTCCTAATTATGTTTTTGTCGTCATTAATTGTAAACAAGGAAGGAAATAATCAAATAAATATGGCAGGATGTGAAGGGATGTGGTATATGCGGCAGGCTAGCAAGGAAACATGAACCAAAATTAAACGTCTATCATATCAGTAGTATAAGTTTCCATGCTTAGTTCTACCGGCCATAAATAAATTATTCCTTGCATTAGTGTTTCCTTTCATCCACGCGTGTTCACTTGCTAATTGTGGGAAACTTGCTTATTTTGATCCAAGAGAAATACAGGCAGTATAAACTTTCCCTTCATTCAGACTCAATGACGGCCATGTGTCTTGGCGGGAAAGTAATATGAAGTACATGCGCCTAATATTTTCAAAGGAAAAAAGTGGCATAGTTACTTGTTTAGAAAGATTGGCGTCTGACAGATATGCCAGATTGTATTTAACGTTCGATTTAGTTAATTAATAGGAGATATTGCATATTTTTTACTATTAGGAGCTACTTTTCCGTAATGGAATATTGAATAAGGAGAAAATGACGGCAGGCGATATGGAAAGAAAAGCAAAAATCACGGGAATTGCTTACATGCATTATTTATTTTCCCGTAACAATGCAAAATGGAAACAAAATTTACTTTATTGACACCGACGATATATGGGAACACAGGAAAATATAAGCACTTGTAAAGAAAAATTAAATGCGCATGTATTACTTCTGGCAAACCATTCATACAAAAGTAGACTCTGTAAACAATGTATAGCAACCAGAGATTGTGCATCCATGAAACAACAGACATAATAAAATAATATAATTATGATACATGATTCGTGTCAGATAACAATAATGTGCAAGAGGATCCCATACACTTAATAATGTGTCCTTGTAAATGTTCAAAAACAACAACCATCAATTATGTGAAAATCCTCAACCAGAAGGTTAAACAAACATTAGCATGACTCTAGCACATCTCTATAAACAATGTTCTTTGTGCTTTTACCAGTAGGATCTAGCAACTTATTAGGCTTCGCAAGGACCCAAGTGGTCTGTCTTGACACACCTCTAGATAACGCAACATACAATTGACCGTGCGAAAAGACAGGCTCAGGTAGGAATACACCAATTATAGGAATTGTCTGTCCTTAAGCTTTGTTGATGGTCATTGCAAAGCTAAGTCGAACCGGAAATTGCTTCCTTTTGAATTTGAAGGGCAGTGATAGATCTTCGGACAGAGATAGAGGAATTCTGTGAATAAATACCCTATCACCAGCGTGTGTTCCGCCAACAATTTCAGCATCAATGGCATTGTCTTGCAAAGCCCTTACCACCAGACGGGTACCATTGCACAAGCCATTATGTGGATCGAGGTTGCGAAGCAAAATGAGAGGGCAGTTGATTTTGATCTTCAGTTCATGCGGCGGGAGTCCATTTGGCGTCAATGAGTTGAGAAAATCAAGAGGGTAATAATTTTTGGAGTCATCCTCAACAGAGTCAAAACTGTAGTATGTCTTGGATTCACCGGGGAACATGTCTATCATCTTTGAGTTCAAAACATCAACATGCTCATTCTTGGTAGCAAGAATGGCACGCTCGCTCATGTAGGATGCAGATGCCACATTTTCCATAAGACCATTAAACACATTTTTAATAAGGTTATCAATGCTATACTCTTGCGAGTAGTCGATTAAAATCTCAGAGGGAATCTGAACATATTCATCCAGGAATGTTTATTTAGTGCCGTTGCCAATTCGGAGAAGATATTCTGAGAACCAAGGATCTTTTTGTGCCCTCATGTTTCTAGTGAGCTTGATTTTCCGGACTTTCTCCTATATGTAAGACCTGAGAAGACATGCGTCGGTAATCTGAGCTCTCGTACCACGTGGAACCACCGGGAGCACCTGTCTGAAATCTCCTCCGAATACCACGACCTTGCCCCCAAACGGCTGCGAACAACCCATAATGTCTTGAAGTGATCTATCAAGGGTCTCGACAGTTTTCCTCTTTGTCATTGCAACCTCATCCCATATCAATAAGCTTGCCGTGCGGAGTAACTCAGCGGTACCACTCTGTTTGCTGAACCTGCACATGCTCTGGTCATTGATCTTTATGGAGATTTGGAACCTTGAGTGAGCTGTGCGACCACCAGGCATAATAGACGCCGCTATACCTGACGTGGCTGTTGCAACGGCTATTAGTGTCATGTCCCTGAACTGTAGCAATCAAAGCTTTATACAGGTAAGTTTTCCCGGTACCACCGGGTCCATCAATAAAGAAAACTTGACCCTTGCCTGACTTCACATGGTCCATAATCTCATCAAAAGCAGCACGTTGTTCGGGATTAAGATTGTTCACAATCTTAAGATCCTCTGGATCAGCCCGTAGAGCCAACTGTTCATTTAGTTCTCGGTAGTAGTCCCGCTGACTGCGTTCGGTATCAATAAAAAGCATCATGTATTAAAATCGTGCGTATGTTAAAACAACAGAATGGTGGCCTGTACATGTAGGGAAATCATGCCTACCTAATCAGTGACAAAGTTTTATATCATGCATAGCAAGGGTGGCCTATATACAAAGGAAACCACAAATCTGGAGTTTATGAAACATGCAACAATTATTACAAAATCTGAAAATGACCTTCTGCAGCACTGTACATGCATATGTGAGAACATAAATATTTGGCTTTATATGTTACGGCATATAAAAAATCCTCAGGAAATCAACAGGCAATGCCACATGAATTAATTTGGTATTTACTATAGTCCCTAAATGAATGAAACAATCAACTGTATGCTCGCTCACGTTACCTTGTGACGAAACAATCTTCGGCAGTCCATAACTATCAAAGTCCTTGCCCATTCCTTCAACAAGTTTCTCAATCTCAATTAGAACCCTCTGCTGCACCTTGTGTTCATTTTTTATATTTCGCTGAAAGTCCTTAGACAAGGAATCATAGTGCTTGTCCCACAATTTAACAATGTTGGTGTACTCACAACAGACCATTATTATAGCAAAAGTTCGACGGAATGTATAAGGCATCTGCCAAAGAGCACAGTCAGTCAAGGTCTTGTCCAGAGTGGAATCAGTCTCTGCTACTCCCAGGCGTTCACACGCTTCTCTGAATGTAGAGTATTCGACACCACGCACTGTTCTTAGGTGCCGGTAGGAGGTGGCGCCCCGCACGTGTTCCAACAATATCCGTAGGTAAAACCTCTCGCCTTCAGAAGCAGTTGCATACACCATATGCCCAATCTGCGTCCTTTGTACTCTTGGCTTCCAAAACTTTCCAGGCTTGTTCCATGTATAAAACTCTGGAAACTCTTTATACAAGTATTTACGAGCACCTTTGTCAGTAGCATTCATCTTGAAATATTCAGTAAGTTGGGGCCTCTAATTTTTCTCACTTTTGGCGACCTCGTTGAGATCTGAAGTAGATTTGGATGCAACCATATGCATTCCCTCCAAGTGAACAACCAGTTGTAGCACAGGTGGATGGAGAGTGTACAGTGGGAATTTAAAAAGCCTATACACTGCCTCTGGTGGTGTGATGCACCGTGCATCTCGATACTGCTTGATCTCGTCTACGACTTTATCCTCGTTCTCTGATTTGTCCACGGTGAAAGATGCTCTGTCATGACCCTTATATATGTACTTGTACAAGTACTTCTCTGCTTTTACGCTCGAGCAAATCTCAACATTAATGTGGCAATTGTAACGCATAAGAAGAGTAGGATTATATGGAACGACCCATCGATTGTCCAAGTCAGCTTTCCTAATGTGCACTCGCTGCCCGTCGTCCCTCCGCCGATATATCGGATATGAATCCTTGCCTTGTTGGGTGGCTTCACAGAATTGACGCGGGTAACGGAAACGACACTCCCCATCAATCATGCATGGGCAGTCTTTGTTCAACACACCACATGGCCCGTGCATCATGTGCTTGCACACAAGGTCATGCAACACAGGATACTTCTTTTGGTCAGGGATCTCTGCTGATATTTATTTGTCGTACTGATCGGGACTTGTTAACTTGCTGCCATTCTTCATGATCAATAGAAAGTGCTCATGCGGCAACCCTCTCTTCTGAAACTCAGTTACGTGAGCATATGCCGCAACCTCCCCAAAGTGCTCCTTCTTGACGAGAAAATCCTCCAAGTCACAAAGCTTTGCTCGGTATACCCTTGCAACAATATCCGGGCGATCTTGTGGCGTTTGTCCACATAGAAGCCGCTCTAAAATCTCATCCCAGTAGGGATTGCAAGTCATAGTCACGAAGTAGCACGGCTTCCCAAAACGCTGCACCAATGTCATGGCATCAAGAAATCTCATTTGGACGTCGCGGTCGCATCCAGTTATGGATCGTGGAAGCACAAGTCGAAGACCAGCTTCCGATGCACGTGCCTCTCCGGACGCTAGAGTGTCCAAAACTCCCTACACCAGCAAGAAATAAGTGAAATTTGCAAGAATAATAAGAGATCATTGGCCCATATTTATCTAAACTAAATAATGTATCAGGAAAAGAAATAAGTAGCAAGCTCCAGAATAAATTATTTTACATCGAACCATGTATGTTCAATTAAATTTCTGCTACCCATGTCTATAGGTAGTATGTATCAGGAAAAGAAATAAGTAGCAAGCTACAAAACAAGCTCAGTATGTATTTATTAAATCAAACCATGTATTTTAAATAACCAGCTCAATATGTATTTATTAAATCAAACCATGTACTGTTCAACTGAATTAAAGATACCCATGTATAGAATCAATGGTTATGTTAAAACATAACAATTGAAAGAACAAACATTATATCGCCTTAAAAATAACCTTGAGACCATATTGGTAAAATTGAGACCACATTAATAAGCAACACAAGAAAGTAAAACAGGAGATCAAGTATTATGTAGCAAGACATAAGTGAACTTTGCAAGGATAATAATCAGGAAAAGAAATAAGTAGCATGCTACAGAGTAAATTAGTTTACATCGAACCATGCATGTATGTTCAATTAAATTTCTGATACCCATGTGTATAATAACAAGCTATGTTATAACATAACATTTGAAAAAATAATAACATTAAAACAACAAAGTACAACAACCGTGCTTATATCTAAACTATGAGTTGCATGTAAGTACTCCATATTTTTTAAATAACAAACTCAGTATATTTTTTTTAAATCAAACCATGTACTGTTCAACTGAATTAAAGAGACCACATTGGTAAAATTGAGATCACATTAATAAGCAACACAAGAAAGTAAAATATGGAGATCAAGTATTCTGTAGCAAGACATAAGTAAATTAAAGAGACCCATGTATAGAATCAATGGTTATGTTAAAACATAACCATTGAAAGACCAAACATTATATCGCCTTAAAATAACCTTGAGACCACATTGTTAAAATTGAGACCACATTAATAAGCAATAACAAACGGTGCAATTATTGTTAATGAATACCTTGTATAAATCAGCACGAATAATTTTCTGGTGCGCCGGTTTAGAAAACCAGTCGAGGCGCATAATCTCAATTTTAATGTATATGTCAACAATGTACTGTTGAAAAAGTCGACCACCGTAAAACAAGATATTGAATTCAAAGTCTCTAATCTGCAGCTTGTAGCAATAGTATTCTCTTGCACTAACGAACTTGGTGTTTTTTGAATCAGGATCCCAGGAAATTGTTCACTTTCTATATCACCATTTCCTGCAAAGAAAAATTAAACCATTGTTACTGGGAACAAACATTGAGAATTCTGGTTTATTTATCAAGTTTTAACATTTATAAACAATAACCTTGTCCTTGTTCGGGATCAATAGTGTCTGCTGGCTCTTCATTTTCATCTGCCAATGAAAACAAAAATGAGTTTAAATGTAATGCATCTAATCTAAACCCTTAAAGAACCAGTTGTGAGAAAAATCAATTCCACCCTGCCATCCTATCTACCCTGCCATCTGAACCGTCGTGCTATATTGTGGGCCCAAAATCTAACGCACCGAATGGTTCCACTAAATCCCGGGCATAACGCTCTCCTTCTCTCCCCCACCTGTTACGTTAATTTTTCATCGAAGTTGGATCACCGTAACGCTCCAAAATAATGTTTTTCTCACCCCCGAAGCCACCCCCCGTACCCCCTCTGTTGGAATGATTCTCGTAGCCTTCCATAAACACCAGGTGCAATGCTCGGAAATAATTCAAACGTAACCAGCAATTTCCATACTAGGATGACGTGAATATTCAAACGTACTAGCAATTTTCATACTAGGTTGACGTGAAACTAGCAACAATTGATGACGTGATTTGGTGTAGGTTTGGAAGGCGTCGCCGGTAGCACACTGTCCAGGGGGAGGCGGCGCCCCCGCTAACGCCGGAGCCGAAGGAGAATGTCGGGCTCCCGCCGCCGTCCTGCGCACCAGAGGGCTCTCGGCAGTCGACAACCGTGTTGGAGCGGAGCGCGCCACTGGTGAGTCTAACTGATCTCTTCTCAACTGCATCTCCTTCCAACGCTGCCATGCCGCCTCCGCCATGAGCGCACGCACCCACTCGTCGCGCGCCACACCTCGCCTTTGCCTGCGCGCCCCCAGGTCGCTCACCCGCCGTCGCTGCAGCCGTAGGTACGTGATATGTTGTAGGTTTGGTGGCGGCGATCGAGGCTGCTAGCCTGGAGATCGTAGGGGTTGCTCTTTCTCCATCTGAATCTGAGCACATTTCACTGCTGTGTCTTTGATTTTCTATCCGTGTGCGTGGGTTCGTTGTTGGATCTCGTCCAGGGGATTGGGAAAATATTTAGCCCTCTTTCAATTCTCAGTTAATTTTAATTTGTTTGATCCCTTCTCCGTGATCCAGATTTTTGGGTTTGATATCCATATGATTACTCTTCCTCCTCCATGTTGTTTTCCATCCTGTGCCGAGAGAGCAAAAGAGAGAACTGAATCACTAGGATTCATTTTCCTCGTTCTCCTGTTACCCTGTTCATGAGAGAGGATTACAGATTTGATATTAGTAGCTCTCTGCATTAAGGTCGGAATTTTGGAAGAAGCTTTGAAGGGTTGTACGTACGTTGCTTTACCATAGCGTGTTATTTGCTAACTAGCCCTTGCACGCTGGTTTTGCCTCATTTCTTCGATTTCAACCAGTTGATTACTAACATATTATGTTTCCTACAGATTTTCTCTGCTTCAGGTGCCCCGAGTTTCTTTGATTTCAACCAGCTCGACACCCCTAGAGCGTGGCAGATGCCTCAGGTGATTGAGTCGAATAAAAAAAATCCTCTTTTAGATAGCGAGTGGATGGATTGTTTCGTAGCCTGATTTGAAATTCACATACATCAAGCTTAGGTAGAATTCCGGAATACTCACTGTCTCATTCAACAAACTCTTTTAGCCCACAGGTGGTATAGATGAGCGGGAAGATCCAAGAGTGGCTGCAGTTAGGGAATTGAGATGAAACTGGTGTTACATCTGCGGAGATAATTGCCGAGGTTAGTTGAGCCTTTTCATCTGATTCTCTCACACCTCTAATATTGTTCTTGATTGTTTGACCAAAAAGAAAAAAAAAAGAAAAGAAAAATGCCTGCCTACTGTCAAGTGTCCCAGGTATAAAGTAAAGCTAATTCAGTAACTTCATTCTTCTACAACCATGTTATTCTGATTTTGTCCATGTGAAGGCTCCTAACTGTTTAACTTTCGAATTTTTGTTGGATTAACTATGTTCTGTTCTTTTCTGTTCTGTTCTGGAGAGCATTTGAATTATTTTCATCTTTATGTAACCCCGATAAGATATACTAATTACTTCCTATTTTTTGATTGCTCTCAAACCATAAATAAAATATTACTAAACAGATAAGAGGAACAATTAGATTGCTGGGACTGCAAACATTTTTCAAGCGTATGTTTTAAGAATCTGCCACCGATTTTTGATTTAATCCATGATCTGTTTACTCTCATTTTGTTTCTGGATGTCAACCTACAAACTAATTTATTTTTCTTTTACCACTTTACATCCTATTAAGTGCAATCCTGGTTAGTATTTATTTTGCATAGAAAATACTTTCAGGGCGTGAGAGGATGTGTTTGTCCTAAATATCTGTACCTTTTGCAATTTGTTTTTTGGAAGTTTATCTGTTGCATATTTATTCATGTGCTTCACTTTAGTGCTTCCCTTCTCTGTTACATTTGGTTTCTCTATTTTGTAGTGCAGATTTTATTTTTGGAAGTACTATGCAAATTCATTTACCTTTCTTTTTCTTACATCCATCTCAGTATATTGTACCTAGCACGTGCTTTAGACTACACTGTCATCTTAATTATCATATCCTGAAATGAAAGTTTCACTTATTCAGACTTGTTTTTCTCAACTACAACTCTCTGAATTCACGATTGTCGATGAATTTGGATGAATAGCAAGTTTTTTCCATTTTCTACAGGCACATAGAACGCTTATGTTGATATTTTAACACCACATTCTTTACCTATGTGTCCAGTCTATAAAATATATCAATGGTGAAGTGCTGCAACGATCAGGTGATTTTCAGTTGAATTGTTGTCCAGTGTAGACTACATACCTTCTTTAATGGAGGCAGCGATATTAGTTTTCTTTTTGAGCTGGTAGCTCTATTGGTTAATAATCTTTGTTTCTTGGAGGATGCTAACATTTGGCAAATAAAGTCAATCTCACATTCATAGCTTGTAGGAAGTGCAAAGATCTTCAATGATGAATAGTAAGTCTTATGTTTCACATCCTCACTGGTGAAAATTTTCTTCTTTCACGTATATTTTTCTTTTCCTCGAACACATAGGGGGATGTGAATGAATATTGACATCAATGACAAAATAAGCATTGGAATTGAGGCAGTATATTTTGCAGTCTCTTTATCTGCTGATAAGCATCACAAATTATTTTTTAATAACCTATTCATCAGAGCAGTTTAGAGCTGAATAAGCATCACAATCACTGTCTGGTTATGGCTCTATTTTCTTGATCAATGACATCTGCCATCTGTAGTCTATGATGGTGTCTCACTGTAGGGAAATTATCATTTTTTGCTTTAGTTAAGTGACCAAGTTTCATATTTATGATGCAATACTGAGCTTTATCCTCTATGATAAACTATCAGCTCTATCGTAGAGCTCAATGGCCGAAACCAAAGCTATGTTATGTTTGACATGTTTCATCTTCAAAAAGACTTCAGTTTGAGATGTTATATACTTTTTATTAGAAATGTATAACTGATAGTTTGAAGTACATATAACAAAATATTTTTTTGGCAAATCCACAAGGGGTTGCAACAGCTCCACACATATGCGTGCTATTGGAATCATTGATTTATGTGTGATATAATGAATGAAAAGATGTCTTTACTTTATATTTGTCCTTTTTTTTCAAAAACGGTACAAGAACTCCGTAGATATGTGCGATATAAGATTTATTGATTTATGAAGATATAATAAGGCAAAATATCTCTTTATTGGTTTAGATTTGTCTATTTTAACTAATATGTCTTATGTCATATTGTTTTAACAAATCTTTCTTGACTTAATTAAGTATATTTGTTGTACACTTATAATATGTTATCAGCTCCATTGTAAATATTTTACTTCAATTCTTTTAGACACGTGCGTGGCGCACGTGCATTTTTACTAGTCTATTTAAACACAAGAGTTGAGGTTGCTGGTAAGGAAATTTATTTGTCAATACCTTTATGTCCCCCGTCGTCTTTTTCTTTCTCGACATACTTAATATTTTTATTCCAGCCAGCTCCACCACCAGGAAAGAACAATGGATAAGATACCGGGTCATAGCATCCGTGATAAGCCCTAATATAAACCGGTTTATCTGTCAATCCACACACCATGACACTCCTTTCAAACTCATGTTCTGGATCGGTACCCGGCATCCAGATTGCTGCGACCTGAGACACGGTGGGAGCATTGTATCTCCTCTGATCGACATCAATTTCTGTGTTAAGCTCAATCTTGTACTCTTCAAGATTTGGTACACCACCTAGCCGTCTAAATGTCATGGTGTATGGGTTACTCTCCAAAAGTTGCAGTATGTTCCGTATGAGGCCTTCATCCAAATGGGGTGATCTCTTAGCTCTCTGCTCAATACTGAATTCCGTGTCATAGAAATAGAGTTGCATGTGTCTGGGACCATACTTCCCATGCGAAAGCTGATCAAGCATGTGGTATACCTGACCTTGTATCCTAAAGGTATACACCCCGGTACCCGCAGCAGTAGCTACACGACGACCAACTTTGGCTCCCAAACTGGTGAAAGAAAAATGAGAGTTGAAATATCTGATGTTCTTGCGGAAATATTTAGCGTCTGCGTCTGTCTGACTTGTGAACAACCTCTTGAACTTGGCGGGCACCTCCGGTGTATATATTTTAACCATGCCTGATCTACAACAGAACGCGGCACCTTCGCCCCTAATCCTTTTGGCTCCACAATGAATGCAATCTTTAGCACGAGTCAGAACATGGTGTTTTTTCGGCAAATTGGCATAAACATGGTCATAAGGATCCCTTCCTTTGCTGCTTCTGCCGGTGTCCACTCGATACGACTTGTATTTAACATCTGAAATTGCATAGACGAGGCATTATAGACTGATCTTGTAAATCATCGGTCCATAATAAAAAAACATGCAGTGGCGACACAATTATCGGATATACATACCACGTAATCCGTAAAGTCTTGCCTCTTCATCCTGATCTTCAATGGGTAAGTCATACTGAACGCCCAGGTCTGCGGCATCAAGATCCTCCTCGCCTGACAATGAAAACAAATTAAAACCAGCTGGGGACCAAGTAAAAAATATAACGGATGATGCCAAGAAACATGAAAATAAATACCGAAATGGGTAGAGTCTGTTTCATCAGGTTCCCAATTGCCGTGATGGCCAAAATCATCGTCACCTTTCAAGTTAGTACGGTAACAAATTAGCTCAACAGGAACATATGCTACATCAACATACACAAAGTGCCGAAAAAAACTGTTACCTGTTTTGGCAGCCCGTTCAGCACGGCGAATTTCATTTGATGCATCATGCCTAGCAGCAGCAGCCCTTGCTTCAGCTTCCTCTTTGAGCTTCTTGCGGTAGTCTTTCATGTACATAGCCTTCTTAAACCTCTTTAATTGCTCAGGAGTAACACATTCAGTAGCCTTGTGTGCCCCGTCATCAAAATTTCCCATGATGGGTGAAGAGTCTGGCCGCCAATCATTGTTTCTATGGAGCCAACTATCATCACTGTCATCATCGATGTTCTCACCCAGGTGGCTGGAGAATGCACCAGCGTCACTATGGTTTGTTGCAACTGCAATGTTCAAACACATGATATCAGACCATTGTACTGTAAATAACACTGGAATTGAGTACGGCACTTTCGTTAGAAAGACAACCTGGCCTTCCATTCAAAGTCAACCGCTCCTCCGAAGCCGGAGCCCGGTCTTGTTCTGTAACCCCAGACCCCTGAGTGTCTTGTGATACACAAAAAAATAAACACATAAGCAGTTTTTCAAATCACCAAACGTAACATTTAGAAATGTATAAACTCCATATAGCACTGACATACCTACTGTCTGTCGTTGCGGGGTCGATACACTATCTTTTAAGTTTCCTGATCAACCAAACAAGAGTTTAGATAACATGAATTGCATCATTACATAAAGATAAATTTTACAGTGCCTAAAATATAGTACCAAGCATTTGCATCGACCCGGCGGGGTTTTTGTTTTTTCTGAAACCGATTCTAACTTTGGCTGGCTGTCTTTGTCCAGGCGACGTTGATAGTGATGTCAGAGTTTGAATGTTACATTCTAAATATGGAGACGGTTATGGAACATATCAATAATTTTTGCAATCATCAAGAAGTACAAGAAATATGCAAATGAGATGGTGACCTTCAGTTGCTTTCTCCCGTTCTTCCCTCTTCCTTTTTCGATACTCACGCTGGCGGATACGGTTCTTAACCTTACGCATTTCTTCACTTGTTTGTCTATCATTAACCACAGATTGATTATGCTCAGCAGAGCTTGCACCTCCACTGACATCTGCGGTAATGGCAGACAAAGGCGTCTGCTGGTACACCACTTTCACCCGGCATTTCTTCTGAAATTTTAAGCGATGATGTAGACGAAGTGTCGATGTTAATTTGAAAAGAGGTTGAAGCATAAAAGGACGGTGCGTCCAAAATAAATGCACGATACTGTGAGATTGGGTCGATCGTACCTTGATTTTTTGTATTCACAATAAGATCATCAGAGACACTCCGATTCTCCTTCCCACCTATTAAACTGAAATTTCATTTTCTGCAACATGACAACACAATACCTTAAAATGGTTTACCTTAAACTGATATGAATAAACTCACCAGATTTGGTTAATCCCATTGCTCGGCTTCTCACATCAGATAGGTTTACTGATGTTGAAGTCGGTGTCAGCCGGTTCGTAACAACGGATAAAGGAGACCGACCTAAAAAAATGTAAGAATTAAAAAGGTTAGAAATAGTACACATGATTTCCTTTGCAACATAAAATATTTAAACTGCACCTGGTGTCCATTGTGGACCTCGACTTCTCGAATCTGTTGGCGACTCTTTGAACGCAAGAACATCATCGTTTGGACGCTGATTTTGGTTGCAACCTGATGGAAAAAAATATTCAGCTAACGAGATGGCTCACACTTTTTTTTTATATCGGCTTGTTCACTTAGTAATGGAGTCAGAAGCACCAACCGACGCGGTTAGAAGCAATGGGGTGATTGTACCCAGCAGATTGCCTCTCACGCCACCTTTTATTGCGTTGCACACTATCCGAACGCCTCTTCGTAAGAAGAGGATCGTTGTTGTCAGGAGCCTTTTCCCGCTCACGGTCACGATACCGTTTTTGACGTGCTTTATTTTGTTGCTTTCGGACATCGTCATCGAGATCACCTGAAGATGTGAAAAATTAACCAAGATATTAGCAACACAAATACACGCAACTAAATGAACAAGACGCACCTGCAGGTTGGAAGAAGGAATTACTAAACGAACAAGATGCACCTGCAAGCTCAATATTTATGCGATCGCGTAGAGGAGAGGACCTTGTCCACTACATTCATCTCCTTCATATGAAGATGGACTGCTGTTGTTTTCCATCACTAAAATCAAAGCGCCAAACGCGATCAAGGTTATGCTTGACAAAAAACAATCACTTATCTAAACTATAACCTCCATACCATATTCGGGTGATCACCTACAAACGATCAACTAATAAACACCAAGAGACAACAGATGAAGGAGAAAAGGCACAGAGACGAACCACCAGCAGGATGCGCCACGTCGTCGTCCACGAGTTGACCTTGCCGTGGCCGCGTGGAAGTAGACGAAGCAGTCCAGCACTGAAGCTGACCTTGCCATGCCCGCGTTGCCGTGGCCGCGTTGCGCCCCGGCGTCGTGGTCGGGCTGCCGTCGTCGCGGTGGTCGCGCCGCCGCAGCCTGACCTCGCCGTCAATGAGGACAGGAGGAGGCTCCACGTCTTTGCCGGCAGAAGAAGATGGAATCTCGTCGAGGTCAAACTGCGCCCTGGCGTCGCGGTGGTGTTGGTCGCGCTGCCGTTGTCGCGGTGGTCACGCCGCCGCATCCTGTCCTCGCCGTCAACGAGGACAGGAGACGCCTCCACGTCTTCTGCCGTCAGAAGATGGAACTACGCCCTGGCGTCGCAGTGGTGCTGCCGTGCCGCCTCGCTGCAGCTCGACGGAGAAGAAGGCAGAGATCGTGACGAGTCCTGGACGGTTTCGCTAAAGAGCTCTCAGATTGGAAAGCCCGGCTTGGTAGTGTTTGAACATTTGAAAATTATGGAAACAAAAGGAAATCGTGGAAAGCCTGGCTTTTTAGCGTTGATCGTTTGAAAATTATGGAAAACAACACGCATTCTTGGAAAGCCCCGGTTTGCTAGCGTTGATCGTTTGAAAATTGTGGAAACCAACAGGCATTCTTGGAAAGCCAGGCAATCAAAGATCAGATTTCGTGGGGGGTGGGTCGGGCGTGTGGGTAGAGTTTTTTGCCGGTGTAAAAAAAATCGTCCGAGGGACCCCGAGCGTAACCCTCCTGCGCCGGTTTTCAACGTAAAGAGGCTGTCACACCTGGATGCTAACGTTACGGTCCCACGTTCATAATTGGAGGGGTTGCGATCAAGGGTGAGGATGTGGTGGGCCTAATTAGATCAAGGGTGGATTTAGCAGAGGGTAAACAAGATTTATGTACGCTAACAATAAGTAGGTAACTCGTGCTTTATTAGTTTAGATAGATTGCAACCATCTTTTCGTCAAGTATACTGATAGAACCTACCAATTTACTCTCTGTTCATGAATCGATCATTTTAATTTTGACTCTCATTAACAAAAACTAGTAACCATGCCCGTGCGACATGCGTGATTATTCAATCATGACAATGAGGCGTAAAAATTTTCACAAGAGATTGTGTGTAAAGAAATAAAAGTTGAAATGCAATTTCATAAATACAGCACGATCGTCACTGAATTTGTAGCAATTCGGATGCAGCAGATACGTTTTCTCCTGCTCCTTTATAGGCTTTATTCATGTTCACCCGATACAGGCCGTAAGCAAGTACGGCCTAAGCGAGATCTTTACACACCCAATCCAGATGAAAAATCGGCATTACCAATCCGTATAACAATCAATAAAGGAGCAGGAGCAATCGCAGGCAACAAGGAGATGCGATCTAGAAAGAAACAATATCAGAACCCAGAAATTCGAGTCATATCAACGTTTGGTAATCAAATTTCGATGACACTAAACACACGCGGCATAGCAATGTTGATCGTGATTGAGGTATATAAAACAGATCGTATGTACCTTAAGGCAATGAGCACATTTCTACGCGTCTCGGTCACAACAGTTATCGTCTATATCTACTGACAGGCCCACTACTAAAACTAAACATTGCGGGAGTTACTTCTATAATATTTTAGTGACGTGAAGCCTGGTCCAGATGAAAAACCGCCATTACCAATCCGACCATCCCAAATACAGAAATGACAACATCTTAAGCAAGTAGTACGGCCTAAGCGGGATCTTTATACACTTGTCACTAGGTAGTTTTTATTACACAAGTCTGCAAGTATGACAGATGTTATTCCAACTGCATGAGCAGTTGCATTGCAAGTAAACCCAGATGATGAAAATCACAAAGATGAGAAATGCCATCCTCATTAACACAGGCTACAATTCGAACTCAAACACCAAACATGACGCTGAACTTGGTGGCAAGAGGGATGGATATGATGGCAGCCCCCAATGCAACACCGAAAATACGGTGCGAGATGGAGAACGTAGCGCTCAGCTGGGGCTTCTTCAGAGGAAGATGAGGCGATAACGGGCGGTTTGCAACAGGAGATGACAGGGGACGACTTGTGTGAAGGGGTCGGCTTCCGGATGGCGACATCTTTGGTCGCAAAGCACCTAGAGGAGAAGATGTGTAGCCTTTAGCTTGCCCAGGATTCGAGTTCGAGCTACCAAGACCACCTGCAAAAGAACACAACACACTTAGAATAGTAGTTAAAGGGATGTCTAGTTGCATTCACGAAAGCTCATATGTAGAACATCATAGGCTATAGTACTTCCGCATACACACATGATAATTTACAATCAAAGATTTAGTAAGAAGATTGGTGCCGTATGAAGTCCAGTGAAATCATCGATAAAACAATAATAGCTTTCATCCATACAATAATAGAGGAAAATACCACTGAATGTTGCCACTATTGACGTTTCCTAGAGCTACAAATGACTGGAATCAACATTTACTTGAGATACGAAGAATGGAAAATGTATTGCTTCACTGGTCTGGTCAATAGCTCAGTGCCAACAGGGCAGATTGACATTTCCTAAATAACCTTATGTACTTGAAAAGATGCCAGCTGTGTCACCACTATCTCCTAATGGGTCTATCTCAAAACTATGATGCTACTTAAAACAAATCAGTGCAGGAGTTCTTACCACGGAGAGCAAATGGAGCGTCTCCGAATGGTGCAAATCGAGTGTTGCTTTGATACTTCTCCATTCCTGCCCAACATCCAGTAACCGTACATTAGCATCGACATAATCACAGTCCAGTAAACGGACATGACTAGCAAAATTCTACAAAGCTAAGTTCAGAATGATTAACAGAAGCATCTCCAAATCAAATATTCAAATGATCTTACTGCACTTGCCATCCGAACACAAACCAAGTAATTCATCAACACCAATACATTTCAGTAAAGCCCTAATCAATATCAAAGCTAAACATAGCTTGAAATATTGAAATGCTGAGCAAAGATAAAATCATGTTGCCCTTCAACAAATCTCTCTCATAGCTATAATGTACAATCGCCATATGGTATGCAGTACCAAAAGGATGGAGGAACTGCTGATGCCAGGAATATAAATGAGCATTATAATGTCCTGAAACATAAATTTGTTACAATCCAGATGCACGCATAAACATTCATAAGGAAAATAAGCTTAAGGATGGGTAGTCATACAATCATGCTATTGTAATAACTTACATCTTTCCAGTTAATCATCATTATCACTATTGACAAAAGGATATCTACATATTTTTCTTTTAAATCAGTAAGAATTCTTTGGGCGCACAAGGAATTACAAGTAGCCATTAATTTTTTTGGTAATAAAAGTGGAATGGAAGGATGCAATGGATAGATCTAAATCACAGCAGGGATTATGACTAATGCAAGCGTGAAATACAATTCCCCATGAAAAAGCAACTGTTCAGGAACATACAACCTACTCGTAAAGTGCAATTCCTGATAACATTGGGTGGGTTGAAGTACTTATCACAAAAGAGATTAGAATCTGAGAGCTTGCAGCAAATAAAAGATTCCACAGAACAATAACTATGTGTCGAAGTAAGCTAGGCTTCCTTACCGACAAAAGAAGCAACCACTAATTCCATTCCATGTCATGTAGCAGTTTTACATCATTTTTACGTATAAAACACTGAAATTTTACAGTCGAAACAAGGAAGCAAAGGATACAATTTTCTTATCCACTAATATAGCCAAGACCAGTTTTCGAGAAAAAAATAAAGCCAAGACCAACAAAGAGTACGATATGCAACCAAAAGAAAAGGAACAATCAAACAACAGCACACAGCAGCCACTCAAGGAGAAATTGGCAGCAGCCACCTCCCAACCTTGTGGCAGCACAACTAGTGCACATTCAGAAATGCCCGATCTGCGAGGCAGCATCCAACATAACTGCTACTGCCTAAAGCCTACTACATAACAACTTCAGCAAAAATGGCTATCACATCAACAACACAAAAGCTTTGATCCTTGAAGTTTCTTCAACATCTTATTGGCTTCAGACCAACAAAAGGCTCATTCCTCTTTGCTGTCTAGGACATACAGTTATACATATCAGTAACACTTTCTGAGATGATGTATTCATGTTTGACAAACATAACATAGCTACTTGCCAACTACAGTGTGATGGGTAATAATTTACACCAACAACTAAAGCTTGTGGTTTAAGAGAGACGCAATCACAGTATCAATCAAAAAGACAACTGATAAAAATTCACCCAATCAGTTCCCTTCCCCAATATTCCACCAAAACGAGATTCCAGACATCACTTACGACCAGCAACATTAATCATCTTCTGAGATCAGATTTGAGATGCCATCAACTTCACCTAAGAGAACCCTGAATCAAAGCTGACCACCCAAATCTTAGAAAACTCGAATGCCTCTAATGTCTAAGCCCACTACACCCACGATGGTCCTCTACTGGATCAGCCTAGGCCAGGATCCACACCCAGCAAAACATTACGAACCCTAGGGCAGATCCCGACGTAGCGGCGGGAAGACAACGGGACGAGGAGAATCAGAAACGAGACGAAGCAAGGACGCAGGTGCGATCAGGATGGCTGAGGTGGAGAGGAACTCACTGGACTTGTCTTGCTCGCCGATCGCCGATCGCCGAACTGATCGCCGCCTCCGCTGGTCCTGCCCCGCCGCCGATGGATGGGGATGGTGGAAGCCGCCGTGGGGTGTTATGGGCTAAACTCGAGCCATTAGATGGGCCGAGCCCATTTGAAATCTCTTTCAGGTTTTCAGCCCACGCTTAGACCTGCAGAAGGGCTTTGCTTGCTATACACGTGCGCGTTCTAGAACACTCACGAACGCCTTCACCGCAGAGAGAGCGCGCGCGACTGGCATGGCGAGCGGCGGCGGCGCGGCGCGGATGGACCCGGAGGCGGCGACGGAGCTGGTGCGGAAGGGCGCCACCCTCCTCTTCCTCGACGTGCCCCAGCGCACGCTCTTCGGAATCGACACCCAGGTGGGGCGCCTATCGCTGTGCTCTTCTCGGATTGTTCGTTTGGTGCGGGGCCCATGGATTTGAAGTGTTTTTAGAGTTCTGGATTTGAAGTGTTTTGCTTCCTCTACAGGTGTTCTCCGTCGGTCCCAAGTTCAAAGGGATCAAGATGGTGCCCCCGGGGCCGCATTTCGTCTACTACTGCTCCCCCAGCAGGTACTTAACATTCCCCACAAATTCGCAAAAGGGGCTAATCGTTTTCGTTTGTGCTACCTCTCCATGGTCAAGTTTGTCTAGCACCGTGCTTCTTAGACTTTGAGGTGCTATTGTGCCATTCTAATTCGGCATGGGACAATAAAAGTACAACTACAATGTTAACGCAACACATTTTCTGTAAGAATGGATCCCGTAATGTTTATGAAGACGTATGAGATCAGCAGCATCAAGCTGTGGCGTGCCTATTCTCTCTGATTCCCTGACCTGGACTTGCAACATTCTAAAGCGTTTCAGTGTTATCATATGTAACGACATATCTAAGGAGTAGCATTAAATCAACATAAGCATGCTGTCACGTTTTCGTGCTCTGTAATTCCTTGAACTGGCTTTGAAGCATTCTTGAAAATGTTTTGTGCTGTGTAAACTGGTGAAAATTTGTGTACACGTGTTGTTCATTTTACTTTAATACCCCCATGTTATAATAGTCGGTCCCGATTTATTATGGCTATGTCATTGCTTCATGTGATTCGATATACTCTACTGACCATATCTCCATTATCTGTGATCCTCTTAGGCATAGCAATGAGTTTGCACCTACTGTTGGATTCTTTGTTACTACCCAACCATCAGAGGTAATCTTTTTTCTGTTGGCCCAAGCATGTTTATTAGCTTCATTGATGCTATCTCACTGACTATTCCATGTAAAATTAAGCGCTGAAATCCAGTGTATGCTGCTATTGGAACTTATAGTAGCTTATCACATTAGAATCTCTTTTAGTAAGAAATAATCCGTCCTGTTTCTGAAATGAAGTTAATATGAATTTATTGTTCATAGTCTTTTATCCAGCTTAGACGAAATTAAATGGGTTACCGAATTGTAACTTGGGACCCCTGCTTTATAGGGTACCATTCTTTATGTGCTTTAGGTCTCTAGTTTTTTTCTTTCATTTTCATTTGCTGAACAAAAGAAGTCATGCATTAGCTTCCTAAACCATAGCAATGTTTATCCAGTAATCTACCGATACCATTTCAAGTATTGCATTGTGCATACTTATAATTATTTATGTATATAGCTAATGCCTGCTGTACATATAAATACAAAATAAATGCTAGTTTCTCTCTTCTGTACTCTATTTGTTTCATTCTCTGCACTAACAATTTCTGCATGCACTCACACAAACTGTCATGCTCATAATAACTCATATTTCCAAATTACTTCATGGAAGTTGGAAGGACGCACAAGTTGTTTACCCTCATGGATTCTTTTGATTTACAACTTCATCAACTTATGTGTCTGTTCAAGACATGCATAAGGGGGCTAGAGGGAGTGCAAATTTATGTATAGGGAAAGGATGAAAATAGGTACTACATCAAAGTGTGCTTGGAAGGGTATTGTAATAGTAGAAAGCTGGGGGAAAAAATTAAATTATATGTAATGGATGATGGTACAAATTCTGTTTGAAGATTCGAAGGGGATATGCAGTATAATTGCTCCTCCATAAAAAAGGGACTGATGCCATTTAATTGGACGCTTATGCATACCCATCTTCGGTGTGATATTTCCAGGCGCTTGTTCGAAAGTGGGATGCACAAGAAGAAAGGTTAATCAGACTGCCAGAAGAAGAGGTGCTATCTTAAGTACTTATATTTTCAACCATGAACCATTCAGTTAGTAGTTTGATTGTTTATTTATTCATGGCTGGGCTTCTTCTCAATGCTGTCCTGCCTGATTGATAAGAGGATAATAGAAAATAAGATATTGTATCTTGATAAGATAATGGTTACTTTGAACCTAAACTATCATATTTCTACCAATCGTATCAATAAATAGATGTAACCTGTAGTGGCAGTAGTCTGTTAATTATTCTTGCAAGAGGCCTCATGCTCTATTTCTGATGATTAATGCCATACTTCTCTTGGTTATGCACACCATCCCCAATTCTGTTTAGTTGAGCTTCTCGATCACACCATAGTATTGCATATTCTACTGGAATGAGATGGCAATTAGTCTTCAAAGCCAATATTTCAATAAGATAAAAAAGCACATTTTGTGAGATGATAGTGCCAGACAGTCGGCAGCATCAAATTCTCATTAGTGTTCTTCACTTGGCATGCTTTAACTGTTGCACACTTGTATGTTTTAAAACATAAACAGTACATCAATAATGCTTGGATAATACAGAAGATATACGGCTTCAACTGGAACGACATCTCTCCATATACCTAATCTTCTGGATCTGTACTAAATATGACAAAAGTTAACACAGTGCACTAAATGCATTTAAATTACTAAACATGAATCAGGTAACGATGGATTTGCATCTGTCCCAAAGAATCCGGGCTCCTGTAATATCGCTGTGACCTGACATAATATTGAATTGTGGTTGCATGCATTTGGTTTTTCTTGAGTTTGGATACTGAAGTTTCTTTTCTTTTTAGGAAATCAGATACACAGAAGCAGTAAGACGTTTCGAGTTTGATGATCATCTTGGACCATATAATTTGGACTCTTTTGGAGACTGGAAGCAACTTTCAAGCTACTTGTCAAAGAGTGTGATTGAACGGCTTGGTATGAGATGCCTTTTTTATTGTTGCTTGTATATTGGTTAGAAATGGACACATTATAACAAGATTGATAAAATCAGAAGGTGGAGTAAAAAGATTTGTATTTGTTTTTTTTTCTATCCAGAACCAATAGGAGGGGAAATTTCAATTGCGTGGGAGTCATCATGGATGGATAAATCTCCCCAAAGTGACATGGAGAGACGTTTGATGGAACAATTAAGAGAAGGCAAGTTTGCAAAGGATGCTCCTGTGCAGTCTGAGAAGAGAGGATGCTACTACACAAATATCCCTGTTTCGGTGAAGCATAAGAACATCTCTAGGGATGAACTGACGGCTCTGAATTTGGACAAAGTAACTTTCTCACCATTTATAGTTCCACCAAATCTATAGAACTGACATTTGATGATATGAAGCTTGTCTTATCATTACATATCTACTCTTCTGTTCATTCATGATGTTCCATTTAATTCATGAAGCAACTATTTGTCTGAGATGAACCTATATATGACTATGTTTACAACATTTTTAGTTCTACGTATGAAAAATAAGTATGTGCACATTACAATATAGTACAATCATAGTTAGGCATCATAGGGTATATTATATTTCAACATGTTAATCACACTGCCATCAATAATTCACTCCAACTATAGTACAGTCTGCAAGACATGGTAACCTTTACCATATTGGATAGTTTGCTTAAAGTGATTATTGACAAGGCTGCTTTACTTCTCAGACAAGCTTGCTGGAGAGTGTTATAGCCAAAAGCTACCAAGGCCAGGAAGAGTTGCTCTTGGGCGAGCTGCAGTTCGCTTTCATAGCTTTTATGGTACTGCAGACAGAACTAAATCTTTTTCTGTTGTTAATGAGTTAGAGGCTCTGTTAAACTATCATCTTACGTATTTGAGTTGTGCAGATGGGTCAGTCACTAGAGGCTTTTATGCAGTGGAAAGCATTAATCAGTCTTCTTTTGAGCTGTAGCGAAGCCGTAAGTACTATCCTATTGTTAACATTAAGCAGTATTGCTACTGTTTACCTGCATACACAGATGCATTTTGCTTCCTTTGTGGCATCCCTCTTACACTTTAAATATTGGCAATAGTTGTTTATTCTTGGGCTAGATCGTTGTGGTTCTGATCTTTTGGGGTCCATTCTGCTAGCCATGTATTATCGTCTTAGAAAATTGCTTGTCCATATTTTGCTACGTCATGCATTACAAATTTGAACGTCTATCTCAGGGTACACCTTGTTGAAGTTGATACTCCAGTTGAAATAATTTGTTAGGAATCCATAACGGTTTGTAGGTACATGTATCTCATTAGGAACAAACAGCAGGCATTTAGTTTGTTTCTGAACTTCCATTTCAGCATGCAGCTTGATGCAGCTAAGTCTCTATGCTTCTGTCAATACTCAGTCGAATTCCCTCCTGGCTATTTCTAGTTTTCTATACAATATTTATAGTGTTGCATGCTTGTTTGACCCTTTCTTTTGTCATCCCTGGCAGCCCCTTCATACAAGGACAAACATGTTTGTCAAGGTATTATCTGGCCGTTCTAACATTTTATTTCTAGTGCTAAAGCATGTTTTACTAAATTATCCAAGCAAGTGTAGTCAATCACTGGGGCTAACAGATATTTCACTATGTTATTTGCTATATTGTGTTGATTCAGTTCATTAGGACAGTTTACTTTCAAATCAAGCATGGCTTTCAACGTACCCAAGATTCCAGGAGTAGTGGGGATATGGGTAACTCTCTTTTTCTGGATGAGGCATGGTTTTCCAGAGACATGTTCCTGTACCATCTTTCCAAGGTAATTTTGTTGGTGGTAACAACTAACAGGGTATATAGCATTCTGTCCATTTCAACAACGCAGGAAGCAAAATGAGTCCTTTTTCACTTCTAAAGTTATTGCATACATATCTTTAGTCTATCTTCCCGTTAATATCCTGATCCATACCTTGTGTTGATCCATCTTTTGCATTTAACTAACCTCATCTTATAGAAGAAATAAAATAGATATTAATGTTAGCTGAATGTTCTCGGTTGTCTAGACTCCATAACCTTTTAATCTCTCACGGCAGAATGAATCAAAGTTCTACATAAACTCATCCAAACATGTTTGACGTCAGCAAATTTTAGTTATATTTGAGTCTGACCTGTGAAATAGTTTTCTTGAAAGTCATGCATCTTAATAACTTGGTCTACATGAACCATTGATTTTTCATTGTTGCTTTTTCAGGATTTCCTTACTGTGGTACTTGAGGCCCCTGTTGTGGATGGAGATCTTCTATCATGGGTTTGTATTCCTGAAACTTCTCTTTCTGATGGCACAAAATTTTCTAGCAATTCTGTATTTCAGACTTGAATTTGCATTGAAATCTTAAAGTGAGTACTGAGCTTTCTGATCTGTGACTTAAAATATCACAGGCAGAAATAGTTATCTAGTTACTGTTGTCCCTGGATTAACGTTAGCAAACAATGTGACTAGACCAGTAATCCTTTGAGAATTTTGTTGCAATTTCATGTGCATGAACAAAAGATTTGTATGTCAGGTTTTATGTGAGTAAAGTATTCTTCAAAGGAACATCTAGGTTACAGAGCAAATAAGGTGTTGCTAATTATAACTGAGCATTGTCACTGCAGCTGCAGAGGACAGGTTTCAGATATAATAGTGTGCATTGTTGCATAAATCTTAAAACTGTTGAATTTTGTAAACTTAATAACATTTCCTTCTGTATCCAGTCTAGAAAACTTAAAGCACTTCTGGAGACCACATTTGGATGGGATCTAGAGAACAATGCAGTGAACCTTATTGATGAAGATGATGAGGTGAATACAGATCCTCATCTAGTGATAACACTTATCTGTAACACTTCAGTAAAAAAGTAACAGTTCTTTTCCATATGACTGCAGTTTGCGCCTGTGGTTGTGGAAATGAATGGGTCATAGGTGGTAAAATCACATTCCATGAAATCTCGTGAGTACCCTTGTAGGTATGCAAAAGACCTGTCCAACTCTTTGATTGGTATGTTGAATACTTGAATCATGAAAGGTTCTACATAACCATTTTATGCCTAGCTTGCTGCTGGAATCCTAAGATTCTTGCTTATGATCTGTGTTACAGTTACTAGGCACACAATGATGCGCGGATGCACGAATTTTATTGCCTGTATCGATGCAAGATACCTGACTAATGGTTGACATGCTTACCAGTTGACAACTTATTTGAAGATGGAGTTGAATATGATCCTCAGTTCAGTGTGCCATGTAAATATTTGGAGAGCTTAACCGTGTATCTTGGATGGTGGTGCGATGTGCATATGTTGCAGACTGTGAACACTATGATAGTGTCCTTTTTTTAAGGGAAACTACGGTGGGGTTTGCCCCCCTGAATTCTCTCATTTAACTGAAAGAGGGCCCGTTTGGCTGCCTGAATCGTTTCCGATTCAGAGCAGAATCACAAGAAACGCTACCAAATGGCAAAATGACGAAACAATTCACAGCCGAATCGGTCCGAAATGTTTGGTCTTTTTGGCCTACGGGCGTTCCACGCCCGAAGAGGTGTTCCGCATGCAAAAAACTTCGTTTGCCATGCACCTCTCCTTCGAGTTCCAGAAAATTACGGCAAAATTGCCACCGTGTTGCTAATCCCGTCACGGCCTCACGTTTTGCAGGACGCTGCCACCCAGCTGCTGGTTGTGTGCGCGAGTGGGAAGGGTTTTGCATTCGCTCTTTCTCCCCATCCTATTTTGCTCTTCTCCATGGTTTGCACCTGCTCCCATCGAGCTCTCTTTCCCGCATTGGCGGCTTTTCTTTTTCTGTTTTGTGTTCGCGAGTGGGAGGAAGAAGCAGAACATGTGAAGCTTACAGGTGGAGCCAAACCTAAATTGCTAAGGGCAAGGTTTGGCTACACATAATTCAGCTTTACTTGCTTCTTTTTTTATTGCTATGCTCTCATATAATATGTAAAAAAAAAGGAAATTTAGTATCACATTCATAACAGGGGTATACTGGTAAATGTAATCCTCCTCTCTCCAGTGAATCTGAATGCATATTGTTAGCCAAACTGTTTCACAAGTGATTCTGATTCAGCCTGAGAATCGTTTTTAGGGAGAAACTGAAACGTTTCTGATTCTCGAAGAATCATACCAAACGCACCTAGAGTTTTTACAAAATATTTCGTTGCACAGTGACGAATTTGTTGCAACCATTAATTCAATACGTTTTCAATGTGGAGCGGGGGGCACACACCACCCATAGCTTGAGCCTTGAGGTGTTCAGTTAACAATGAGAAGACCAAAGAGTTGAGACAAGGTATTTTTTAAGCACCCATTCGGGATTGAAGAACTTCAGACTCAACGCCACCTACAATTTCCGTGCAAAGTTAAATCCTCCAGGGCCAATTGTTTGGAAAACATCAAAACAGGACATCTCTTATGTTTAAAACAAGCTTTTGCAACCCCCGGAACAAAATTTCTTCCGGTATGTCCAAATTAGTTTGAGAGCCTACTCCGGCGTGCACAAGAATCGATTATTGGCTCCATCACAATGATCAATATGAGTCTCGTACAAATACGAGCTTGAACAAAAGCTCCTCTCAACTTGGGATTTACCTTATATGTCCGAGATAGAAATTGGATTGGAACAATAGATTCTATGAAATCGTACCTGGCATTTAACTAAGCCTCACAGTACGCGCTTATGGTGGTGCCCCACTTGTCTGTGACAAAACTATAGCTCCTCCTTTGGATCTTTTCGCGGTAATTCAACATGGCATGTGCCTGGAGGGCCTAGTCACTTTGTAATTTTGTGTTGTACCTGTTGAAAAAGAGGTGCAAATGGAATCTAGTAACATGTGGCTCCCTCATTAACCTTGGGATGGGGGTAATTTATTTGGAGGTCTAAGCTAGCTTTAAACTAACTTTGACAGCAGTAGGGTGGGTGTGAGGTGATTATGTGCTGGGGTTGCTTTTTAGGGTTTCAGTTCGCCGGTTCTTTTCTTACCAGCACAGCACTATCATATGGTCTGCACTTGTTTAGCATTTCTGGTGAGTTCTTCCATGCAGTACTTGTATGCTGAGTTTTTCACTCAACAAAAAAAAAACTTGAGGTGTTTATTTGGTGGACCATAAAAATATTTTTTAGGAAACTATCTGTTTGTGTGTGTTATTTTTCTTTCTTTTTTTATTGTGGGGAGGGGGGATTAAACTGTACAGTTCATGCAGTACAAAATTGGTTGGACAATTTAATATACTAGCAAAACACTCTACTTGGATCTTGAAACGAAAACGGGCATTGCATTGGGATCTAAAACCTCTTGTTTATAGGAGTAAACCTGTTACTCCAGCTTTGTGCCTGCAGGCTGCAGAGCAAATTAGCAGTAATTTAGTGGCATCCAGTAAGAAGAATTTTTACAGCTAGCTGGACCTGTACTTTTCCAGGATCCACATGCACAGCATGATTCGATCCTTGAAGTTTTAACAGTTTAATCTCTACATGGAGCATGTCTTACATCTCGCCTTGTTGCCGTCAATCGATCATGATTCTATACTGCATAGATTAGATCAGTTTCTTGAAGTTTGAAATGTACGATAAACACTATTAATTAGAACAAAAATGGTCAGCATTTGGGAAACATGGCGCTTATAGTAATAACCTTATCGATTTTCAAAAGTGCTGGTAACTTGTTGAGTCTTCTCCTTCTTATTTTGCCTTGAATGGATTGTCATCATTCTTCTTGCTACTTTCCCTTGAATGATATGTTTTCTTGTGCAATATTCATGAATGGAACTGCATCAACACCGATTTAGCACCAATTTGACCAAATATCAAAACTGGGCAAATAAAAACCAATTTACATGGTTGTGGAATATGCCATGCCCCTTGCCGAAGTTTCAGGCGTTTCCAAAATTTCCGAACAATGTTTGTGGAGTGCATTCTGCACTCTTCCACTGGTTAACATTTTCAGCATGATGTTTCCTCAACTATGAATTGCCGCAGATGGTACCCCCCCCCCCCCCCCTCCTCTGTAACAATAATTATTATTTTAGCTGTCTTACGTTAAACATTTTTATCTTTGATCATTTTTAAAAAAAATTGTATAGTAGCAACATACGAATTACATATTCCAAAACTATTTCTCATAGTGAATCAAAATTATGATAATCTTTTTTTTGTGATAACAAAAAGTATGATAATCTTATGTTGTTAAACCATAAACATTTTTAGTAATTGATGGTAAAAGATATACAAATATGTGACTTTGAGGACAAGAGTAGAATGGTTATAACTAATTTAAAATGGAGTAATTTGAAGGCTGGCCAGTATCTAAAAGCGTTATATTCAGTGTACTTAACTCTTTCAAACCAATCATAATGTCTTAAATGCACACGAGTGTGGAACTGTCTTGTCACTATTCAAGGATGCCAATTGGCCGTCAAATAAGCCCCCTGTGCCCAACTTTGCAATGTGGCCCGGTTCTTTATTCCCCCAAAACCAGGAACTAGTATGACCTAACCAATTGAGTGACACCTGACAGCAAAAGAAACAACTAAATTTTATAAGCCAAAATCTATATGCATGGAACCAAAAGTTTTGTCACGGGCCCATGTTGCTACTGTGAAGACCCCTTTTTGACCAGGAATTTAAGAACAAAGAGAAAATTGTGATTCAGAAGACTGTGAAACTAGAACAGCTTGGAATTTTCTTTGGTTCACATTTTTTTTTAAGGAATAACGTCCTTTAATCGTTCACTATTTGTCTGTAAGATGAGGACCAGGACGTTTCGAAAGCTATCTCCATTTTTGAATTCTACTGGATTATGATTATCCCCCTTTGTAGGTCAAACTGCTTTCAGATGATTTGGTGTTTTGCCAACTTTGTAGATTTCAAATTGGGTATATTACCGTGTTCCATTGCTGAATAGATGAGTGGAAATGTGACAGGGTAACTCAGTAATCTAACTCTCAACCCTTTTACCAAACAACCAGGAGTACTAGATTTTTCTTATAATCTTTTTCATAACGTCCTAAGAAAATGTACCTCATACAAGAACAATAAACCACAAATGGTCTCTGATAAGTGATAACATGGAAAAATGGATATCCCTAAAAAATTAGGAAAAATGGATATTATAACTGCATACTACCCACTAAGAACCACACCTCTTTACCATAAACCAAAAATAACCATTTTCCTTTTCATATTTGCAAAGCCTAGTACAACCTCCGGCATTTTTTTATGTTGGGAGAGCTGAGTTTAGCTCACTCGATCGACATCAACAAATAATGTTCAGAGAGCGTACATTATATTACCAATTATTATATATACAGCCTCATACAAGATCGGAGTATATTATACATGCTTCCTAGCTACCAATCTTTACATGGGCTCATGAACACATGAAAAGAAAGCTCCAAAGTAGTTAATTACCCTTGTTATGCGTGACAGTTTTTGTGGTGGTACTAGTATGTATATATTGGGGACAATGAAGGATTAAGCCGACCACAAGCCACATCCTAGGCCATTGAT
Source organism: Eragrostis curvula (assembly GCA_007726485.1). Lineage (NCBI taxonomy): Eukaryota > Viridiplantae > Streptophyta > Magnoliopsida > Poales > Poaceae > Eragrostis > Eragrostis curvula. The sequence continues at coordinate 3,322,646 of RWGY01000045.1, forward strand.
ATGATGCCTCCCAATTCCTTCTGCTTGACACCATTCCTCAAAAGAAACCCCAGCCCCATTCAAATCAGAACACTTTGAGCTAGAGATGCTTTTCTTGGGTCGCAATTGACTAGTTACCTGCAGCCTAACATGGCTCCAATTTAAATAGGTAGCCGCACGCCCAGAGCCCGATGCCAAGCCTACATTTTTAATAGTAGATTAGACAGAGGGTTAGACTGTAGTGTAAACACTGTTAATGTAATAGGAGTAGTAGTACTTGGCTAGGAATAGAATATCATAGAATATCATACCACTTCTCAGAAGTCACCCCCACCTTCACTGTGAACGTTACCATTTTTTTTAAAAAAAAAACATTTTGAAGTTGCTTACCTTTTGCATTGGTCGGCAATTATTTGTAACTATACAGTGAAACATTATATTCTCCCAGTAGTGGATAACAGCAAAGTGTCAGATTAATTTGACATGAACAATAAACTTCGTGCGGCAGTGTACATTTTCTAGTTAGCGGATATCAAGTGCTAGGCCCAATGGTCAGCATCTTAACCTCATCTCTCTCCACTGAACTACACGTAGGGACCTTCCTCTGCTTAGTTCTCTCCCCTGCAACCTACAGTACACAAGCACATATATAGTCTTTAGTAGATGTTTGCAATTGAAGAGAAACCTGCCATATTTATAAATAGAACATACAACAGAGCTTCCTGCCATATTTATAAAGAGAATATAAGCAAACAGTTGTTTGTTTTGTCATGACCATGAAAATGGATCAAAATATCCGAGGCTAAATTTTATTTATCATGATAATTCATACCAGCCATTCTTGTTGATATTGCATTGCCAACTCCTTTGCTTCAATCTAATTTCTTAAAAGTTACTATTTTAAATTTATCTCTTATTAGTCCCAAACTCTCACTATTAGGGAGGGTAATGTGAATGTTAAAGCAAAAAGGGTTGATCTGAAGTTTTTACTGATGACCTAGAGATATAGTGGTCTTTTAGCTTTGTTCCTATTTTGTCTTAATACTAACCATACCCCTGTGTTACAATGATGAAGCTATAGCCACTGCAGAAAGATGCTCCGTGTCGAGCCACCTCACCCCTCCTTAATCCATACGTATACATCATTTGTTTACTAACAAGCTGGAGCTTGCACGACACAATTAAGGTTCGTGCCAACCAGGAGATCGAATTGCTGTGCTCACAAACCAAAATGTTTTGTTCCGACAAAACCGTGAGAAGTCATCACTCATACGTGGAATTTGTTGCTGCTAAACAAATGTTTTTTTTTTTGTTGGGTGGGGGGTGGGGCGTTACGAATAGAAAGTGCTAAACCCAGAGTACGTAGTCCATACCTCAGTAAGAGCTCATGATAACTAACACAAATCCGATAAAAATATGTAAACTATATAGACCAAGCTAAATTAATCACAGAGTAAATGGTGAAAGATTAAACTGGAGCACGTATGCATCTGCGGCGAATACATGGACGTATAACTCAGTATGAAGATGCATCACTCGATGGTATCATCTGCTTAAGCAAATAGTATTTCATTAGTTAATTTTGTTTAGCCTTGTAGCTCGTGACAATAGCATATATATGCATATGCACCTGCTCTCAGGCGCGTGACGTACGCGTGATCCGATGAATAACCGCATGCCGGCATCTTCCCATTCTCTATGCACAAAATAAACCCCTCCTTAACAACTATTATATTAGAGAGGGACAGGCTTGCAGTGTCCTACACTATTTTTCAGTCCATTAGGCTAGGAATCAAGCAATTGTAAAACTTCTCTAGGGTTACCACGGTCTATTTACAGAGTGATTTGATATTAAATTACATCTATTAACTTAATATTTGAAAAAAAAAAGTCACCATGCTTGCTTTCAAGGGCCAGAAAATCGATATATTTCAGACAAAAAAGAAAGAAAAATTACTAACCAGCAACTAGAAAAAAAAAACAAATCCGAAATGCCCTCCACAAGTTGTAAACAACTCCCACTTCAAGATGAAAAAAGAAATAAGAAAACCACTTCCATTATGAAAATTTAGTCCAAAACACCTCCACCTGTTTTAAATTACCAACCATTATTATTATGAAACAATAGCTTGAAATACCTATACTACACGCTATTGTCGTTACAAAAACAATTAACTGGAAATGCATTCAGTATAATACTACAATACTAATCATGTAAATGTGTGCAACTATATTTTACTAGGCATCAAATAAATACTCAAGTCACATTTTTTAGTTCTGACTAACTCTCTTTTTCTGAACCAATAAAGTCACAGACATATACCAACACACTGCAGCACCGAACCAAAAAGAGCTTTTTATTTGTTGGATAAAGGAAAAAAAAAGGCTTAAAATGGCCAAATTAGTGCAAAAAGTGATCATGGTATTCAGTAAAATCGTTTCCAGGGAGACACAAAATCAGAAATAACACTTGAGAATCGGAAACTCCACCGGATGGAGCCTTGTTGTGTGGCTACATGAACATATGTATAGCGTGTGTGTTATGCTGCATTAGTTCTAGTAGTACTCTATTTCAACTATAACATTTTCATTGGAATTTCAGTCTTACACTTGGAAAAACTGCTAAAAGAATTGAGGATTTTCAGATTAAACTTTTTTAGGACACAAGATTCTCTCACTCTTTTGGGAAACATGCTACATATATGCATACAGGACGGACTTGTTGGGAGTCAATGCCACTTTTGCCCTTGGATAAACTCCCCCATTAACTAACTGATGTAAGCTTCAATCACCAGCGCACGACACATCAGCGGAGCCCAGGGTCGCATCCCAGCCGTCCAACACGCAGCGTGGCGCATCAAGAGCTCAAGACACAAGGGGTAGAACAGGTGGCCGTGACAGGGCAGAGCACTATGCGCCCATTGTTGTGGGTTTAGCATTGCGTATTGAAAACACACACAAAGCAGAAAAGGCAGAGCACACCAAGCTAACCCCTGCCCCCTAATTTGTCAGTGCCGCCCCAATTTCTTTCCCGCGCTCCAATGCGCTCTGTTTCTCTCTCCACCACCAGCAAGAGAGAGAGAGAAGAGAAACAACAAAGGGAGCACTGAGGGTTTTGAGGAGCCCGATGCATCGGTGCAAGAACCTCCCATTCATCAACCACCTCCTTCCTGCAACAAGCAAGCAGGCCGCAGGACACAAGCCAACACCTTTGAGGGTTTTGAGGAGGAAGAGAGAGAAACAATAGACAGAGAAAGAAACAGAGGAGAGAGAGATGGCTTCTTGTCACTGAATCCGTTTCCATCTCCATAGAGATCATCGCCGGTCTCTCCGGGGAGCAAGCAAGCGGCTTGCTTGGTGCATTGTGCAGTGCCCGAGCCCCAAACAGCGCGCATTTTTTGATGCGGCGGCCATTGTTGCCATCGCCAAGCCCCATGCGCCGCCGCCTCGTTCCCCTCCTCTTACTCCACCTCCTCCTCTTCGCCGCCGCCTCCTCTGTTTCCTCTGCTTCCAACTCTGAGGTCGCGTTCCTGACGTCGTGGCTGAACACCACGGCGGCGCGGCCGCCGGATTGGTCGCCGGCGTCCGCGTCGCCGTGCAACTGGTCGCACGTCTCCTGCGACGGCGGCGGAGCGGGCGCCGTGACGTCCGTGAGCTTCCAGTCCGTTCACCTGGCGGTGACCGTCCCGTGGGGGCTCTGCGCGGCGCTGCCGGGCCTGGTGTCGTTCGTGGTCTCCGACGCGAACCTGACCGGCGGCGTCCCCGACGACCTGTGGCGGTGCCGCCACCTCGCCGAGCTCGACCTCAGCAACAACGGTCTCACTGGCCCCGTGCCGGCGTCGCTCGGGAACGCGTCGGCGCTGGAGACGCTGGCGCTGAACTCGAACCAGCTGTCCGGCCCCATCCCGGCGCAGCTCCCGGCATCGCTGAAGAACCTGCTCCTGTTCGACAACAAGCTCTCCGGCGAGCTTCCCGCGTCGCTCGGCGACCTGCGTCTGCTGGAGTCGCTCCGCGCGGGGGGAACCGCGACCTGTCCGGGCCCATCCCGGAGTCCATCTCGAAGCTGTCGAAGCTCGTGGTGCTGGGCCTCGCCGACACCAAGATCTCCGGCGCGCTGCCGGCGTCTCTCGGGCAGCTGCAGAGCCTGGAGACGCTGTCCGTGTACACGACGGCGCTGTCGGGCGCCATCCCGGCTGAGCTGGGGAACTGCTCCAACCTCACCTTCATCTACCTCTACGAGAACCAGCTGTCCGGCCCGCTGCCGCCGTCCCTGGGCGGTTTGCCGCAGCTGCAGAAGCTGCTCCTGTGGCAGAACGCGCTGACGGGGCCCATCCCGGAATCCTTCGGCAACCTGACCTCGCTGGTGTCCCTCGACCTGTCCATCAACTCCATCTCCGGCGCCATCCCGGCTTCCCTCGGCCGCCTGCCGGCGCTGCAGGACCTGATGCTGAGCGACAACAACATCACGGGCACCATCCCTACAGCTTTGGCGAACGCGACTTCGCTGGTGCAGCTGCAGCTGGACACCAACGAGATCTCGGGCCTCATCCCTCCGGAGCTCGGCGCGCGGCTGTCCAACCTGCAGGTGCTGTTCGCGTGGCAGAACCAGCTTGAGGGCGCGATCCCGCCCACGCTGGCGAACCTGGGCAGCCTCCAGGCGCTGGACCTGTCGCACAACCACCTGACGGGCCCCATCCCGGCGGGGCTCTTCGCGCTGCGCAACCTCACCAAGCTGCTCCTCCTCTCCAACGACCTCTCCGGCGTCATCCCGCCGGAGATTGGCAAGGCGTCGTCGCTCGTGCGGCTGCGGCTCGGCGGCAACCGTCTCGCGGGGACGATACCCGCGTCCGTGTCCGGGATGAAGAGCGTCACGTTCCTCGACCTCGCCAGCAACCGCCTCGCCGGCACGGTGCCCGTCGAGCTGGGAAACTGCTCGCAGCTCCAGATGCTGGACCTCAGCAACAACTCGCTCACGGGGACGCTCCCGAGTCGCTCGCCGCCGTGCAGGGACTCCAGGAGATCGACGCCTCGCACAACCGCCTCACCGGCACCGTCCCCGACGCGCTCGGGAGGCTCGAGTCGTTGAGCCGGCTGGTGCTCGCCGGCAACTCGCTCTCCGGCGCCATACCTTCGGCGCTCGGGCAGTGCCGGAACCTCGAGCTCCTGGACCTCAGCGACAACGAGCTCGTCGGCACCATCCCCGACGAGCTCTGCGGCCTGGACGCGCTCAACATCGCTCTCAACCTGAGCCGGAACGGCCTCACCGGAGGGATACCGTCCAAGATCTCGGCGCTGAGCAAGCTCTCCGTGCTGGACCTGTCCTACAACTCTCTGAACGGCAACCTCGCACCGCTCGCCGTCGGGCTGGACAACCTCGTCACGCTCAACGTCTCCAACAACAACTTCTCGGGCTACCTCCCGGACACGAAGCTGTTCCGGCAGATGTCCACGTCCAGCCTCGCCGGGAACGCCGGGCTCTGCACCAAGGGCGGCGACGTCTGCTTCGTCAGCGTCGACGCCAACGGCCGGCCCATGTCGACGAGCGCCGCCGAGGACGCGAGCCGCGTGCACCGGCTCAAGCTGGCCATCGCGCTGCTGGTGACGGCGACGGTGGCGATGGTGCTGGGCATGATCGGCATCCTCCGCGCGCGGCGGATGGGCATCGGTGGAAAAGGCGGCCGCGGAGGGAGCAGCGACTCGGAGAGCGGCGGGAGCGGCGACCTGGCGTGGCCGTGGCAGTTCACGCCGTTCCAGAAGCTGAGCTTCTCGGTGGACCAGGTGGTGCGCAACCTGGTGGACGCCAACATCATCGGCAAAGGCTGCTCCGGCGTGGTCTACCGCGTCAGCATCGACACCGGCGAGTTCATCGCCGTCAAGAAGCTCTGGCCCAACAGCACCACCCACGCCGGCAAGGACGACGTCCGGGACTCGTTCTCGGCGGAGGTGCGCACGCTGGGCTCCATCCGCCACAAGAACATCGTCCGCTTCCTGGGCTGCTGCTGGAACAAGACCACGCGCCTGCTCATGTACGACTACATGCCCAACGGCAGCCTAGGCGCCGTGCTCCACGAGCGCCGCGGAGGAGGAGGGCTGGAGTGGGACGTGCGGTACCGTATCGTGCTCGGCGCCGCGCAGGGGCTGGCTTACCTGCACCACGACTGCGTGCCGCCCATCGTTCACCGCGACATCAAGGCCAACAACATCCTCATCGGACTCGACTTCGAGGCCTACATCGCAGACTTTGGACTCGCCAAGCTAGTCGAGGACGGCGATTTCGGAAGATCCTCCAACACAGTCGCAGGATCATACGGCTACATCGCCCCAGGTACGTCTTATGTTCTGAATCCTGAATATCATCAAAATGCAAAAGTAATTACACAGAACAAACTAATGAACTCACAATCTGAAAAACAATAATGTGCAGAGTACGGGTACATGATGAAGATCACTGAGAAGAGCGACGTGTACAGCTACGGCGTGGTGGTGCTGGAGGTGCTGACGGGGAAGCAGCCGATCGACCCCACCATCCCGGACGGGCTCCACGTGGTGGACTGGGTGCGCCGCTGCAAGGGCGCCGCCGACGTGCTGGACCCGGCGCTGCAGGGACGGAACAGCGCCGAGGTGGAGGAGATGCTGCAGGTCATGGGCGTCGCGCTGCTCTGCGTCAGCCCCACGCCAGACGACAGGCCCACCATGAAGGACGTCGCCGCCATGCTCAAGGAGATCAGGCTCGAGCGAGAGGAATTCGCAAACGTCGACGTCCTCCTCAAGGGATCGGCCGCGTCGCCGCCGCATCACGCTCTTCCCGTGGCCAAGGCGACATCGTCGACGTCAAGCACGCCGCCGTACCGGCAAGGCGCCCCCGGCAACAACAGCCACAGCAACAGCGGCAGTAGCAGCAGCTTCTCCGCCATCTACAACTCGTCCAATAAGGCCAAGACGCCGTCTGGCTGAAATCTGAGAGCCAACAAGCAGCAGAGCAAAACTGATGGGTGGGTCATCCATGTCAATTTCTTCTCAGCAGCTAGCAGATGAACAATGTCTCGGCCGGGAATATGTTCTTCCTGGCTGTTGTGCTTCTTTTCTGCGTCTGAATCTCAAAGGCAAGAAGCGTTTTGGAGAGCAGGTTTGCGATGGTGGTCAGCTGTGTAAATGACGGGGGACAGGGTTAAGGATAGGTTCTTTGCATATTTGTTTTCTTTTTTTTGGAGGACTTAGGATTTAGACGTTGAAGCAAAGGCTTTGATGCCTTTTTTTTTAATGAGAGTTCAGTGTATGTCTGTTTGAATAAAAGATCGAAATTTCGTACTAGAATGCCCATACGGATGTGCAAAGATTTGCCAGCTGCTATTGAGTGTACTGCCTTCGGTGATTCAGGATCAGACGCTCTTATGTAGTAAAATCACAGGGGGCGCAGAGAAATTTTGGGCAGATGCAAAATTAGCAGTCTATTTAGGAGATTAATGAGAATTATATACTTGCAATCTCATTTTTCTTTTACTGATGAGCCTTCAGTTTGCGTACGCCTTCAAAGGATCTTTTAATTTCACTGAAGATCTCTTGAAGGGCCAAACAGAGAAGATCAAAGCACTTTATTCACAGTAAGACGAGAAATATGACGAGGCATATATTTATGGCTACATGAATCGACATGTTAAAACTATCCTCTTTGGGTTATCATACAAGGATCTGTCAATGCTTTTAAGTAATATAAAGCTAACAAAAAATAGATTCAGGTCAATGCCATACCTCAAAGATTAGAAAACATCACTAGCGTCAAATAGAGGGTACAATTTTACAACAGACCAAGTTATCATAATCTGAAGCCAAAAAGACAGCCTTACTGGCTTGCTGCATAAGAACAGCAGCGGACATCTTTCACTTGCAAAACTGGCAAATAAGCATTTTTCCTATCATTCACTCGAAAGATTCAAGTATGACTCACTTACTAAAATCCTAAATACAGTATAGGGATGATTCAAACTTTTCTCCCCATGCAACCTGTAGACTCCTCCGAATGCTCCGGTAACTGGATTAGGGAAAGCATAGAAAACACGCTTGAATATTTGATGAACAAGCGCCATTGCGCACCTGGAAACAAACAAACAAACAAACAAAAGATGAAAAATAAGAAGATAAAATTCATACCAAAAGTTGGATATGAGTGAATATACATTGCGCATGGTTCCCAGGCTAGGTAGATATCAAATCCTGTGCAGAGATAGGGTCCGGTGGCTTCTGACAAATCACTGCAGCATGCTCCATCTGCATATTGTTCAATGTATATGTATCATCTAGTAAATACAGGTGGGCCCTGTGGCAGAAGGTAATAACAATGTCAATTCCCACAATGCTATGTCCTCTTGTGCACAATTCTCACAAGCAAGACCGGTAGAAGAGAAGAGAGAAATAGTATTTTTTTAATGCCTTATGGTTGGCAATAGCTATATGGATGGCATTATCCATAAATGCTATAATGCCCCTTTCACAATGCATATGTATCTCTATATGTACCACATTTATTGTATACTGCCTTTTATATGTCTTCATTGTGGCTGCTATAAAGTTCAATTTTGACCAGGTCAGAAGAAAAGGTAAGGAAACAACAAGCATCATTTGCAATCATATGAAATAGTAATTGGCAATGCGCAATATATGACAACAACAAACGATAGAAACAACAACCAACAAGGCTTACTTTTGCATCTGTCTTTAGCCGTTTTGCTGGTTCATTATCAGAATAATTCTCCAGCTGGCCATTTGAATAAGTCTCCAAGTGCTCGAGTGTGTTCGTCTATGCTTGAGCCGCAAGAACGAGTGAAGTGTGTCCGTGAAAGTGATGAGTTCCGCCCCCCATGCCGTGGCCCATCGCCCCTTTTATCTGGTCAAGGAGAGATGGGATACAATGGGGGAAGAAGAAAAAGAAAACTGACAGGGAAGGAAGAGAATCGTGCGTGAGCTCCTCCTTCCCCGCGGCCTCCTCGCCCGGGCGAGGATGGTGACGTCGTTTGCTATCCAGTCGTGGCGGTCGCGTCCGAGTGTTGTTGATCACTGTTTGACGATTGTTCCGACCCTGTTCAGCACTGGCCGACACTGTTACCGCGTGCATTGCCGCTTGACCGCTGTCAAACGTCCCTGTGGGACGTGCGAAGGCGGCGGCTTACGTTGTGGGATGGGCAAAAGTGTTCCCACTTGTGTGCGAGTTAAATGCAGCCCAACCGTCGAGCGACACCCGCGTCGCTCGACCGTTCTCCGCTTCGCTGGTCAAACGGGCTATTCGGGTACCGGTAGCTGTAACCCGAAAGATCCAAAATAATTTCGGGTTTCCTGAACTGCTACCCGAGCAACTCATTCGGGTTTCGAGTTTCGGGTTTTTCAGGTTCGTGGTCGGGTTTTCTCGGGTTCGGGCTCTGGTTTTGTGCCCAGTCCTACTCGCCAGGGCCGAAGCTTCCCGCCAGCGCCGGCGCAAGGCCGCAACCCTGCTTCCTTTTCCTCTCTATCTCTCTCACTCTGTTCGCTCGATAGCCTCGACTCTGTTCGCTCCGCTCGGCATTCGGGCACGGGAACGCAAAGGGTCCGCTGCTGGATGGCCTACCGAGTAGGCGGCGGCGGCCGGTGGTGCTTGAAGGGGCGAGCGGCGGTGGAAGAGGGCGGACGGACTTGCAAACTATTGCGTCGCCAGACTGGAGGCCCATTGCGGTGCAACACCTGGCCCGTATAAGTGCATAGATCCAGTTGCAAGGCCCAAAGCAAATGGGCCTTTGTGCAATGCCAAGACCAGGCCCAAGGCCCAAGCTAGATCCAGTCGCACCTCTACAAAGGAATGTCCAGTAGCAGAGAGAAAAGAACAGAAATCAATTCAGACTTGTAGCCTGATCGGATGAGCTGAACAGCCGGCTGCGGCTGTTTTTTGTTCAGCACTGCATCGAACAAGCTGTTGGGTTATTCACTTCGAACTGCTGACCAAGCTACCTCAGCATCATTCGAGTTATAGACAGAACATGGCTACAAGCGGCGGTTATCCATGAATTAGGTACATATCAACTTTCCATGTGTCTTCGACGACCCTAACTTACATATATGCTTATATTAGCGTGGGGTGAACCTTAATTTAGTAATAACTTAAGTCAACTCCTAGCGTGAGAGGGGACAGGGCAAGCATAGAAGAGCTGTAGAAGGTACAAATACAAGCATAGAGATCTGAAAAAAAGAAATGCTACGGAATCAAGCAGATGCACATGCTCTTCGATTCATTCGACTAGAATGTTGATTATTACAAGTGCTGGAGCGTTCGTTTAGAGATGATGAAGAAAGTCAAGTCAATAAGTTGAGAATGTAGCGTACCAAATGTACATATTCGTATATGTTAAAACTCATCAATCGTTCTTTCGGCCGACCTACCGGTTATAGCAATAAGTTTATTGCTAACTTTGCTTACTTATATGTGCCCTAAGTGATAAGTCAGGACATGCATGAATGCATATTTGATGTTTGTAATCCCAAATCAATATGTGTGTAGATAGAAGCCCGCCGGCAATGGTCTCGTTCCTGAGTCGAGCGGCGCAGTTCTGGAGCGATTGGGGAGTTCGTGTGGTGGTCCTTTCAAGCTTTGCAGCAAATGCCATCCTAGTCCTCTTTGCCGGGGTACGCCGGCGTCAGGCGTCGGGTTGGGGCACCCTCCTTCTGTGGTTGGCCTACCAACTCGCCGATTTGGCTGCAACGTATGCCCTCGGCAATCTCTCTCTCAGTCGCGGCACTGGCGTGTCGTTGCGCGAGCACCAGCTGGTTGCCTTCTGGGCGCCGTTCCTCCTGCTGCATCTGGGTGGCCCGGACAACATCAGCGCCTATTCTCTGGAGGACAGCAAGCTCTCCCTACGCCAAGCACTGCATGTCGTGATGCAGGTCATGGGGGCCTCCTACGTGCTGTACAAGCACGTTTATCTTGGCGACACCGGGCCTCTGTTCCCGGCATCAGCTCTCATGCTCGCCCTGGGTGTCGCCAAGTATGTTGAGAGGGTGTGCGCGCTACGGCGCGGTGACTTGGGCGACATAAGAAGCTCAAGCAAGAAGAAGAAGAAGAAGAAGCAGGCCGACTCGACTGTGATCGGGGTGTCGCGAGGGGGACAGTTGAAGCTTAATAACGAGCATGCCCTGCTGTTTGCTCATGACATGTTCCATTTCTGCAAGCGTGCCATGGTCGATTCTTCGGTCGATCTAGATTCATCCAGCCATGTCACCAGCGAGAAGATATTCACGATGCAATGGAGTAGCATGTCCAAGGTGGTGGAGATGGAGCTGTCCCTCATGTATGACATCCTCTACACCAAGGCTACCGTTGTCCACACTTGGGGCGGCTACTTCATCCGCTTCGTCTCACCGCTCGCCACCATCATCGCCATTTCGCTGTTCAGGAGCTACCCCAAGGATGGACAGAGGAGAGCTGACGTCGCCATCACATACATCCTGCTAGTTGCCGCCTTCCTCCTCGACATAACATGGCTGGTGAGGGCCCTTAGTTCCACCTGGACTTTTGCATTCCTGAATGCTCGGCCACGGGATGGTTGGCTCCACCATGCGGTTCTGCGCACCGGAAGGTGGCGCCGCCTCCGCCGCGCTGTTGTGTCCTTTGATCCATGCCGCCGGCTGCTTGGCAGAGAGCCAAGCCATTACAGGTTGTGGTCGGGAACCAGTGGGCGGTACAACTTGCTGCATGAGTGCACCCGTGGTCGTGTCGACCGGGGCATGGAGGGTCTATGCACGATGCTGACAACCATCGTCGGATTGGAGGACACATGGAACGAGTACAAGCACTCGAGGTGCTTATTTCAGCTTCCACGAGACGTCAAAAAGTTGTTGTTCGAACGGATCCAACGGAGGTTGCCGTCTTCTTCCTCAATTCATGGGAATCCATACACCATGAAGGAAATCACGACACAATGGGGCCAAGTGGCAGTAAAAAGGTGTCGCAACATGTTTGAAGCCCGCAACAAACCGCCATATTTTGGTCGGGAATTCCAAGAGGACATTCTCATATGGCATATCGCCACCTGCATTTTTCTCTGGCACGGTGATCATCAGCAACACATCAATAGCACATATTTCAAGGCAATAGAGGCGCTGTCGGAATACCTGATGTTTCTTGTTGCTGTACGCCGGCACATGCTGCCGGGTCTTGTGCTGCCCAGCCTGTTGGAAGTGACCCGTGAAGCTTTGGATGAGGTATGGATTGGTCATATGAAGAATAGCACCAGTTCTACATCAAGAAAGGAGAAGCTTGCCAAGATCCTGCGCGAGGAGAAGAGGAAACACCCTCGTTGGGGTTTCGACAAGGCAAAAAGCCGTCTTGTCGCCGATGGAACCGAACTTGCCATCTCACTGTTAAAAATTCGTCGACAGCACATGCCCAAATTATTGGAGCTCATATTTGATGTGTGGGTCGATAAACTGCTCTACGCGGGAACCCGATGTAGCAGGGAATCACATGCCAAACAGCTAAGCCGTGGTGGCGAGCTCACAACCATTGTGTGGATCATGGCAGAGCACGCTGGCCCATTTCGCATTGGCGAAATGTATGATGGGGAGGGTCATGAACAGGATCCCATACTGGGAAGTGGCGCTGCCGATTTGGACTACGGCAGATGTGAGATGATGCATAAGCCATTGGCCGCTCCTGCTGATGGCTATAGTGAAACTGAGCAGGTCGAAAATGAAGATGAACAATGGGAGTCCGAAGAAGAAGTCCTTAGTGAAACTGAGCAGGTCGAAAATGAAGATGAACAATGGGAGTCCGAAGAAGAAGATAGACCAATAAGCTACGCTACCCTGTATCCACCCTACTGATGTTCGAGTGTATATATTTGCCAGATGATGAATCAATATGTGTGTCCTCTTTCTTCTCTTGTCACATTATTATTCAGTAGAGTAATTAGTCATTGTGTTTTTGTTATTTTGATTCTGTCAGTGCATGTTAGTTTTACCATAAATGTAGGAAACTGGCATTGTTTTAGAGAAGATGGATTTCAGAAGATTGATCAATGTTTGACATTTTCTGGCTATAATTTCAGAGAGAAGAAAAACAATAATCCGAAAAGCTTGGTGAGTCCTAATTTGCGTCATCCGAAGGGTAAGGGTAAATCCCACGGGGTGTTGCCAAACACACGCACTTCCTCTCTCTGTAGATCATCTAACTGGGGAGAAGCAACTCCTGCGGATGTGGGAAGGCCGGGAGCCAAATACGATGGTTGCTCTGCCTCCGAGTCGGATTCCCATTCAAACTGCCATGTCGTCCTCCTTATTTACCTCGGATCCATGAAACAAGAGACCACGATGGACAGTGAGTCGAGGGGATATTGGGAGCTCTTGTTTGGAGGCCGGCGAAGAGAAGATGACGATTAATTGGAGCGAGATTATCTGGGAGGAGCCGGTAGAATTAGACGAATTGTCATCATGCATGCAAGTGCAGAGGAAGAAGACGCCGATGCTCAGCGAACCGAGGGGGATGGGGTGCGTCTTGGACTACTGCAGGCAGGATCCCATCGGCGTCACCGCCTCTCCAGCCTCGCTCCATCCGCCGCCCCTTGACGACGATGATGACCCAGCTGTAAGCATCCGTTGGGTGCTGCTCGACGTCTTGGCCTACATCGCCGACCGCCGGAACGCGACCACCGCCACGGCCTTCACGAGCTACGGCCACGCTCTGCGCCGCCCACCCGCCTCGCGTCTCCCACCTCTGCGTCCACTGCCCCATGCTCACGCCGTCCGATTTCGGCACGGAGCTCCGCGTGCTCGCCTCCACCGACGGCCTCATCCTTTTCCAGGCTGCCATCTGCAACTCATCCGTGTGCTTCGAGCAGGCGATGTAGGACTACTTCGTCTACCACCATGCGCACGACGGGCAAGCACGGCAGTCGCTGACGCTGCTCCCACACCATAGCCCTTGTCGCGCCTTCTCCTCTTGCCATGTCGGCATCCTTCGAGGTGGCCAAGCCGGTGGCTACGTGATCGCCAGGCTCCGCCGCTCCGACGCTGCCGGCAACAGCCTTCCCCGCTATGGGGAACCCTCACTCTACGATCTCCACCGTTTCGACTCCAACACCGGCGAGTGGACCACCGACCTCCTGCAGCTCGGGCCCATGGAGCCACCGCCGGGCCTGACCTACTTCCATCACCGCATTGACAGGGTGATCACGCTGGAAGGCGGCGTCATAGGCTGGGTCGACCTCTTGCAGGGCATACTGCTCTGCAACGTGCTCGTCAAAGACCCCGAGCTCCACTACATCGCCTTCCCACACACAGATCACAGGGAAACTGATGAATGGGACATCGCCGTCGTCCAAGGTGAAATCAAGCTCCTTGAGCACCAAACTCATGTCAGGCCAGGGTCATAGAGCAAAGGAACATACATCTCGGATAATTGGACGGCCATCGTTCGGAGTTGGAAGATAAACTCATCAGATTGTTGGACGGGGAAGTGGGTCATGGAGCACACATGTGATGCTTCGCGGGTAGCAGGGTCGCTATCTAAGCTGCTGCCGGGATACGATGACGACAATGATGAAGCTAAGCCGCCACTGCCAGCGTTGCAGAATATACACACAGGCCATCCCACGCTCAGCTTTGATGAAGATGATGTTGTTTACTTCTTGGCCAAGGTCGACCACAGGGACGAACAAGCGTTTGTGGTTGCTGTGGACATGAGGAAGGGAACCTTGCAAAGAGCTGATTACTTTGGCGCCGAGAGGAGGGTGGGCATAAGTTTCAGCTGTACACAGAGTAAGATATCTTGTTGGTGATGAATGGAATTGATAACCTTGAATAATCATAGATTGACCACAGGATATGGAACTCTGCAAGTTATGTGCAGAAAAAGCTTCCTCTGGATCATACAGTTTCCACTGGCAGGCCAATGTGCTCTTTTTGTTTTTAATTTATTATTATTGTTATTATTATTATTATTATTAAAAATACACATGTTTAAATATTATACATCCTATGCTGCTTGATTTGTCATAGTAGTATGTATAATATTTTGTGACTTTACCATATTTATTTACACAAACTATACATGAAAATGATTCTGGAATGCACATCTCAAGATCATGAAAAATCAATAGAAGCATCTGATACAGAAAATTAAGTTAATTTTAGTTACACAGCTGAAGAAAATTTTAAGTAATACAACAGGGGAAATTATCATCAATAACCTAAGCTCAAGTATAGTATCGGAAATGGCATCATTGCTGTAGAACAGAAGCTCATGGATCTTTTTCTTCTCTATCTAAAATGAAAAAGAAAGTTTTATCAAGAGTTTTCTGAGCACTAACTCGAACCTTTCAAATATGCCTCAGGGACAGTGATCCTAAAAACAGTGTAGTGATGATTCAAACTCTTCTCTCCATGCAACCTGTAGACTCCGCCAAGTGCTCCAGTGACTGGATTAGGGAAAGCGTAGAAGACGCGTTTGAATCTTTGATGTACAAGTGCCATTGCACACCTGCAAACAACAACAACAACAACAAACATGTGGGCTAACAAATAAAAATAAGAAAAGAAAATAATGCCAAGGAGTGAACATACATTGGGCATGGTTCCCAGACAAGGTAAATATCAAATCCTGTGCAGAGATATGGTCTGGTGATTTCAGAGAAGTCCCCACAGCATGTTCCATCCGTGGCTTGTTCTTTATCCTGAAAAATCAAACTTGATCGTGTCAGAACAAAAGCTTCCAGAAACAATATACATTATTGCCAGGCTTCTTATACAACTGTAACTGGCAATCAGCAATATACACCAATAACAGAAGGTAGAAGATACATGTAACGAGGCTCACTTTTTGATCTGTCTTTAGTCTTTTCGCTGGTTCATTATCAAAATAGCTCTCCAGATTGCCATTTGAGTTCGACTTGGTAATTGTAGCAGATGAAGGAAATAGCATCCTGTCCCTCTCAGCAGCATTTTCAATGGCAACTATGGCAGCATGCTGCAAAGGATGCCATGCAAAACATCCTTCACGGGACAATGGCTTCTGCCTAGTTGTACATTGTTTTGTCCATCCCCAGGGGTTTATACATGAGACATCTGTATTCAAACCTTTGCATTTAGAAAGATGCAAGCTTGGAAGAAATAAGTTGCCATCTTTCTCAGTTGATCCGTTCAAAGAGAAGGTTTCTGCTTCCCCTTCAGCAAATTTATTTCCCTCTTCAGATGTATCATGCTGGTATGTTTGGTCTTTAGCCTTAGCAATGATTTGCTTACTGGTTGGATCAACAATAATGGCTGCATTGCCCCCTGTTACATGCAGGCAAACCCAAGTGGGTTAGCGAAAAATATCTGATCAACACCGAACAGCAAGCTGAGATATAACACAAAATAGTTAAAGTCGCAAAGCATGATAGAAACAACATGCTTGACAAATAGTACATATTACAGCAAGACAGAGTTTGCTAGTTTGGACGAACTGTGGCTCTGGTTTGTACTAGTCTATATGCTTGTTGACCTGATATGTCAGCCCCCAATCCATCACCATTAACCCCATCCAACAGCAGGATGCTTAGTGACTGTGGTATCTAACCAATCTGCTCTGCTCATTTCGTGTGATTCAGTGATGTTTGTGTGAAACCAAGGACTTTTCTTTGGTATTTGTTGTCTAAAGGTATTGGATATGGTGGCTATACGAGTAAAAGAAGAGACTAACTTAAAGTACAGGAATCTTCTGAAACGATTGTGCCTAGCTTAAATAGTTGTTTCCAAAAACAGATTAGCATACTACAGAACAGTACAGACAATATATGGAAAACAATGGAAGCACACTATAACAATATAACTTCAAACAAGTACTGTAAAACCAATGGGGCCACCTTTGATAACATAATAGCAGTCTTCATGAAATAAAATATTGATGGTAATTCATCCTCTCGAAATCCACGGATGACAACAAGGCTGTAAATAAACATAGAAGTCCATCAGAAAGCATGCTTACAGCACATCAAGAGAAATTGCATGAAGGCTGCGCAATAAAACTGCAGTATGAAGACAACTCTATTTCAGTTATAAATTGAAGTAAAATTTATTTATATTTACAGAAAACAGAAGTATATGCTAATTCAAACTGTCAATTAGATATATAAGATTGTTACTGCGATCCTATTCCATGAATAATGATTTCAGGAAATGACATGGTCAATTATTTGTAAATCATGAGCCATAATTTGAAATTAACAATCAGGAGGACACCTATACGGCTATACCACAATCATGAGCCATAATTTGAAATTAACATTCAAGACCCTAGACAGCAGTCATCTCATCACAAGTCAGTAGACATGCAGGCAAGGAGCTGCCCAAAGAGTAGTACTGAAAGTTCAATGGCAGTGCCAATGCTAGAGTGCTACAATTAGCTGGGAGCAGTGTTAGATTGGGAAAACTTAGAAGTTTTTTTTTTCCCTTCTTCTTTATGAAAGAAACCTTGAAGCAATTGGTTCAATTTGGGCTTCAACCGCAGCTTTTTTCTTTAAACTTTATGGACACATTCTCTCAATAAGCAGGAAGGAATTCTAAGAAGTGGTTTGGCCTAGCCAATCTAACGCATTTGAGCGAAGAAACCAAAAGTAGCTCTATCAGACCACATTTTTAAAATTTGGGAATATCACAAGAAATGCATAACACAACATATCATGAAAGAAATGCATAGCACGACACAACATGTCATGCAGACATACTCATGCGCCGGATGGTAAGATGTTGGCCAAAGTTTGCACTGTTCCTCCCACTCCTCTTTTGATGTAGCAGAGCACTTGGCAACCTGTGAAAGACTTTTAACAATAGTAAATGTTAATAATAAATGACAAGAGCTAGTATAGCTAAACAAACATGGGTCTAGTGAAGGGATTCTAATTTAAGTGATAAGTAACCTTTTCAGTATCATCCAAGTCTTTTACATAACAACATTTCTATTTTTACAAATGTCCCCATAGAAACATGCATCACCTGAAAATGGACTGCATCTTTAATTAAATATTGTCTACATGTCAGAATATTTTTTCTCGAATACGCAAGAGAGCTGCGTATCTTTGTATTATAGATCGAAATAAAAAGGGTAAAACATGGGCAATCAGATGACTATTTTAGTGGTATTTTACACATGAAAAATCCCATCCATGATGAATGTATGACAATAATAAGTATAAACAAAGGGTGATGAATGCTTCCTGATTTCCTCACATAATTACTTACTTTTGCAGTGAAAGGACTCAGTTGATAAGTGTCCACTATCTTTTGCAAATCTTCAGAAAACCCATCGCTACAGTTTTCAGAGCCATCGGAAACGCATAAGATTATTGATAACTCTGATATTCCTGCAAACAAAATCCAACACAAGATTTAGAGAGAGGAACGATAAACTGCTCCACTGAATTTATAGATGATACAGTCAGCTAGCATTTCTAGCATCTAGCGAGATGATCTATTTTGGTTCCTCATTTTAGTGCTGCTCAGTTATAGTTCCATCTAGGTGTGATTTGTCTCCTGTTACGGTTCTTTAAAAAAACTACTAACATGTCACATGAAAATATCAGCATAGATTCATATAAGAGAAATAATAATTTTCACAAGTCAAAATTTGACAAGACGGAATACATCCCACAACCTGATGATCCTAGAGGAGAACCAGTTATCATCTGATAGCATTTTTAGATCTATGGTGTGACTCTTAGCATGTTTTTTTTTTTCTAGAAAGGCATGGAATGTCTTTCATGAGGAGAGAACTTCATAGGCAAACTGAAATCTTGAGAACTAGATGCTTAGTGCATATAATACCATGCTCAGCAGTATGTCGACGCACACGCTTTACATGCCTCAGATTCTCCAATGGGCATATCTGGCTCAACTGCCTGAAACCACAATTACTAAATATATCACCACTTTATATATGTAATAACACCAGTATGTCAACTTTGAATCAAAAAGATTTACTAAGAAACATATAAAAGCGAAGAAAAATGGGGGTGAAAAACAGTGTACGCACGTCAATATGAAACTAAATACATGATCTCATTTGCATATAAGAAATAGTCCACGGAATCGGAAAACTAAACATCAGTTTCTTATTTGAGGAGACATCCTAAGCAGGAAATTGGACTGGAGTATTATATCAAAGTGCGCGCAACAGGGGTAAGGAAACAAAACACAAACTAATACCAACCCAATAAATTGAAGTTTCGTACAATACATTTGTAGATCTTCATATAAAATTACTAAATAATCAAAGTGCAAGCCTCTGAATTGTTCAAGATATAAAACACGGTCAAAAAATCCTTTACCTGATGAGAACATTGGCTAGCTTGGGCTCAATCTTGGCAGCCACCACGTCAACTGGCAAACAAGCAAAGCAAAGGAAATAGAAATAAATAAAACGAAAAAGAAAAGTAGCATCAAAACAACTAACGCAGTCGAAGGAGATACCTGTAGATTCTTCGAGAGACGGAGTTGGGTTCCCAGGGACCTCATTGAGCTCCCAGCCCATTATGACCGACTCCCACGAGAAATTGAAGTTACGCACGGCACAGGTTGCTGGTGCAAGCAAAACAAATGTATTAAAACTAAAAAGGATGCAGTACATAAGTGGCCGGCCAGTGGCGTAGCTAGGATTCAAAGTACACGATTAAAATGATGAAAACAAGATAAGAGACTACTACTTCTTTTTCTCTTTATCGGACCTTCGCCTTCTAATGGACAAAAAAAGTCTCAATAATCTCATCTTCCTTCACATTCGAAAAAACATCTCTCTCAATGAAAGTGAGCAAACAATCATCTAAGAGACTATCCTATCACTCATCCTAATTCTCAACTTATTCTACAAAATTAATCGCTGAAAATGCTCTTCACTTGCGGTGGCCACCGGTGGAATCAATACCAACACTCATCCTAATGTGCATTATGCAATTGGTTCAGTTGAAATTGGAGGAATGAAGTAATACCTTGGCTCGTCGGCGTTCTTCGCGCCGCTGGCGCAGGGCAGCAGCAGAACAGAGGACTAGAGCAGCAGAGCAGAGGACTAGAGGAGCACAACGTCCGCGACGCGCAGGCCGGCAGAGGCGCACCGCATCCGCGCAGGCGGCAGGCGGCAGGCGCACGGCCGCGCGTGCGCAAGTGACGCTGCCGGATCGCTCGCGAGGGCGCGGAGGAGAGGGAGGACGGGCAGGAGACGCCGACGCGAAGAGAGAGGAGGGCGGCGCCGCCACGCGTGGAGAGGGGCTGACGGCTGCTCGACGAGGTCGCGGAGACGAGAGGTGCGAGAAGCGGCGGAGATGGGAGGCGAGAGTTGCGGCGGCGGCGGCAGGCACGAGAATCGCTCGTACGCACACGACACCACGAGCGATGGGAATTGGCTTGGGCTTCGTTGGGAATAAGATGATGCGGCAGCTAGCTGGGCCATTGGGCCGGCTTATCGCTGCTGGGCTGCTCTTTCTGCTCTATTTCGGGGCCTCATTGGTTCCCCGCGGGGCGAATTCAGGCCCCGCCCCCACCCCGTTCGGGGGCCGGCCCGTCGCTTCCGCCCTGGGCGGACAGAAGCCGAGGATAGCCCACCCAACGTTGCTTCTTCGGGTCTCAGCGTCAAACACATTACTTCCGGCCCGTTAAAAAAAATAAAGGCCCAGCCTAATTCGGAACAGCAGGTCGTCTTCTTCCATTGCTCCTCCTTCACAGGAGCTCCAAACAGAAAAAAAAAAATACAGTTGTTTCAGCAAGAGAAATCAAATGTTTCACCATAAAAGATCAAACGTTCTAGCAAGAGAAATCAAATGTTCCACCAGAGAAGATCAAATATTCCACCAGAGAAGATCAAATGTTCCAGCAAGAGAAATCGGTAAGAATTATCCGCGTGCCCGCGGGCAAAATGCCTGATGGGCACAGATGCGGGCAGCAGTCTCTGCCCGCGGGCACGGATGCGGGCATGATTTGAGATCCAACGGGCAGAAATAAACGGGCAGAGAAAACCTCTGCCCGCATCCGCATGCCCATGTACCCGGTAAATGGTGGTGAATAAAGCGAGGGTTGAGGGTCTGAAGGGCACCTTGGGTTTTGATTATTCTTTTGCCGTTGATAGTACAGGGCGTAGCGGTGGCCTGGGAATATTTTGGAACAAGAATACAAGTGTGCAAATTTTACCGTACTCGAGATATCACATTGATGCCATAATTTCCGAGGGGGGTGCTGACCCTTGGCGATTAACATGTGTGTACGGTGAAGCCCAAACGTCTGATAGATACAAGACATGGGATATGTTGAAGTCTATAAAGCCATCCTCCAGCTTGCCGTGGGTGTGCATTGGAGACTTCAATGAAGTTTTACATCGATCGGAACATGTTGGTGTTCAGGAGCGGAGCTACGCTCAAATCTCAGGTTTCCGTGAGATGGTTGATGTTTGCGGCTTGAGTGACTTAGGTTACGAAGGCCAGAATTGGACATATGAGAAGAAGGTCGCAGGAGGAACATACTGTCGAGTCAGGCTTGATAGAGCGCTAGCAACACCGGACTGGAGCACCCGCAACCCTCTGGCAAAGGTGCGTCATTTGGCGGCCGCGGCGTCAGATCATGGACCTATTGTCCTACAGTGAGAGGCGACACGAGTTCGGAACCGTCGGAAGAAGAAGTTTAAATATGAAGTGATGTGGGAAACTCATGAGGATTATGCAACAATGATGGCAGATACATGGCAGTCTGAGACTGGTGCAACCACCGTTCGAGACTTGCAAAACAAGTTGTTGAACGTTTCCAACAAATTGAGCAGGTGGGGTACTAGTACGTTTGGGCATGTGCGTCGTGAACTTCAGAAATTGAAGACTGAGCTCGAGAATCTTCAGGCTGATCCGCACCGCCAGGGTCCTTCTCATGTGGAATTAAAGATTGTTGAGCGTATTAATGAGTTAAATTACAGGGAAGAACTCATGTAGAAGCAACGAGCTAGAATTCAGTGGCTAGCGGCAGGAGACAAAAACACTCGTTTTTTCCATCTTCGAGCTAGCCGTCGGAGGCGACAAAATATGATTGTCAAGCTAAAGAAGCATGATGGTCAGGTGACAGATGACGTGTTGGAAATGGGTAACATGGCC
Organism: Eragrostis curvula; assembly: GCA_007726485.1. Taxonomy (NCBI): domain Eukaryota; kingdom Viridiplantae; phylum Streptophyta; class Magnoliopsida; order Poales; family Poaceae; genus Eragrostis; species Eragrostis curvula. The sequence continues at coordinate 3,344,734 of RWGY01000045.1, forward strand.
ACGGCATTCTATAAAAGTCTATACACGACTGAGGGTACAACTAATATGGCGGCAGTCCTAGATACTGTCCCAGTCAAGGTGACACCGGAGATGAATGACAAGTTGATCGCACCTTTCACTGATAGTGAAGTGAAGGATGCCCTTTTCCAGATGTTCCCAACAAAGGCGCCGGGGCCTGATGGTTTTTCGGCACACTTTTTTCAGAGACATTGGGATCTGTGTGGTGCAGAAGTGACTTCGGTGGTATTGCGGATTCTGAGAGGGGAAGATGATCCAGCGGCTATCAACAACACTTTTATAGTGCTAATCCCCAAAGTTGCTAGTCCGGAAGAATTGGGCCAGTTCAGGCCGATCAGCCTTTGTAATGTCATATACAAGATAGCATCTAAGACAATGGCAAATAGACTAAAGGATATTCTACCGGAAATTGTATCAGAGGAGCAGTCGGCATTTGTGCCGGGGAGGCTTATTACCGACAATATTATCACAGCGTACGAGTGCTTGCATTTCATGAAGCGGAAGCGAGCACGTGACTTGAGATGTTGTGCGCTCAAGCTTGATATGAAGAAAGCCTACGACAGAGTTGAATGGAATTATCTGCGTGCCATCATGACTCGGTTGGGATTTCATCAACTCTTTGTCGAGATGATTATGCGCCTGGTAATGACAGTATCTTTTTCAGTTTTATTTAATGGTGATTGTCTTGACAGTTTCAAACCTTCGAGGAGAATTCGTCAAGGAGATCCTATCTCCCCCTATCTTTTTCTATTGGCAGCAGAGGGCCTTTCGTGCCTTTTAAAATCGAGAAATCAGTCATCAGTCCTCAAAGGAATTAAAGTGGCTCCGTCAGCTCCGATGATAAGCCACTTACTCTTTGCAGATGACAGCCTGCTGTTCTTTAGGGCAAATAGGGAGAGTGCAAAGGAGATCAATGATGTGTTACACTTGTATTGTCAAGCTTCGGGACAACAAATAAATACGGAGAAGTCATCTATTCATTTTTCCAAAGGGTGTAGCCAAAGCATCAGAGAAGCAATTAAGGAGAACTTAATGTGCACAATGAAGCTTTGAGCGAGAAGTACTTGGGCATGCCAACTGATGTTGGGATATCGACAATCGGGGCCTTTAAGTATCTAAAGGACAGATTATGGAATAAAGTGCAAGGTTGGATGGAACAGTGTTTATCAGCAGGGGGCAAGGAAGTTCTTATTAAATCAGTGGCACAGGCTATACCGACCTATTCGATGTCATGATTCAGACTTCCGAGAGGCTTATGTCAGCACCTAGATGGTTTACTACGAAATTTTTGGTGGGGCAGTAAGGAGGGCAAACGAAAGACATGCTGGGTAGCATGGGATGATATGATCAAGCCAAAGTTTATTGGAGGACTAGGGCTTCAGAGATTTTGAATTGTTTAACTTGGCTTTGCTAGCAAAACAAGCTTGGAGGATACTGCAGGATGCTAACTCTCTTAGCGCACGAGTTCTCAAGGCAGTTTATTTCCCAGGAGAGGATTTTCTGCAGGCAAGACTAGGTACCTCACCATCGCGAGTATGGCGATCAATTATGGACGGGAGGGAGGTTCTTACACAGGGATTGATTCGCAGGATTGGCACAGGTGAAGACACAAATATCTGGTCCATGAACTGGCTACCCAGGGATGGGTTGCTGAGGCCTGTTGCGTGTATGTGCACTGATCCTCCATCAAGGGTCAGTGAGCTCATCGACTTGATGACAGTATCATGGGATAGACAGAGACTTGAGGCGGTTTTTAATCCCATGGACATCGAGGTAATTAACAACATACCTGTGTGTACACGTAGGCAAGCTGATTTTTGGGCTTGGCATTATGAGAAGAGTGGTGTGTTTTCAGTCCGTTCCGCTTACAAAATGTTGGTGATCAGTAAAGAACGTTCAAGTTCATATTATAGTAATAAAGCTGAGAGGTCAGATGTTAAAGCTAATGAAAAGGAATGGACTTCATTATGGAATGTGAAGGTCCCATCGAAAATCAAAGTATTTCTATGGAGACTTGCCAGACACTCGCTCCCAACTGATTGCTGCACCATCGTAATATGAGGACCCAAAGCTTGTGTGCTCTATGTGGTGCGCAGGACTCATGGAGGCACTCGTTAATTGAGTGTCATATGGCAAGGTGTGTATGGGCTCTAGCAAAGGAGGAGATAGCTGAACTTGTTTTTGAGATTGAACAAGGGGATGCGAGGGGATGGTTAGCAGTTGTCATGAATTCATTAAAGCATGAAGATCTTACACGGCTGCTGGTTACTCTCTGGGCTATTTGGTATGCGAGGAGGAAAGCAATTCATGAGGAAATATTTCAGAGTCCAATGTCGACTAACTGTTTTGTGAATCGCTTTATTGAAGACCTGCAAGAAACTGAGAAGAAACCCGCTTCAAAGAAGGAAGCAGTTCGCGCAGTTTCGACGCGCTGGATCCCTCCGCCGGAGGGCCTCATGAAGATCAATGTGGACGCCGCTGTATCCAAGAACCACAGCAAAGCCGCAGTTGCAGCAATAGCTAGAGACACATCTGGAAAGTTTTTGGGAGGTTCGGCTCTGGTCGTTGAAGGGATGAACGAACCAGAAATTCTAGAAGCAGTGGCGGTAAGGGAGGGTCTTGCTCTTGCTAGTGATCTACTACTGCATAGATTCAGATTGGCCTCAGATAATGTGAGTGTTATTAGGAGCATAAAGGAGACTGGTTTTGGTCGATATGGCCATGTTATCCAGGAGATCAAGGCGCGAGCTGCTGCATTCGTGATTGCTGACTTCGTCCACGAAGGAAGATCGTACAACGGGGATGCTCATCGTTTGGCTAGGAGCTCTCTGTATGATTCTTTAGGTAGACATATTTGGCTGATTAATCCGCCCGATGGCGTTTGTAACTCATACACTTCTGAAGATTAATAAAGTGTGAGTCCCCTCAAAAAAAAAAAAAAACCTAGTTAACGGGCTCGACTTGCTTCTCTAAGGAAAAAAAAAAAGGAAAAAAAAAGAGAGGATGAGCTCTATTTGTTGCTTGCAGGGCGGGGGGGGGGGGGGGGGGGGAGACTTTCATTTTCTTTTCTTTTTTGAGTGAATTGCACAAAACTACAACTATTTGTGTCAAGATTTCACAAAACTACAACTTTTGGAACCTATTTCAGAAAACTACAACTATTTTGATCATATGTTTCAGAAAACTACAACTTTTGTGTCTGGCCCACATGTCAGCCTCACAGATAGGAGTGTTCTGAAACTGAGATTGACATGTGGGGCCGGACACAAAAGTTATAGTTTTCTGAAACACATGGTCAAAATAGTTGTAATTCTTTGAAATAGGTTTCAAAAGTTGTAGTTTTGTGAAACTTTGACACAAATAGTTGTAGTTTTGTACAATTCACTCTTCTTTTTTTGCGAGTATCCGTTTTCCTTTTCTCTTCTACTTTCTATATTTTTTTAATAGACTAAAATCAACTTTACACGGCTCTGAAATTAGTTTAGTGGACAATAAAAAAGCAATTTAATAGAAATCTAAATTAATTAATTTAATTTAGTAAAACTTGAACAGATAAAAATGTTAACACCCTAATTAAATTTAACAAGTTTTATTTTAATAAAATTTGAAAATCAGGGTCTTAGGCATGTTCATTGGTTCTTTGAGGGTTTGAACACACATGAAGTGCTTTTTTCTTCCTTTTGCTCACCAAAATAAAAAGGCCCACAATACTTAATAATATGGTTTGAAAACAGTTTAGTGATGAATATTCAAACGATTCGGCCTAACTTTTGTCAGAATATTAGCCTAAACTTCTATTCGGACTTTGTGACGCACACTTAGTTTTTGTCACTAAACTAAATGAACCCTTACAGAACGTCATAAACAGACTGAACTAATGACATTTTGATGTGTTGCCACTAAATATTCGTCATAGACTGTGATATTTCTTGTAGTGAAGGAAGAGCTCATGGAGACAAAGTGTGTGTGAGGGCCGTGTGGGCCCATCTGTAATATAAACGTCACCTGTGTTACCCTAGTTAAGTCACGGCGCGTACGGAATCACCGTCGAGCCGGGATTTCTTTCCCGCATTAGACAGTTAATATGAGCCGACACAAGTCTTCAATTGTACGAGTGGTCTAAGAAAGACAAAAGTGTGTCGCAGAGAGGGATGTGAGCGTTGGAGTGATAAGAGGGACACGGGCAACGGGTACGAGTTCTATTGGACTCGCCGTGGTCTAACCTCGGCCCTTCTTCATCACACGTCAAGTCGAGCTGAGACCGGAGACAATCAGCCTGTTTGATTGGATGTTTTGCAGCAGGCAGCAGCAGCTAAAGTGTTCGCAATTATTTTTCTGCAGCCTGCCGAACAGGCTGAATGTCAGAGGTCCCTCCCCATGCCCTTCTCTTGGGCATTTCCACAAGCAGATGGCAGTTGCTATGTGGTAGTAGAACAGATGGAGCTGAAGCTAGGATCATCAGAAGGGGAAAAAAAAAAAAGAAATAGGTGCACAATGAAAAGGAAGATGATGAGAGAGTCGAGAGATCCACTGGCTCACCACGTGCGTGAGCAAGATGCCTACTCTCCCCTGGCGTACACGAGGGGGATGAATACTGGGGTCCTACATGTCGCCATCTCTTTGACCAGCGGATTTGAAGATTTGAAAAATGTGACCCAGCAGCTATAAAATACCCGCCCCAGAGCAAAGATGGGGACTAAAACAGCCAAGCAAAATACCACAATGCCCAGTCTAACAGGTGGTATCCTTTCATCAGCAATCGTCCTGTGCTGGATGATTGCAGCAACTGTTCCAGCAGCTTGCCTTGGCTCCGGACGAAGCAGGAAGGAGGCCATTAGCTTTCTCTTCTCGTCGTTCACGGGTCTCTACGGCGGTGTGCTCAGGTCCTCCTGGGACGCCGGTGTCGTCGATGGCGCCCTCCACCTCACCGCCGACGATATTTATCAGCCGCCGGTTCAGTACCCACCCAACGCGAAGAGGCCGGCAGGACGTGCCATCATCTGGGTCGGTCCCCCATACATCGACCATCGCACTGACGAGGACCTCCTCTCGCACGGGGCATCTTTCAACACCAGCTTTACTATGAGTGTCAGCCGGTCCCAACAGCGCAACGACGACGATGGCGGCTTACTCTTGGAGGTGCTGCCCTCTGTCCGCGATCAATTCGACAGGACCAACTACTACTCCTTGGTTAGGACGACAACAAGCTCCAACATCTCCGTAGATATTGGTACGCTGGAGTACTATTATGAGCAAAGTACGCGCGGCGTGTACGTCTCCATCGCGCCGGCCTCCACGGCAAAGCACACCGTCTGGGTTGACTACGACGCCGTGCGGCACAATCTGTCCGTGTACATCGTAGACGGCAGCGGCAAGCCCAAGCCTGAACAAGCCGCGCTTCACGCTCCCCTCGACATCGACCGCATACTTGGAGGGTATACACTCTACAAATTCTATCGGTTTGTTCGCCTCCAAAAACAGGTCGTTGCCCTCTTGCCAACCGGTAATCTATAGCTGGAACGTGACGGCGGACAGCTGGAGAGTGACTGGTGGTCGGAGGCGCATAGTAGGATGGCTCTTGGCCATTGCTTTGTCATCGGTCCTTGTAGCAGCTATTAGTTTCGTCGTGGCGTGGAGATGGAGCAGCTTGGCTTCATGGTACAGGGCCCTCATGATGGAGCTGAAGCTGTCCAGGGCGCTGAGGCGGCTACCAGGGATGCCAAGGGAGTTCAAGTTCGCGGACGTCAAAAAGGCCACGAGGAACTTCCACGAAAGTAACAGGCTCGGGAGAGGAGGCTTTGGCGCCGTGTACAAGGGAACAATACTGATTTCTGCCAGTAGTGATGGTGGACGTCAAGAAGGACGGCTTCGGCGACGATACGTGGAGGTGGCCGTGAAGAAATTCATGCGGAAGGAGCACCATGGCTACGACGACTTCCTGGCCGAGGTCGCCATCATCAACCGCCTCCGGCACAAGAATATCGTTCCTCTCCTGGGTACGTACGTGCGTGGTTCCTTCCTGTCATCCTCCGTACGTTCTTTGATTTTTCCAAGCACCAGTTTTGACCCAAGAGTCCAAGGCATTTCCAAGCAATGTCATGTGCAATTAATGTCTTCTGCAGGTTGGTGTTATGAGAAGGGAGAGCTACTACTCATCTACCAGTACATGCCAAATGGCAGCCTGGACCAACACCTCTTCCACCGCCAGCCACAGCCAACAGTACTCCCTTGGGAGACACGCTACCGTGTGGTCGCCGATGTCGCCGCGGCTCTCCACTACGTCCACCATGAGTACGAGCGTGTGGTGCTCCACCGCGACATCAAGGCGAGCAACATCATGCTCGACGCCGACTTCAACGGCCGCCTCGGCGACTTCGGCCTGGCCGGCCTGGTGGATGACGCCGACAAGAACTCCCTCACTGACCACGCCGTCGCCGGAACGTGGGGCTTCATCGCGCCGGAGTACCCTGTCACCCACAAGGCCACGCGCCAGACCGACGTCTACGCTTTCGGGGTGCTCGTCCTTGAGATCGTCACCGGCAAGAGGTCGCTCGGCACGGCGGGCACCGATGAGTTCCTGCTGCTCACGGACTGGGTGTGGCGGCTTCACGGGGAGGGAAGGCTGCTGGAAGCCGTGGACGATGACCTCCTCACTGCCGCCGCGCGTGAAGTTGATCCTCCTCCAGACGTTTCCACCCGGTTGCTCGAATCTGCGGATTTGGGAAGTGAATTAGGTACCAGCACCAGCTTCAAGTTGGACGCCACCCGGTTGCTGCTCCTTGGGTTGGCGTGCACCAATCCCAACCCAACGGACCGGCCTAGTACTGCTGACCTGGTGCAGATCATCGCGAAAAGAATCGCACCACCGGACGTGCCGCGGGTGAAGCCAACGTTCCTAGAGCTTCCCCTCCTGGACGACCTGGATTTGGATGAAGATGAAGAGGATCCTGACTACAGCAACACAGGGACACTCAGCCGTGAGGGCTTGGCCCTCAGCATCGGCTCATTGTCCTTGGAAATCATGGTGTGCAGGTCTCGTCGATCGCTTCCAGTGATATCAACTTCACTAGGGAGACCAAAAGTTAATTGTTTCTCAACTAACCAAGTAGCCCGTGCAGTTGATATACTCATACTGGGTCACGTTTAGCCTGATACGTTGTCATTGCCCACGGCTCGCTTATCCTCAGTCCCAGCACATAGTGTCTCGAATGTTTTCATTCCTTCAAAATGGGACGCTGAATTCCTGTGAGTCCAAATGGTTCAAGAGAATGAGCACACAAATACTATCCAGATCAAATCAGAGCAAGTACCAACTTTAGTTCCCTCCTCCCTCCCTCTGAAAGGGAAACGAACAACTTTAGTTGATAGTACAACACTGAGCATTACTCCTAAATCACTAGCATCCAGTTGCCAAGATGTATTCAACATGTCTGCTTAATAGTTGAGTGTTCTTATCCCATACATAAAAGACAGTGGAGATCAGAGGTAACAACAGACAAAAGCAACAACGAGATTGCATAGGTCATGGTGATTTTGTCATCCTGGGATGGGCGACTTCAGAGAATCTGCAAAGCAAATAGCAACATCATCAGTCAATTTAATTTACAGCACTGACCCATGATATCTATTGGCTTTTGCCAATTGAACCGTAAAAAAAAAATCAAATTAAAAGTCATGAATTGAGGTGATGCGCAACGAGTTTTGCTCCAGTTCAAGAAGGCTAAATTAAGTATTCACAATAGTAAATAAGTTGATTATTGGAATGGGAGGTAAGGATAGAATCACATTTGCTAAAATATCTAACTACTTACTTGGTAAATGGCCGCTCAGGTATCTCTTTCCACCTGTTAGAGCATCTCCAAGAGAGCCCCATAAACCTCCTTTAAATTAGCATGCTACTGACTGGGTCAAGTGATAGTATCAGGTGCTAAAAAAGTTGGATAAATTGCAGGGATATAACTATACCTAGGGACCATAAATGCGTAGATCAATCATGCTTATCTAGCGTACCTATCTATCGGATCAAGGTCGTCTGAATTGATACCTGCTAATGCAGAGGGCCACTTTTTGGCATTAGTGTGAATCCTGGCCGTTCATCTAAAATTGAAGTGCAGTCCTTTGTTGGGCCCTCCTTTGTGACGAGCTCGCGTCGTTCCAACTCCCGGCTGGCTTGCTCCTGCGCCAAACATCAACGAGGTCGACGGACAGCAGCTTCGCTAGCCATGACGACGGTGGCTGCTTCGCTCCTCCTAGGTCGTGAAATGTGGCCACTAGAACGGGGCATCGGCGCACGCGGGGGCTGCCGACGCCGCTTCACGGAGCTCCGCGTGCTGCGGACGCTGCTCGTTGGGGCCGCCGCCCGCCAGGACCACTAGCATCAAATTGATCTCCTCTATCCATAATCAAGCTTCTGACTAGCAAATCAACTCCTCACCGAGCGTAACCCATAGGATTCAAGTGGTATTCATCCAAATCAAAGGCTGGATGAGAGTTTTTACAGCATGAACACATACATCGGACATGGACCGTCCATTTTCTTAAATCCAACCATTAAGACTCATTTATACTACTTTAAAACTTTTATGGTGGTATGGTAGTATTTGAAACTGGTACGAGGAGTACAGGGGTACTATTGAAAAGAAATGTAATGGCACTCGGTAATTTAGTACGTCTGAAACAAAAATGATAGCAATGATCTCTCTTCTTCGTTTGTTCATCTCCTTCATCAGGCTGCCATTCTCTCGAAACCCTAGGTCACAAGCCATCCTGCTGCCGGCCGCTGCCATTCCCCCAACCCTAGAAGACCATGAATGTGGCAGCGTGGTGGTGGCCTCCTCACGGCGGCGAGGCGTGACCTGACATGATGCGGTGCGGCCCGGCGCACGCGACTTTGCGGCCAGAGGCCATCCTGCTGCCGTCCGCCTCCATTCCCCCAACCCTAGAAAGGCGTGACCGGCGACGGCATGGTCGTGCCTTCCCCACGGCGGCGCGATGCAGCGTGGTTGTCGCTGGAGGCCGGATCGCGGCGTCACCTTCAACGACTACAAGATCGACGAGGCATGGGCCGCAAGCTCTCTACTACAAGTCTACAACTAGGGGCTGTGCCACAGCATGCCTTTGAGAGCGCTTCGATTAGATTCCCATGGCGCACACTAGAACCTCGAGTGATCACCATGAATGATGATATCAACAAGTTGAATTAATTTTTGGGCGGCTGTGTAATCGCAGTTCAATTCCTGTTAGCAAGGTGATATGGAGCCATGGTCGACCAAATAGAGCTGTTTGATTTGGGTACCGTGATCGTCTATGTACTGTTTTCTGGCTATTGCATATAGTGGATAGCTGAATTCTCAAAAGTTGATTGATTGAGGTTGAAGAAATTAGCGAAGCGCCTTAAGTGTATATCATACTGATGCTATTATAATTAACATTAACTTAAAATAGGACATATGGAAATGTTTAATGATTGAGAGCATGAAAGATTGTTTTGTCAAACTTGGCTTGTATTGTATGCTGCCAGTTAAAAGTTTGAGCTCAAGTAAAAATGACATCTCAGAGCATCTCCAAGAGAACCCCATAAACCTCCCTCAAATCAAAATATTGGGGGTCAATCGAAAAAACCATCTCCAACAGGGCCCCAGAACCACTCCCAATTTATTCATAGCCCCTAAACTCCCCTCATTTGTAGCTACAAACAGGGGAGGAATTGGGGCCCCTTCCTTCTTTTTTACAATAGAATTAATATTTTTATATCTCTAAATGCTGATGTGGCCCAATCAAAAGTGTTTTAATTCACTTTTAGGGGGGAACTGTTGGAGGAGGGATGGAAAATTGCCCCTTATAATTTTTTGATTGCCCCCAAAAACAAATTTACGGGGGCAATTTTATAGGGATCTCTTGGAGGGTGAAATCTGGAAAGCTGCAAATCGTTAAATAAACTGGCATACCGCAGGATTGCAAGAGCACATCTTAAAGAAACTCTCCTTCTTTCTTTAACGTAGATGACATTATGCATGCTAATTACATTCAGGTTACAATGAAATAAAATCTGACAACTCAGCCACATTCCAGTCCGTGACCCAAACGGGATGAAAGATTTTATTAGTGATCACAGATCAAAGTTCTGCTATCGTTGGTCCGTTACAATATCCATCTCCTCAAGAGCTACCTGAGCAGCAGCGTCGGCCTGCTCTAACAGATCATTTGGAACCTGCATGCCAAATAAGGAAAATGTATTCAGTTTCGAAAACATGGTAATAAAATCGTAACGTGTACTGATTAAGCATGGATCAGATAATGCCGTAAGAAGGTGGCAATATTTCTGAAACATGTGTGAAATAATTAACTTCAGGGAACTAAACTAATCTTTGATAGACATACTAACTCACAAGAAAAACTGACACTGAAGTGCTTTTCTGAATATTCCAAACAAATGCTTAGTATCTCAGTGCAGGCTACACACCATGTCATTTCACTTTGAACTAAAAAAATGCTAAATTAGGTTTAACACAATGCTATCCATTCAAATATTAATTTCATCTGAAAGTCTATGAAGATATTCCAAATGCTGTGTCCAACCATGAATTTTTGCAAGAAAATCTCTAGCTGTATAAAGTCAATGTAAATGAGATAGAATACCAGTTAAGATTATTTGCGTAATTAAATTGCTTGCCACGATAATACATATCAGTGAACAATCCAGCCATGACATTAGCAAACTGACTGACAGCGACACAAACTCTGCACTGTTGGTCTAATCTGAATTGATAATGATTCATCACTCTTTTGTGTCTCGACCTTTGATAGATGATCGAATTATCCAGTCCCCAATCACTGAACCATCTTAAACCTATTGGAGCCATACCAACACTCCATAACCCAGTGTCGATTCCAATAAAGCAACTAGCAGTGCAAATTGCAGGACAACATAAGAGATATGCAATGTGTCTGTGTGGGACTGTGGGCAACAATGGCTGCACAAATGGATTTTGCCAGGAAAGACGCAACACCGCAATGGTCTGCCAACAAACCGGGCGGGTCAAGCCGCCACGATCTGCGTCTGGCAATGAGGTTCGTGGGGGACCTCATCACATCGCCGTGGTGGCTCCGATGGACGACGATGCTGCCAGTGCTAGATGGGTAGTCCCCTGGCCCGTTGGTGGCCGCGAGGCCTTGGCGGCGGCCGCTCGTCAGAAAAATGGAACGAGTCGTTGCCTCTTGATCGGCGACGGCGTGGCATGGGCGTCCTTCGGCAGCGGCGGCCGTGGCCGCTTTGATTTGTTTTTTTTTCGTACCCATTCGATGTGAGGAACTGAGGATGGACCCGGCGGTGGCAATCCTGAAGTAATATGGTGCACCGTAAAGGTTCGAGAAATAAGCCCGTGTCTTCAGCTAACCGGCCACGGCGACTTCGAATCGCTTGGATCCGCGCTGCTGCCTCGCTCCTGGGCTCCTGGCCTGGAACGCAGCCCGGCCGCGCACCCGCTAGACGGGGCAGGAAGCGCTGTGGACTTGGCATCGGGAAGGAGAAAGATAGAGAAGAAAGAAGCACATCCGTCCGTTTCACGATGAACGATCCCGATTCGGCCTAATGCCAAAAAGGTCTTCTCTGAATTGATACCTATCAATTCAGAGGACCCCGATCCCTATCTATCATATAACGATGTGCTCTCTCCGTTCAACATTATAGGAGCACTTTATACACATCGGTTTTTATCAAAATATAAGACGCCCTAGCTTCCCGATGCAAAATTCACGCGTTTTCAGCCAGCAGCTATTCAATGCCGTCCTTTTCTCTGGAGAAAAATCACCAACGGACATACACAGTCTCTCTCTGACGATGGGCCTAGCGTGGTCTCCTAGATGGAGCACAGAGCTGCTGGCCTGAGTTTGCCTTGTGCAGAGTGCAACGTGCTGTGCAATCAGGTTTGCTTTGGTTTTGATGATCGGTGCTAAAGTGCCTTATAAAAAGAGTAAATTTCAGAAAACTACGACTATTTGCACCTAAGGAACACAAAACTACGACTCTTAAGTTTAATTTCAGAAAACTACGACTATTTGTACCTTTTGTAACGCAAAGCTACGACTTTTAGGATTGGCCCCACCCGTAAGTGACACATTTTCATTTTTATGCATTGTGTGGCTGACATGTGGGTCCGGAGCCAAAAGTCGTAGTTTTCTGTTACAAAGGGTGCAAATAGTCATAGTTTTCTGAAATTGATTCCAAAAAGTCGTAGTTTTGTGTTACTCGGGTGCAAATAGTCGTAGGTTTGTGAAATTTACTCTTATAAAAATGAACAGAGAGAGTACGTGCTTTTTGAAACTGTGCTAGAAAAATTGAATCATGATTTAGCATAGTAGGATCACTGAGAGAAAAAAATAAGTATCATCTTGTGATAATTGGTTCTAATACTTTTGAGTTGCAGACCAAGAATATGTGGGGGTCTATGAAGTGAAAACTTTCTCAAACAAAATACAAACTGTTTCGGTAGAAAGTACAAATACGAAGCTAGCTAGAAGCTGATAAAAGGCATGCAGCTAGATATTGCAAGAAAACTGTTTCAGAAGTTTGGTTCAAAGTTCAAAAATCTGTCGCCAATTGGATAGAGCAGCTACCTATAACACATATAAACTGATTCAGAAATTCAATTGGAAGTTCAAGAATCTGTGGTTATCACCTTTTTTTTTTTATAAAATCTGTGGTTATTATGTACTAAGAGAATGAAGTTGTGAAAGTCCCTTGATGTCGCCTAGAGGGGGGTGAATAGGCGATATACGAAATTAAGCAATTAAAACTGCAGCGGAAACTGAAACTGCCAAAACCGGAACTTCCGGTTTGGCAAACCGGAACTTCCGGTTTTCTCGGGACAGAAAAACAGAAGTTCAGATCTTTCGATCCCCGGTTCCCTCTAGGTTGAAAGTAAACAACTAGGATATGTAAAAGAGCTCTAGCAACAGTATACACAGAGAATAAGAGCTCAACTACACAAGCAACCTAGTCAATCAAGATTTGCATATAAATGATAAGAACGTGTAAAGCAAATGCAAACCGAGTGAAGCACGCAAGGAGTTGTTTCCCGAAGTTCAGCAGCTTGCTCTCCAAGCTGCCTACGTCTCCGTTGAGGAAGCTCTACTCAAGAGCCGGGTCTCTTTCAACCACTTTCCTCCTTTCCACTATTTGTTTCTTTCCTTGCGGAGGCGAAACGGGCCTTGCACAAACTTTCCCAAGGCTCACCACAAGCTTGGGAGCTCTAGGGACGACACCTAGCCGTATAGGAGGCTTCACCTCCAAGAGTAACAAATGCTTCACGGATTCAAGGCGAAGTGCTCAAATGCTCAAGTATGAGATGCTCTCTTGTGCTCTCTAATTCAAATTCTCTCAACCCAATTCAAAGGATTTAGCTATAATCTCACAAATCTCACAAAGAGAGGTTGGGGAGAGCTCTAGAACACCTTGGCTATGAATGTATTCGTGGATGTGGTCAGCACCCTCAAAGAGAGGGTGTGGTGGGGTATTTATACTCATTCCCCCGAAACTAGCCGTTGGAAACTAGCCAGTAAAAACCAGAACTTCCGGTTTCACAAACCGGAACTTCCGGTTTCCCAGAACTAGCCGTTAAGATTCAAATCTGCTAAAACCGGAACTTCCGGTTTGACAAACCGGAACTTCCGGTTTTGCCAGGCTCACAGACTAAGTGCAAATTGTTGGCTATAGTGTTTCACTCTTCTCACTTAGGTTTTTCTTGAGCACTGAGACTTGCTAGCTATCCATGTAGCATCCCTCTTGATAGAGCGGCATACCTATACTCAAGATCAAATATAAAAGCAACTTTTACAACTTGAGCATATAAGAAACTTGATATTGCCACTTCTCTTCATCTTTGCTTTATGAGGGCAGCCACATGAACTTCTCTTGAGCATCACTATCTTGAGCTTGTGATTCAACAATAATTGATACTTAGCAATATATACTCCATATAGCTTGAACGGTCCATCGAAATCAACTCCACTTGTCCTTCACCATACATTAGGTGCCTCGGCGCCAAGACTCCTGCTTGCCCTTCTCCTAACTATGGTTCATCGCGACCAAGTCATGTCAACCCTTCACCTTCTTGCTATTAAAGCCATACATTGCTTTGCATCATCCTTAAGCATCCAATTTTGTGTTGATGATTGATTTGTTGATTGATCAAGTTGCTTCCAAACAAATTACCATAAATGACATATAGCACTTGATCATTCTTCATCTTGACCATGAGAAAGCCACTAGATATAGAATCTTGTATTTGAAATAATTCAATTCTTTTCATCATATATTGTTCACGTGGTCTTTTATTTGCTTGAAACAATTGTACATCAAAGAGTGCATTCATGAGAGACATTGTACATATATTGCTTGCAACCTGTCCATATACTCACAAAGAATATTAGACCTTTAATCATGTTGTCATACAATACACCAAAACCCACTAGGGGTGCACATGCACTTTCAATCTCCCCCTTTTTGGTGATTGATGACAACCTTGATTAAAGCTTACAAATGATATTCAAAGGATATTTCATAATACAAACATGTAGAATAAGCTCCCCCTTAATATGTGCATATTTGAATGAAATTCAAAAAATTTGGCCTCAAATGCCATTTGCACATATAGAATGGAAAACATGAGAGCTTTTCCTACATGTATGCATTTGTGGGGTGCAACAAGTGTGTGTGAACAAATAATACGTGATGCATATGACAAGATAATCACTCAACATAATAAGCAGAAATGCATCTGTGCTGTCTGGCCAAAACCGGAACTTCCGGTTTGCCAAACCGGAACTTCCGGTTTTTCAGGCTGCACAGAGACGAAAGAAAACAATTCACCAATTTAAACAATGCATCACACACTAGCATAAAGATATCCTTAGAAACTTATTACAAGGTTCATCACACATATTTCACACATTACAATTGTTCTCAAGTCCACAAAGCGATAAAAACGATACAAGGATAGATAGTGTTCTGCCCAGCCAAACCGGAACTTCCGGTTTGCCAAACCGGAACTTCCGGTTTTACTGGACAGAACAGACCAAGACCGAAAAGGCTCTAAAACTTGACGGCGTCGACTTGAAGCTTAAAAATTTCTCTCCCCCTTTGTCATCCAGCACCAAAAAGGAGTAGAGAAACTTGCAAGAAGGCTCATTCGTCGTCTTCACCATCTCCATCATTTTCTTCTCATTCATCTTCATGTCTTGGAGGGGAGAAAGGAGGGGGCTGCTGCTGCGGCTGCTCACCAAAGAAACCAAATCCATACTCATTGAAGCTTTGGTCACCAAAAATCTGAGAACTGAGATTTTGTTGTTGATAGCCACTAATCCTTTCCTCAAAGCTTCCCATAGGTGGACTATCATCATTTCTAATAGGAGAGCAAACAATATCAGGATGATCTTTTTGAGCAATTTGCTTCACTGTCTTTGTGAGCTTCCTTCTTTCTTTCCTCTCATTGTGTGCTTTCACATCCGTGTCATATTGAGACCGACACATGCCAAGAAGAATATTGAAGAACTTCTTGATTGGAGAGGAAGATCCGCTGCCCCTGTGCGTTTTGCTGCTGCTAGGACCCTGGGAAGATGATGGTTCATGAGTTTGAGCTGCTGCCCCGCTGTCCTCAACCGGCATTTTCAGATTTGTTTTCACCTTTAGATACAAATGCTTCATCTCACACTCAAAAGTGCCACCGGTGACCCTCTCAATCATAAGCATAATGTATGGTGCATAGCCACAACTCTTGAGAGGACTGTTTGCAATAACCTTGATTTCCTCCCATATGAAATCAAACACTGAGAATGGTGTGCCATGAAGAGGAGTATCAGACATAGCTGCAAGAATGTTCTTGTTGTAGGAAGGAATAGCTGTAGCATCACCCTCTCTAGGAGTGAGAGTCTTCCTAAACAACCGGTTCAGATATCCATAGAAAGGGAGCAAACCCGTAGAGTGACCCTTGCTGCCCTGCATGCTTCTTGAATACATGAAACCCATTCTGCTTGTACTCAGAACAGCCTGTGAGTGAAGGCGGGGACGGTTGGCATCATATCTTCCAAAACCAAGAATTCTGGCAAACTGTGCATAGCTCACTTCAAACCAACGACCCTCTGTCATCCAATGGAATTTACTGACTCTATCATGCTCCTCGACATACAAAGTAGCAAAGAATTGCGCAATGATCTCATTGTTCCAATCCTTCTGAATGCTCATAACATCATAGACCTTTTTAGCTTTGCACGCTGCAATCACTGCATTAATGATTGGGTCATTTTTGCTTGCCAAATACTGCCAATCAATCCACTGAGAGATAGCCACAGGAGTTGTCTTTGCCACAATTACTGACTCATAGAAATCCTGCTGAAAATATGTGTGGAATCTGTAGTCAGATGCTTCCTTCTGGAGTTGCCTAGGATCAACTGCCCTCATTTCTCTTACAGCTTCAGATTTTCCTTTATAGCTCACTTTTGCTCTCCAATGAGGATTAGCTGGAGTATGAAATTTTGCAGCCCCATAATCTGGATTTCCCACTGGAACAGGCTCCTCCACATCAAAGATTTCTTCTTCTTCATCTTCCTCATCCTCCTCACTGGACTCACTGTTAATCTCACCAGCTGTCCCACTACCACTGCCAATACCAGCTGCTGATTTTCCTTTTGAATGACCGCTGGTTTGGTGCTGTGGAGAAGGAATATACTCATCTTCCTCCATATCATCACTGGAGGACTCCTCAACCTCCTCTTCCACAACATCAGCAATCTCCATAGTACCCCTAGGCAGATTCTTGGTGCGAGCCGCTGTTTGCTTTCGACCAACACGCGGGTTCGGATCATCACGCCTTGCTTTCTTTCTCATTTCCCTTCCATCATCAGCCATGCTGCCCCTGATATAACACATATGCATGAAGGATTTTTAGGAAACAGCCAGAACAGGAATTGAGATGATTTGGTAGCAAATTTAGATGAAAACATGCACTCAGGTTTTCACTGAGGAAACCGGAACTTCCGGTTTGCCAAACCGGAACATCCGGTTTTCTCAGGGAAAACCTATGTCCATCTAGTCATCTAAAACAACTAAGGATGTTTCAAGGCATGAGTAGATAACAAGATAGCACTAGATTTCCTAGCCATAATATAAATCAACCAAAATTCGTGAAATAGACTTCCCCAGTCAAAACCGGAACTTCCGGTTTGCCAAACCGGAACTTCCGGTTTTCACGGGGAAAACCTAATTCTTGAATCCGATCGATTCAACCCACCAATCACAGAGATATTGCAGGTATATGAACTATGGCATCCTAGGTAGCAATGCTAGGAAGGAAATTCAAATCTACCCAAGGACCAAGAAGATCAAAATATGAGATTATGGGTACCTTTGGAGAAGGAAACTTCAAATCCGGAGGTGGAATCGGAGTCTCCGGTCTTGGGGATACACAATCCACCCAAAAACCGAAGGATTCCACGGTTGGAACTTGAAATCGCCCAAGAGGAGAGGGAGGGGGGGTGCCCACGGTGAGAGGAAGAGGATAGAGGTGAATGGTGAACGAAGAGGTAAGTTTTCTGTTCGGGTAGGGATAAACCCGACAAAACCGGAACTTCCGGTTTGCCAAACCGGAACTTCCGGTTTTTCTGACTTCAACAGAAAAACTCAGAATTTGAATCTTCACACCACTGTAGCTCGGAGTATCCGGTATCCTACCGGAATATCCGGTGGGGAGTTTCTGATGTTGATCGCTGACATTCCATGATTTTTACCGGATAGTCCGACCTCATGCCGGACAATCCGACCACTGACTTTTCTTGCTGTCTTGAGAGATATACAAGGAATTTTGCTGACTTAGGAGGGGTCTTGATCAAGATTTGATATCAAAGGATTAAGGACTTGAGAGGGACAATCTCACTAATTGTGGTTAGCCAACAATCAACCAAAGTGAACTATAACCACAATCAGCTTGACATGATCACAAAGATCAAGAACCAATAATTTTCGAAAACACACACAAAGCATGATAAGGATTTTCAAAAAACCTATCCTAACTCACAAAGAGTATATGTTGACTTGGGTCACCCACATACCAAGGCACATCCTAGCACATGAGTTCTATATGATGGAAAGAATTAATGCTAGGGGCAAAAAGGTGTACCTTCATGTAGAAAAACCAAACATTCACCAATGAGGATGAATACATCAAACTTTTGTCATGTGCTTATTTTTCAATAAATCCATGCTAGATTTTTCATAAGAGAATATAATGCACTTTCAATGGCACAAACTAGCATTAGTAGCACAGACTTAATTATCACACATAGTGATCAATTAGATGGAGAAAATAACAAAGAGACCTCAAATAAATGTAGTCATATGAAATCTGCCCAAACCGGAACTTCCGGTTTGACAAACCGGAATCTCCGGTTTTCGCAGAATTCTCATACTTTAGAAATTGAACAAGGAACCTGGGATATTTGAGTTTAGCATGAGTTTCATATCCCATGATGAGGTGCATTCACTTTATAAACCCATTCTCCATATGCGAGACAATTTTCATGAAACAACTTAGATAACAAGGTTAGTCTCGTTTAACTTAAGACATAGAGTGAGTCTCCCCCTAAATAGGTGCACTAAACTTTTGAATAATTTAACATGTGCACTTGTTCAATCAAGAGCATGGAGAGAGTCAAGCTATATCTCAGTTATAGAAATCAAATAAGATAATCAATGAATGAATGAATGTCAAAAATACTCACAACCACATAGACATGTGAGCAATATTTGTTTTTCATGTTGTGCTTGTCCGGACTAATCTTGCTCACAAAGTACATGTCCAGAAACCACCATGTCAAGCTTCTAGAGTCCACAACGTATACGGACAAGCTCGAATCTTTTAATCACTTCCTCAGATTTTCCAGGGGAAACCGGAACATCCGGTTTGACAAACTGGAACTTCCGGTTTTCCTGAACACATGATGTCATTGATGAAGTTGATAATACAATGATTCCACTCTTGGCACTTTGCATAGTAATAGCACTTCATTTGTATGCCAAGATATCAATGCATCATATGTACCTGCTCAGCAATTTCAAGCACATTTTGGTACCCAAACCTTGTTGGGTCCTTCAATGTTAGTCACACAAGATTTTGGCACCCAAATGAGCTTTGTGCTACCACTAGATGAACAAATCACCATATTAGCACAAGGATCATTTGTGGCCTTCATAGTTAATGAATCAATATTGACTAACTTGGGAATGGAAACTTGAGCCTTTGGACAATCCTTACCAATGTGTCCTTTTGTGCGACAAGTATAGCAAATCCGATATTTGATTCTTCTTTCCTTATCTTTGATTTGCCTTCTTGTGCTTCCACACTTGCCCATGTATCTATCATATGCTGACACAAAGCCCTTGCCACATCTTTCAATGACTTGAGGCTTCTCTACAGAAACCGGAACTTCCGGTTTGTCAAACCGGAACATCCGGTTTTGACTGGTCAGCACACCTTTTCCTTTCTTAGGACATGAGGCAATCTTGTGTCCTTCTTCCATGCAACCAAAGCACTTCCTCTGAGATAATCTTCTTTGCCTTCTAGAAAGTGAGGTTTGAACAATTTTCTTTGAAGGACATTTGGATGCAAAGTGTCCTATTGATGAGCACTCTAAATACATGACTTGAGCTTTCTTCTTGAACATTTGCTTGTCACTCTTGTCATGAATTTCCTTGAGCTTGTTGATGGGGCTCTTTGTACATGTGACAGTTGATCCCTTCTCAAGCTTCTTCACCATGTCATCACGGTTATCTTGAGATGGTTGCACATGACTTTTACCCCTTAACACTCTCAATTCATTTTTGAGCTTCTCAACTTCTCTCACAAGATTATAATTTTCACTTGCAATGAAATCATCACAAGTTTCTACAATAATATGCTCATCACATGATGGCTTTACTTGAGAGCAACAAATGTTAGCACAAGGTAAATCAATAGACATTTGTGTACTTGTGCAATTGCATGTGTGAGGTTGATAGGATTTTACCATAGTCAATACAACCTCATGAGATATTTCTAGCAAGGCATGTGCCTCAACAAGATTCTCATGTGAGCACAAAAGCTCTTCATGGTTCTTTTGCAAAGTCACTTGCTTGCTAGTGAGCACACCAAGTTGAGCCTTGAGATTGCAATTTTCTTGCTGCAATGAAGCTACACATAGAGAAGAGTTAGTGGCACAAGCATAATCCTTTTTCAAGTTATCATAATCATTAGTTAAGGATATATGCAAGTTGTGGAGTTTCTCATGATTTTCACTTAGAGCTTCAAGCTCTTCCATTTTCTCAATGAGAAACTCTTCTTGCTTTTCTAGCTGCAACTCTTGCTCCTCAATCTTCTTCATGAGCTTCATAATCTTGTACATGTCTTTCTTGCTCAACTTGTTAAATTCAAGGTCATCATCTTCACTCTCACTTTCATCCTTCTTGATTGGCTTCTTCTTGCCCTTAGCCATGAGACACATAAAGTGTTTACCTTCTGAGTCACTTGAAGAGACAGACTCTTCGCTTGGTCTAAAGCGGCACCAATCATTTTCTTCATTTCGAGTTGGACTTGTTTCTGTCCTGCCAAAACCGGAACTTCCGGTTTGGGAAACCGGAACTTCCGGTTTTCCTGGACTGACAGACTGAACATTCTTTGCTTCACAACTCGATTGCTTCACTTCTTGTACATTGAAGCTTGTTGAGGATGTTGATATTTCAGGCTCAGATTCTGAGGATAATAGTATGTCTTCCGTTGAGCCATATGTTTCTTTAAGTGCCATCCAAAGAAGATGGGCACTTTCAAGAAATCCAACTTTCTTGAATATTACATCCTCCACACCTGCGCTCAAAGCACTAGATAAAGCATTATATGCATGAGCTTCAAGATATAAGCATTTCTCTTGCCCTTTTGTAAGATGATAGTAATCCAAGGCATGAGAAAAGCCTATATCTACGATCCACCAAATTTGTGGGCTCATTTGACGAAAATACGAAATCATTCGGTCTTTCCAATGAGCATAATTTGAGCCACAAAAATAAGGAATATCACAAGCAGGTCTAGATATAGAAGGAAGAGAGTAACTATGACAACCATAATCATTTTGATCCATTTCGCTTAAAGACATCGATCTTTCCTCCAAGCGGTTAAGCCTATAAGGAGGTTGGGCTCTGATACCAATTGAAAGTCCCTTGATGTCGCCTAGAGGGGGGGTGAATAGGCGATATACGAAATTAAGCAATTAAAACTGCAGCGGAAACTGAAACTGCCAAAACCGGAACTTCCGGTTTTCTCGGGACAGAAAAACAGAATTCGATCCCCGGTTCCCTCTAGGTTGAAAGTAAACAACTAGGATATGTAAAAGAGCTCTAGCAACAGTATACACAGAGAATAAGAGCTCAACTACACAAGCAACCTAGTCAATCAAGATTTGCATATAAATGATAAGAACGTGTAAAGCAAATGCAAACCGAGTGAAGCACGCAAGGAGTTGTTTCCCGAAGTTCAGCAGCTTGCTCTCCAAGCTGCCTACGTCTCCGTTGAGGAAGCTCTACTCAAGAGCCGGGTCTCTTTCAACCACTTTCCTCCTTTCCACTATTTGTTTCTTTCCTTGCGGAGGCGAAACGGGCCTTGCACAAACTTTCCCAAGGCTCACCACAAGCTTGGGAGCTCTAGGGACGACACCTAGCCGTATAGGAGGCTTCACCTCCAAGAGTAACAAATGCTTCACGGATTCAAGGCGAAGTGCTCAAATGCTCAAGTATGAGATGCTCTCTTGTGCTCTCTAATTCAAATTCTCTCAACCCAATTCAAAGGATTTAGCTATAATCTCACAAATCTCACAAAGAGAGGTTGGGGAGAGCTCTAGAACACCTTGGCTATGAATGTATTCGTGGATGTGGTCAGCACCCTCAAAGAGAGGGTGTGGTGGGGTATTTATACTCATTCCCCCGAAACTAGCCGTTGGAAACTAGCCAGTAAAAACCAGAACTTCCGGTTTCACAAACCGGAACTTCCGGTTTCCCAGAACTAGCCGTTAAGATTCAAATCTGCTAAAACCGGAACTTCCGGTTTGACAAACCGGAACTTCCGGTTTTGCCAGGCTCACAGACTAAGTGCAAATTGTTGGCTATAGTGTTTCACTCTTCTCACTTAGGTTTTTCTTGAGCACTGAGACTTGCTAGCTATCCATGTAGCATCCCTCTTGATAGAGCGGCATACCTATACTCAAGATCAAATATAAAAGCAACTTTTACAACTTGAGCATATAAGAAACTTGATATTGCCACTTCTCTTCATCTTTGCTTTATGAGGGCAGCCACATGAACTTCTCTTGAGCATCACTATCTTGAGCTTGTGATTCAACAATAATTGATACTTAGCAATATATACTCCATATAGCTTGAACGGTCCATCGAAATCAACTCCACTTGTCCTTCACCATACATTAGGTGCCTCGGCGCCAAGACTCCTGCTTGCCCTTCTCCTAACTATGGTTCATCGCGACCAAGTCATGTCAACCCTTCACCTTCTTGCTATTAAAGCCATACATTGCTTTGCATCATCCTTAAGCATCCAATTTTGTGTTGATGATTGATTTGTTGATTGATCAAGTTGCTTCCAAACAAATTACCATAAATGACATATAGCACTTGATCATTCTTCATCTTGACCATGAGAAAGCCACTAGATATAGAATCTTGTATTTGAAATAATTCAATTCTTTTCATCATATATTGTTCACGTGGTCTTTTATTTGCTTGAAACAATTGTACATCAAAGAGTGCATTCATGAGAGACATTGTACATATATTGCTTGCAACCTGTCCATATACTCACAAAGAATATTAGACCTTTAATCATGTTGTCATACAATACACCAAAACCCACTAGGGGTGCACATGCACTTTCAATCTCCCCCTTTTTGGTGATTGATGACAACCTTGATTAAAGCTTACAAATGATATTCAAAGGATATTTCATAATACAAACATGTAGAATAAGCTCCCCCTTAATATGTGCATATTTGAATGAAATTCAAAAAATTTGGCCTCAAATGCCATTTGCACATATAGAATGGAAAACATGAGAGCTTTTCCTACATGTATGCATTTGTGGGGTGCAACAAGTGTGTGTGAACAAATAATACGTGATGCATATGACAAGATAATCACTCAACATAATAAGCAGAAATGCATCTGTGCTGTCTGGCCAAAACCGGAACTTCCGGTTTGCCAAACCGGAACTTCCGGTTTTTCAGGCTGCACAGAGACGAAAGAAAACAATTCACCAATTTAAACAATGCATCACACACTAGCATAAAGATATCCTTAGAAACTTATTACAAGGTTCATCACACATATTTCACACATTACAATTGTTCTCAAGTCCACAAAGCGATAAAAACGATACAAGGATAGATAGTGTTCTGCCCAGCCAAACCGGAACTTCCGGTTTGCCAAACCGGAACTTCCGGTTTTACTGGACAGAACAGACCAAGACCGAAAAGGCTCTAAAACTTGACGGCGTCGACTTGAAGCTTAAAAATTTCTCTCCCCCTTTGTCATCCAGCACCAAAAAGGAGTAGAGAAACTTGCAAGAAGGCTCATTCGTCGTCTTCACCATCTCCATCATTTTCTTCTCCTTCATCTTCATGTCTTGGAGGGGAGAAAGGAGGGGGCTGCTGCTGCGGCTGCTCACCAAAGAAACCAAATCCATACTCATTGAAGCTTTGGTCACCAAAAATCTGAGAACTGAGATTTTGTTGTTGATAGCCACTAATCCTTTCCTCAAAGCTTTCCATAGGTGGACTATCATCATTTCTAATAGGAGAGCAAACAATATCAGGATGATCTTTTTGAGCAATTTGCTTCACTGTCTTTGTGAGCTTCCTTCTTTCTTTCCTCTCATTGTGTGCTTTCACATCCGTGTCATATTGAGACCGACACATGCCAAGAAGAATATTGAAGAACTTCTTGATTGGAGAGGAAGATCCGCTGCCCCTGTGCGTTTTGCTGCTGCTAGGACCCTGGGAAGATGATGGTTCATGAGTTTGAGCTGCTGCCCCGCTGTCCTCAACCGGCATTTTCAGATTTGTTTTCACCTTTAGATACAAATGCTTCATCTCACACTCAAAAGTGCCACCGGTGACCCTCTCAATCATAAGCATAATGTATG
Source organism: Eragrostis curvula (assembly GCA_007726485.1). NCBI lineage: Eukaryota > Viridiplantae > Streptophyta > Magnoliopsida > Poales > Poaceae > Eragrostis > Eragrostis curvula. Next base: position 3,368,976 of record RWGY01000045.1, read on the forward strand.
GTGCATAGCCACAACTCTTGAGAGGACTGTTTGCAATAACCTTGATTTCCTCCCATATGAAATCAAACACTGAGAATGGTGTGCCATGAAGAGGAGTATCAGACATAGCTGCAAGAATGTTCTTGTTGTAGGAAGGAATAGCTGTAGCATCACCCTCTCTAGGAGTGAGAGTCTTCCTAAACAACCGGTTCAGATATCCATAGAAAGGGAGCAAACCCGTAGAGTGACCCTTGCTGCCCTGCATGCTTCTTGAATACATGAAACCCATTCTGCTTGTACTCAGAACAGCCTGTGAGTGAAGGCGGGGACGGTTGGCATCATATCTTCCAAAACCAAGAATTCTGGCAAACTGTGCATAGCTCACTTCAAACCAACGACCCTCTGTCATCCAATGGAATTTACTGACTCTATCATGCTCCTCGACATACAAAGTAGCAAAGAATTGCGCAATGATCTCATTGTTCCAATCCTTCTGAATGCTCATAACATCATAGACCTTTTTAGCTTTGCACGCTGCAATCACTGCATTAATGATTGGGTCATTTTTGCTTGCCAAATACTGCCAATCAATCCACTGAGAGATAGCCACAGGAGTTGTCTTTGCCACAATTACTGACTCATAGAAATCCTGCTGAAAATATGTGTGGAATCTGTAGTCAGATGCTTCCTTCTGGAGTTGCCTAGGATCAACTGCCCTCATTTCTCTTACAGCTTCAGATTTTCCTTTATAGCTCACTTTTGCTCTCCAATGAGGATTAGCTGGAGTATGAAATTTTGCAGCCCCATAATCTGGATTTCCCACTGGAACAGGCTCCTCCACATCAAAGATTTCTTCTTCTTCATCTTCCTCATCCTCCTCACTGGACTCACTGTTAATCTCACCGGCTGTCCCACTACCACTGCCAATACCAGCTGCTGATTTTCCTTTTGAATGACCGCTGGTTTGGTGCTGTGGAGAAGGAATATACTCATCTTCCTCCATATCATCACTGGAGGACTCCTCAACCTCCTCTTCCACAACATCAGCAATCTCCATAGTACCCCTAGGCAGATTCTTGGTGCGAGCCGCTGTTTGCTTTCGACCAACACGCGGGTTCGGATCATCACGCCTTGCTTTCTTTCTCATTTCCCTTCCATCATCAGCCATGCTGCCCCTGATATAACACATATGCATGAAGGATTTTTAGGAAACAGCCAGAACAGGAATTGAGATGATTTGGTAGCAAATTTAGATGAAAACATGCACTCAGGTTTTCACTGAGGAAACCGGAACTTCCGGTTTGCCAAACCGGAACATCCGGTTTTCTCAGGGAAAACCTATGTCCATCTAGTCATCTAAAACAACTAAGGATGTTTCAAGGCATGAGTAGATAACAAGATAGCACTAGATTTCCTAGCCATAATATAAATCAACCAAAATTCGTGAAATAGACTTCCCCAGTCAAAACCGGAACTTCCGGTTTGCCAAACCGGAACTTCCGGTTTTCACGGGGAAAACCTAATTCTTGAATCCGATCGATTCAACCCACCAATCACAGAGATATTGCAGGTATATGAACTATGGCATCCTAGGTAGCAATGCTAGGAAGGAAATTCAAATCTACCCAAGGACCAAGAAGATCAAAATATGAGATTATGGGTACCTTTGGAGAAGGAAACTTCAAATCCGGAGGTGGAATCGGAGTCTCCGGTCTTGGGGATACACAATCCACCCAAAAACCGAAGGATTCCACGGTTGGAACTTGAAATCGCCCAAGAGGAGAGGGAGGGGGGGTGCCCACGGTGAGAGGAAGAGGATAGAGGTGAATGGTGAACGAAGAGGTAAGTTTTCTGTTCGGGTAGGGATAAACCCGACAAAACCGGAACTTCCGGTTTGCCAAACCGGAACTTCCGGTTTTTCTGACTTCAACAGAAAAACTCAGAATTTGAATCTTCACACCACTGTAGCTCGGAGTATCCGGTATCCTACCGGAATATCCGGTGGGGAGTTTCTGATGTTGATCGCTGACATTCCATGATTTTTACCGGATAGTCCGACCTCATGCCGGACAATCCGACCACTGACTTTTCTTGCTGTCTTGAGAGATATACAAGGAATTTTGCTGACTTAGGAGGGGTCTTGATCAAGATTTGATATCAAAGGATTAAGGACTTGAGAGGGACAATCTCACTAATTGTGGTTAGCCAACAATCAACCAAAGTGAACTATAACCACAATCAGCTTGACATGATCACAAAGATCAAGAACCAATAATTTTCGAAAACACACACAAAGCATGATAAGGATTTTCAAAAAACCTATCCTAACTCACAAAGAGTATATGTTGACTTGGGTCACCCACATACCAAGGCACATCCTAGCACATGAGTTCTATATGATGGAAAGAATTAATGCTAGGGGCAAAAAGGTGTACCTTCATGTAGAAAAACCAAACATTCACCAATGAGGATGAATACATCAAACTTTTGTCATGTGCTTATTTTTCAATAAATCCATGCTAGATTTTTCATAAGAGAATATAATGCACTTTCAATGGCACAAACTAGCATTAGTAGCACAGACTTAATTATCACACATAGTGATCAATTAGATGGAGAAAATAACAAAGAGACCTCAAATAAATGTAGTCATATGAAATCTGCCCAAACCGGAACTTCCGGTTTGACAAACCGGAATCTCCGGTTTTCGCAGAATTCTCATACTTTAGAAATTGAACAAGGAACCTGGGATATTTGAGTTTAGCATGAGTTTCATATCCCATGATGAGGTGCATTCACTTTATAAACCCATTCTCCATATGCGAGACAATTTTCATGAAACAACTTAGATAACAAGGTTAGTCTCGTTTAACTTAAGACATAGAGTGAGTCTCCCCCTAAATAGGTGCACTAAACTTTTGAATAATTTAACATGTGCACTTGTTCAATCAAGAGCATGGAGAGAGTCAAGCTATATCTCAGTTATAGAAATCAAATAAGATAATCAATGAATGAATGAATGCCAAAAATACTCACAACCACATAGACATGTGAGCAATATTTGTTTTTCATGTTGTGCTTGTCCGGACTAATCTTGCTCACAAAGTACATGTCCAGAAACCACCATGTCAAGCTTCTAGAGTCCACAACGTATACGGACAAGCTCGAATCTTTTAATCACTTCCTCAGATTTTCCAGGGGAAACCGGAACATCCGGTTTGACAAACTGGAACTTCCGGTTTTCCTGAACACATGATGTCATTGATGAAGTTGATAATACAATGATTCCACTCTTGGCACTTTGCATAGTAATAGCACTTCATTTGTATGCCAAGATATCAATGCATCATATGTACCTGCTCAGCAATTTCAAGCACATTTTGGTACCCAAACCTTGTTGGGTCCTTCAATGTTAGTCACACAAGATTTTGGCACCCAAATGAGCTTTGTGCTACCACTAGATGAACAAATCACCATATTAGCACAAGGATCATTTGTGGCCTTCATAGTTAATGAATCAATATTGACTAACTTGGGAATGGAAACTTGAGCCTTTGGACAATCCTTACCAATGTGTCCTTTTGTGCGACAAGTATAGCAAATCCGATATTTGATTCTTCTTTCCTTATCTTTGATTTGCCTTCTTGTGCTTCCACACTTGCCCATGTATCTATCATATGCTGACACAAAGCCCTTGCCACATCTTTCAATGACTTGAGGCTTCTCTACAGAAACCGGAACTTCCGGTTTGTCAAACCGGAACATCCGGTTTTGACTGGTCAGCACACCTTTTCCTTTCTTAGGACATGAGGCAATCTTGTGTCCTTCTTCCATGCAACCAAAGCACTTCCTCTGAGATAATCTTCTTTGCCTTCTAGAAAGTGAGGTTTGAACAATTTTCTTTGAAGGACATTTGGATGCAAAGTGTCCTATTGATGAGCACTCTAAATACATGACTTGAGCTTTCTTCTTGAACATTTGCTTGTCACTCTTGTCATGAATTTCCTTGAGCTTGTTGATGGGGCTCTTTGTACATGTGACAGTTGATCCCTTCTCAAGCTTCTTCACCATGTCATCACGGTTATCTTGAGATGGTTGCACATGACTTTTACCCCTTAACACTCTCAATTCATTTTTGAGCTTCTCAACTTCTCTCACAAGATTATAATTTTCACTTGCAATGAAATCATCACAAGTTTCTACAATAATATGCTCATCACATGATGGCTTTACTTGAGAGCAACAAATGTTAGCACAAGGTAAATCAATAGACATTTGTGTACTTGTGCAATTGCATGTGTGAGGTTGATAGGATTTTACCATAGTCAATACAACCTCATGAGATATTTCTAGCAAGGCATGTGCCTCAACAAGATTCTCATGTGAGCACAAAAGCTCTTCATGGTTCTTTTGCAAAGTCACTTGCTTGCTAGTGAGCACACCAAGTTGAGCCTTGAGATTGCAATTTTCTTGCTGCAATGAAGCTACACATAGAGAAGAGTTAGTGGCACAAGCATAATCCTTTTTCAAGTTATCATAATCATTAGTTAAGGATATATGCAAGTTGTGGAGTTTCTCATGATTTTCACTTAGAGCTTCAAGCTCTTCCATTTTCTCAATGAGAAACTCTTCTTGCTTTTCTAGCTGCAACTCTTGCTCCTCAATCTTCTTCATGAGCTTCATAATCTTGTACATGTCTTTCTTGCTCAACTTGTTAAATTCAAGGTCATCATCTTCACTCTCACTTTCATCCTTCTTGATTGGCTTCTTCTTGCCCTTAGCCATGAGACACATAAAGTGTTTACCTTCTGAGTCACTTGAAGAGACAGACTCTTCGCTTGGTCTAAAGCGGCACCAATCATTTTCTTCATTTCGAGTTGGACTTGTTTCTGTCCTGCCAAAACCGGAACTTCCGGTTTGGGAAACCGGAACTTCCGGTTTTCCTGGACTGACAGACTGAACATTCTTTGCTTCACAACTCGATTGCTTCACTTCTTGTACATTGAAGCTTGTTGAGGATGTTGATATTTCAGGCTCAGATTCTGAGGATAATAGTATGTCTTCCGTTGAGCCATATGTTTCTTTAAGTGCCATCCAAAGAAGATGGGCACTTTCAAGAAATCCAACTTTCTTGAATATTACATCCTCCACACCTGCGCTCAAAGCACTAGATAAAGCATTATATGCATGAGCTTCAAGATATAAGCATTTCTCTTGCCCTTTTGTAAGATGATAGTAATCCAAGGCATGAGAAAAGCCTATATCTACGATCCACCAAATTTGTGGGCTCATTTGACGAAAATACGAAATCATTCGGTCTTTCCAATGAGCATAATTTGAGCCACAAAAATAAGGAATATCACAAGCAGGTCTAGATATAGAAGGAAGAGAGTAACTATGACAACCATAATCATTTTGATCCATTTCGCTTAAAGACATCGATCTTTCCTCCAAGCGGTTAAGCCTATAAGGAGGTTGGGCTCTGATACCAATTGAAAGTCCCTTGATGTCGCCTAGAGGGGGGGTGAATAGGCGATATACGAAATTAAGCAATTAAAACTGCAGCGGAAACTGAAACTGCCAAAACCGGAACTTCCGGTTTTCTCGGGACAGAAAAACAGAAGTTCAGATCTTTCGATCCCCGGTTCCCTCTAGGTTGAAAGTAAACAACTAGGATATGTAAAAGAGCTCTAGCAACAGTATACACAGAGAATAAGAGCTCAACTACACAAGCAACCTAGTCAATCAAGATTTGCATATAAATGATAAGAACGTGTAAAGCAAATGCAAACCGAGTGAAGCACGCAAGGAGTTGTTTCCCGAAGTTCAGCAGCTTGCTCTCCAAGCTGCCTACGTCTCCGTTGAGGAAGCTCTACTCAAGAGCCGGGTCTCTTTCAACCACTTTCCTCCTTTCCACTATTTGTTTCTTTCCTTGCGGAGGCGAAACGGGCCTTGCACAAACTTTCCCAAGGCTCACCACAAGCTTGGGAGCTCTAGGGACGACACCTAGCCGTATAGGAGGCTTCACCTCCAAGAGTAACAAATGCTTCACGGATTCAAGGCGAAGTGCTCAAATGCTCAAGTATGAGATGCTCTCTTGTGCTCTCTAATTCAAATTCTCTCAACCCAATTCAAAGGATTTAGCTATAATCTCACAAATCTCACAAAGAGAGGTTGGGGAGAGCTCTAGAACACCTTGGCTATGAATGTATTCGTGGATGTGGTCAGCACCCTCAAAGAGAGGGTGTGGTGGGGTATTTATACTCATTCCCCCGAAACTAGCCGTTGGAAACTAGCCAGTAAAAACCAGAACTTCCGGTTTCACAAACCGGAACTTCCGGTTTCCCAGAACTAGCCGTTAAGATTCAAATCTGCTAAAACCGGAACTTCCGGTTTGACAAACCGGAACTTCCGGTTTTGCCAGGCTCACAGACTAAGTGCAAATTGTTGGCTATAGTGTTTCACTCTTCTCACTTAGGTTTTTCTTGAGCACTGAGACTTGCTAGCTATCCATGTAGCATCCCTCTTGATAGAGCGGCATACCTATACTCAAGATCAAATATAAAAGCAACTTTTACAACTTGAGCATATAAGAAACTTGATATTGCCACTTCTCTTCATCTTTGCTTTATGAGGGCAGCCACATGAACTTCTCTTGAGCATCACTATCTTGAGCTTGTGATTCAACAATAATTGATACTTAGCAATATATACTCCATATAGCTTGAACGGTCCATCGAAATCAACTCCACTTGTCCTTCACCATACATTAGGTGCCTCGGCGCCAAGACTCCTGCTTGCCCTTCTCCTAACTATGGTTCATCGCGACCAAGTCATGTCAACCCTTCACCTTCTTGCTATTAAAGCCATACATTGCTTTGCATCATCCTTAAGCATCCAATTTTGTGTTGATGATTGATTTGTTGATTGATCAAGTTGCTTCCAAACAAATTACCATAAATGACATATAGCACTTGATCATTCTTCATCTTGACCATGAGAAAGCCACTAGATATAGAATCTTGTATTTGAAATAATTCAATTCTTTTCATCATATATTGTTCACGTGGTCTTTTATTTGCTTGAAACAATTGTACATCAAAGAGTGCATTCATGAGAGACATTGTACATATATTGCTTGCAACCTGTCCATATACTCACAAAGAATATTAGACCTTTAATCATGTTGTCATACAATACACCAAAACCCACTAGGGGTGCACATGCACTTTCAAGTTGTGATATAGAAGGGGTACTGGTTGGTGTGTGTGTTGGGGGGGGGGGGGGGGTGGGGGTGGGTGACTTGCGAAAGCCTTTATGACACTATCTGAGATGAGCAGAACTTGATTTTTGCAAAAGTGACTGCAAATGGTAGGTTGACGATGAAGAACATAAATAAGAAAAATGGAATGAATCAACCTGTTGAAGACTAGTCCCCTTAGGAGCCAGTGCCATTCTTGAGCGCTGAGGTGGAAAAGCATTTGGGATATAGGACTGGAAAAGCATAGGTTCGTAATTGGGGGATCTATTTTTATTTCCAATCTCTAGTTCGGTTGAGGATTGGGCCAAGTATAGTTTTTGGACCAAGTTGCCCTTCAGCACCTAATTGCATTTTTGTTGTTATTACCGTCATTTTTTTTCTTTTTTGGCGAAATTGTTGTCGCCGTCATTGTGTTTCCTTGGTCACACATGTGACAAAACCAAACAGAAAGAAGTAATTTCATTATTACTGTAGCATCCCGCCTCAAAGCAATGAGGGGTTAGCTAACCAGGATCTTAATCGGGAAATACTTGGCGAAGCAAGTATGCATAGACCACACACATAAGCATAAATAAAATAATTTTACATTAAGCTCAGTTATTACATTGGTTTCATAATTAACATAAGATTTCCATTTTGAAGTTCGATTTATTTTACATAAAAGGAGTTCGAAATTCGATTACGAACACGAGCGGAAGCGAAACACACGACGGTACATATATACAATGAAACCATGTCCGGCCCGTAGACATGATCTCACTCACCTTGCTCCTAGCGGGGAGAAGAGGGAACCCACTCAATGGACCAATCCTTGGGCGGTTCTCCCTCCCACACTACTTTTCCACAGCAACCGCAGAAGTTGCAATCAGGAATACCTGCAGTAAAGTTTTAAACATCGAAACCCTGAGCAACTAATACTCAGCAAGTCTTACCCGTCAAATTGGCCATCTAAGACCGACTCCTAACATGCAGGGGGTTGACCAAGGGTTGAAATTTAATTGCAAAAACGGCGCTAATATTTGATCCTTATTTTCATGTTTTAGCCAAAATTAAAAGGGTTCTTGCATAAATGTAAATATTAGCAATCTAACTAAGCAATACATGGTTGCAATACAATTAATTGAAATACAACATCATATAAACATCATTATGTGCACTTCTTACTACGATGTGACACAGTGAACAAGTGGTACTCAATAACCGCGAGGGACGGCGATTCGAATCGATTTACACCTGCAGGCGAAACCCGAGATACACGACGTACGCTACTCGAAAGAGTCACGCACGGCAACCTTTTACAAGATACCATAAAGTCGAGCCGCTTAACACCTCTCCCGAGTACACGTCTCCCCACGCGATAGCCATGCCTGGTCTAACCGTGGTTCACCCGGGCACCCTCCCTTCAAACACGGTCCCAAATTCCACCATAACCATCTTCATCACCAAAAGAGAGGTGGGTTCACGTCCAACAATATAGCATCGAGCTACTAGGTTTACTAGTTCCCATTCTCCTAGCATGCATCCGGTACTGTTCAAACTTGCTCAGCGGTACCACAACGAACGGTCCTCAACCGACACAAACGGGGCTAGGGCGAACAAGGCGAGCCTTGTCACCTCCACCTACACATGAACTTCCCCGTTCGGTCTCAAATTCATTACCGTCATCATGTGATAACATAAAGTAAAACCAACCCCAAATTACCGAGCGATCTCCATACCACTCGATATTCTACCGACGACACTACTTTATTAAGCATAGCAAACTAACGAGCGGTAGAACTTAAACTAACCAAACCCATAGGAATATCTAGAGATACATGCAACTAGGTTTTCAATCACGTCCTAAACGTAATGCACATTTCACGACTCGCAATACATGTGAGAAAGTATAAAACTTTGTAAATATGGGAGTGCACCGGGGCTTGCCTTGGGGCTGGTGGTTAGTACACTCGAGTATGCTCAGGTCAGCGCCGGTCTCCTCGGCTACGATCTCCAAGTCCTCGAGTCCGGCGTCGGTTCCTAAATGAATGCAACAATACACAAAATCAAAGATAGTTCATGGAACTTCCTTGACAAACATAACATGGTGATGTTATGATGCAAATGCAACAGGCTGGCAGGGCCATTCATCAGGTTTTTGCAGTTTGGTCCAAAGTGATTTATAAAATGAGTTTGAATTTAGGAAAAACCTTACACGTAAAAGAGATCCTCTTCTAAAATTCGTTAAAAAGGGTTCTGGAAGATCAAAAATTACATTGGTAATTTTATTTAGCCTCTTCCTCCTAGGTACAGTAACATACCCAAAATTTGGTGCAAAAAGGTGCAGGAATAAAATCAATAAAAAGATTTTCCTAGCAACTGCAAAATGCAATTACTCCTAAAATAAGATGCATTTCAAGATGCCACTTGGTGGGACGTTCAGTGAACCTATTAGGAGTGTGCATGCCAAAATTTAGAATTTTTGCACTTACAGATCTTTTTATAGAATTTATTTCCTGATTCTCTGCTTTGAATTTTATAAAATTAACTGAGAAGAATTCAGTTGTTTATGTTGCACCACTGGATAGGTCTGATTTCAAGGATTCCAGAACAATTGAGTTTGCATTTTTACGATTTTTCTACGAATTTCTATCGAATTTACAAGTTTGGCCAAATTTCTGAGAAAATCAAAAAGAAAAAGATGACGTGGCACTGTAGCAGTGCCACGGCATGGCGGTGCGCGCGCGACAGGGTGACGGCGAGGACGACGTTCCGGCTAAACGGCGACGAGTTTTACGCAACGGTCAACGGCATCGTGTAGAGGGCAACGAGGCGAGCCTAACGCGGGCTGGTGTGCACGTGCGCGCGGCCGGGAAGGTGGTCGGCGGCGAGCGGCGGCGCTACGCGTTCCGGCGAGAGGAGGCAACGAGGTAAAAAGTTAGGGCGCGCACGAGCTTCACGGAGTGACGGAGGTGCTCACCGTAGCACGTATGCACGTGGAGGGAGGCCGGAGATGGGACTTCGTCGGAGGGGGGCGGAGGTCCGGTGAACGGCGGCGGGGAAGAAGATGATTTCCGGCGGTTCCACTGCGCGCAAGGCGACGATGTCAGCACGGGGGTGTGCGCAGGTGAGGGGTTCATCACCCAAAGCATGGAATCAAGAAGAGGCTCACCGAGATGGCCGAATTTCGCGAGGAGCTCGACGACGGTCAACCGGCGGCCATGAGCGGACTTCGCGTCGATTCTCGCTGCAGCGTGGGGGAACCCGGAGTTTGTGTTGCGTGTGAGGTTGAGGGGCTCCTAGCACAACTTTTCGCTGTTGGGCTCAGGGCGGGAAGTGCAGCGGAGCGGCGGCGCGGCGATGAGGTCGAAGCGGCGGCAATGGCGGCTCGGTTTTTGGGCAACGCGAAAGGCAATTCGTCGACGGATCGACCGAGGGAAGGAGAGGAGGAGATGAGGACGAGGTTAGGCCGATCGTACGGGAAGGACGGCGAGCACAGTGGCCGGAATGGGCAGTGAGAGAGGAAGGTGTCGCCGGCGGCAACACTTGGCGGCTACAGTGCCATTTGGTCATTTTTCGAATTTCTGGAATTTTCCTCGATTTGAACTGATTTGATTCCAATTCGATCTTCCCGAGCTCCAAAAATCACGAAAAACTCAGTTTTGGAATATTTCAGTGAGAGGAACAACTTTGTCAATTGGCACTTTTGCTAAATCGGCTTGGATTTCAAATTAAAATTCATTCAAAGCTTAAGTTTGAAAAAGGTTCATGCATTTAATTGACCCTTTAGACTTTTGCAGAAAAATCTCCAAAAATCTCCAAAATTCTCTTTTAGCCCCTGGATGCTGAGGAATTTTTCATTTGGGTCCACTCGTATAGAAAATTTTAAAGTTAAAGTTCAAATGCTTGTTTGAAAGAAATTTATCCAATTTGAAGTGATTTTGAATTCCTTTTCATTTAACTTTGATTTCTCTTGATCATTTTCACTAATTGAGATTAGTAACTTGATCAGGGACTAAATTTGAGTGGGATGTTACAATTACCAAGCTCAATCTCAAATACAAGAGATGCACGCTCACCGACTGAACTCTGGAGGGGCAGGTGATGTCCATCCTCTCTTTTTTTTTTAATCCCGATACAAACCCGCCTTCCCCATCAAGGAGGAAGAAGAAGGGATACGCGCTGAGCCATGCACTCATCAAACACAATCCCGTACGTGAGACATGCGCACTGAGCCACAGGATCATAGAGTCTGTACGCCTTGGAGCCGGGCTCATATCCGATGAATACCATCGGTGTACTCCTGTCTTCAAGCTTCTTGAGGTGGGGGCGCGTCGTCTTGACATGAGCGACACAGCTGAAAGTGCGAAGAAAGTGCACCGCCAGCTTCCGCCCATGGTACGCCTCGAATGGGGTCATGCCGACGACACTCTTGGTCGGCGCACGGTTGATCAGGAAGACGACAGTTATGACTGCCTCCCCCCCCCCCCCACCCCCACCCAAGAACACTGTCGGCATGCCGCGCGCTCTCAGTGGGCTCAGCACCATGGCCACAATGGTCTGGTTCCGTTGCCCGACCACCCCGTTCTGCTGTGGAGAGTAGGGGGCCGAGTGTTGTTGCTGCAGTCCCTCATCCGCACAGTAGTTCGCAAACTCGACCGAGGTGAATTCACACCCCTGATCGGTGCGAAGTACGTGCAGGCGCCGGCCGGTCTCCACCTCCACCATGGCTTTGTACCGTTGTATGGATTCCGGCGCCTCTACTTTGGCTTTCAACAACACAAGCCACATGTATCTACTGTGATCATCAACGAGCAGCAGAAAATAATGTTACCACCAGGTGTTGCCGGAGTGATAGGCCCACAAAGTGTTAGGATAAGTGCTCGCTGGCTAACAGAACGTGCTGCATGCGCTGCATGCCAAATGTGGCCGTTCCTCACGCGTCGGCGATCCTAAATTACCGCGCCACGATCAGAGGCGCAACCAACTCATGGTTGTGGCCGCAGTTGAACAGCGCCATATAAAAGGGGGAGGGCGGCATCCCAGAAAGCCAACGAGTCTGCGACACTGGCCTCCCCCACATTTCCACTACTCCCGATCCTAAAAAGGCGCTGGCTCAACTTGAAGGCCGCCGCCGTTCGTCCTCGCCGGCGCCAAGGCGCTACCCTCCTCCGGTGCCAGGACAGTGCTGGTGGCGTCCAGAGGGGATCCGCTTCCCTCGCTGTGATCGACTGATCGGAGCTGTTCCTGCGTGCATCGTCGTAGCCGCTCCTCCTCCTGCTCCGATGGCCAACCCAGGTGAAGGTGAGTCCCGATTCCGCCTAATAGGGACGTATTCATGTTTCTAGACTAGCAGATCCTAATGCGTGATCATAATTATGCTTACATTTGGTATCAAGAGCCACCTAGCCTAGATCATGAATCGTTGATGATCCTGTACCTTGGGTTTTATGTTGATTAGCCTCGCTTGCTTACTGATTGATGCGAAATACTCATGCCTAAGTCCTAATTTGGTGTCAATTGTTGTTGTTTTAATTATTGACTAATGATATATTGTTTAAAATAAAGGAATGACGCCCTCCACTATCGCCACTTACATGAATGGCGTGCAAATGCTCTGTGGGACTAACTTCGCGTCCTGGAAGAAACAAATCCTGCTGATCCTAAGCATAATGAACAAGGATTACTCTCTGATCAAGGACAAGCCCAAGAAGCCAGTTGCTCAAGGGGAGAATGATGCTACACTCCCTGAGCGCCTTGCCACCTACAAGGAAGAGATAGAGAAGTGGGAGCAATTTGATCGCATTGCTCTCATGATTATGGATAACTCTGTCGATCCTGCCATTAGAGGAGCTCTCCCTAAAGAACCGGAGAGTGCTGCCCCATTCCTCATAAAGACTGAGGAACACTTCCAGGGGTCTACCAAGGCCAATGCCAGCATGCTCATGATGAAAATGATGAACACTAAATATGATGGCACGGGGAGTGTTAGGCAGCACATTCTTGAGCTCATTGACATGGCCCATAAGCTGAAGGACTTAAACATACCTCTTCCAGATGATTATGTGGTTCACTACATTATGTTGTCTCTCCCACCCATCTTTGATGCATTTAAGATAAATTACAATGGGAGTGACAAGACGTGGACCTTTACTCAACTTGTTGCCAAGTGCAGCGAGGAAGAGGAAAGGTTGAGGGCGGAGAATAAGGATTTTGTTAACCTTATTGCCCAAGACCTTAGGAGGAACCATGGCTATGGAAATGGTGGTTATGGAAATGGCAAGACTGGTGGCAAAATCCAGAACAAGAAGGGGAGCAAGGGGAAAAAGCCATATGATCGCCCCACTAATGATGCTTCCAAGGAAGAAGCTTCCACCTCCAACAAAGGCCCTAAGTGCAAGCATTGCAAGAAGTATGGGCACATAAGGAGGGAGTGCGAAGGCTTCAAGGCTTGGCTCGCCAAGAAAGGTACTAATGATGTAATTTCCTTTGTTGATGAGTTATATTTTGCTTATTATTCCTCAAATACATGGTGGATTGACTCTGGTGCCACTGTGCATGTAACGAATTCATCGCAGGGATTCCTTACAAGCGGACCATTACAAGGGGGACGAGAAAGCTAAGAGTGGCTAATGGTCATGAGGCTGAAGTTGAGGCCGTCGGGACGCTTCCACTTGTTCTCCATGGCGGCTTTGTTCTTAGATTGAATAATGTTTTATTTGTACCATCCTTGAAGAGAAACTTAATTTTTGTCTCTCAATTAGATGTGGATGGTTACCAATGTAATTTCAAAAACAGTAAATGCTTGATTAAGTGTAATAATGAATTTGTTGGTCTTGCAAATCGGCAAGATATGCTTTACTTGTTATCCCTTAATGATGATTTCCCTGTTATGAATGTGTGCGATGTCACCAATAAGCGCAAGAGAAGTTCTTCTAATGATAATGAGACTTCTTCGAAATTGTGGCACTGTCATTTAGGCCACATTTCAAGGGGGAGAATGGAGCGTCTCATTAAGGAAGAGATAATACATTCCTTGAACTTTTCTGATTATGACCACTATATTGAATGTATTAAAGGAAAGTTTGTAAAAAGAATTAAAAAGGATGGAGCTACGCGCAGTTCTGGTGTCTTAGAAATTATTCACACCGACATATGCGGTCCCTTTAATGTAAAATCAGTCGATGGATTTAATTCCTTCATTACTTTCACTGATGATTTCTCCCGCTATAGATATATTTATCCCATACGCGAACGTTCTGAAGCACTTGATAAATTTAAAATATTTAAAGCTGAAGTTGAAAATCAGCATAATGTGAAAATTAAAGTAGTGTGGTTAGATAGAGGGGGAGAATACTATGGGAGACACGCTCCTTATGGACAAATTCCCAGTCCTTTTGCTAAATATTTGGAGGAAAATGGCATAGTCGCTCAATACTCCACTCCTGGCGAACCTCAGCAAAATGGCGTGGCTGAAAGACAAAACCGCACCCTTATGGACATGGTGCAGAGTATGCTTAGTTATTCTACGCTGCCAGTGAGTTTGTGGATGGAAGCATTAAAGACCGCTGCACACATAATTAATTGTGTTCCCAGTAAATCAGTCCCTAAGACTCCTTATGAATTATGGAATGGTATGAAACCAAGTGTAAATTATTTCCATGTCTGGGGCTGTGCAGCTGAAGCTAAATTATTTAATCCACAAATTGGGAAATTAGATTCAAAGACTATTAGCTGCCATTTTATTGGATACCCCGATAAATCTAAGGGATTTCGCTTTTATTGTCCAGACCGTATCACTAAATTTGCTGAGACAAGACACGCGGTTTTCTTGGAATATAATGGGAGATCAGAAGCTAGGGAAATTGATCATGAGGAAATTCAGAATAATGCACAATTACCGATGACTCAAAACTCATTTATTCCCATGATGGAGACTACTATAGCACCTCAAGTCGTAGTTGCACCCTCACAAACTAAAATGAGATTGCCCCCGCAATTAATGAAAATGAGGATGCCCCTGTAGTGGATGAGCATAACAATGAGGATGACGGGGAAAATGAGAACCCACTTGCTAATGAACAATTAGTGGAACCTCAACAACCCCCTGCTGAAAATGAACCTCAACCCATTAGGAGATCACTGCAAGAAAGAAAGTCCGCCATTCATAAAGATTATGTTGTATACATGAATGAAGATGTTTATGATATAGGAAAAGTGGATGATCCAATATCATTTAAGGGAGCCATGACGAGCGAAAACTCCATTAAGTGGCGTGAAGCCATGGAGGATGAGCTAAGGTCCATGAGTTCTAATGGCGTCTGGGACTTAGTAGAAATTCTCGATGGAGTCAAGAAGGTGGGCTGTAAATGGGTCTACAAAACTAAATATGATTCCAAAGGGAAGGTTGAAAGGTTTAAGGCGAGACTTGTGGCTAAAGGGTTCACACAAAAGGAAGGGATTGATTGTACTGAAACTTTCTCTCCCGTCTCAAAGAAGGATTCATTCAGAATTGTGATGGCACTTGTGGCTCATTATGATCTAGAGTTGCATCAAATGGACGTTAAGACTGCATTCCTTAATGGTGACTTGGATAAGGATGTGTACATGGCCCAACCAGAAGGTTTTGCTGTGGAAGGTAAGGAACACATGGTATGCAAACTAAACAAAGCCATATACGGATTAAAACAATCAGCTAGGCAGTGGTATTTTAAATTTGATGAGGTCATTAAGAAACTTGGCTTTGTCAGCAATATTATGAACCTTTGCGTATACATTAAAACTAAGGGGAGTATGTTTATCATCCTGGTACTGTATGTGGATGACATCCTAATAGCTAGCAGTAATAAGGACTTATTGCATGAGACAAAAGGATTTCTCTCAACTAATTTTGATATGAAGGATCTTAGTGATGCCTCTTATGTCTTAGGCATTGAAATTCACCGAGATAGTTCTAAATATTCACTAGGACTATCTCAAAAGGCATATGTCGAGAAAGTGCGTGAGAGATATAATATGTCCAAATGTTCAGCCACGGCTGCCCCTGTAGTCAAGGGTGATAGACTTGGAGCATTTCAATGTCCAAGGAATCAATTAGAGATCGATCAAATGAAAACGATTCCTTACACTTCAGTTGTCGGAAGCATTATGTATGCTCAAGTATGCACTCGCCCTGACTTGGCATTTATTACCGGAGTACTTGGTAGATTTCAATCTAATCCAGGAATGGACCACTGGAAGGCTATTAAGAAATGCCTGCGTTATATGCAAGGTACTAAACATTACATGCTTACTTACAAAAGGACAGATAACCTTGAAGTTATTGGTTATTCGGATTCCGATTTTGGAGGTTGTGTTGACTAGTTAAAGTCGACATCAGGATATGTCTTCACACTTGCCATTGGAGCTATATCATGAAAAAGCTCTAAACAAACGCGTACTACATCTTCAACGATGCAAGCGGAATTTATAGCATGTTTTCAGGCCGTGGGGTAGGCATTATGGTTAAAGAATTTTATACCCGGATTAAGAGTGGTCGACAGCATATCGAGACCAATAACGTTATACTGCGATAACAAGGCTGCAGTTTCCTTCTCAAATAACAACAATGGGTCAAGTGATACTATCAGACACATTGACATTAAGTACTTTGTTGTGAGAGAAAGAGTTCAGGATCGCACAATTAATGTAGAACACTTACGTGGTGAAGATATGCTCGCGGATCCACTAACTAAAGGCTTACCACCCACTAAATTTCGTGAACACGTTGCCGGCATGGGTTTATTGGGAAGCCTGTGATCTTGAACATAAAGGGCCATATAACAATCAACTCCCATAATGACTAAAGTGCTTATCCTATCGAGGTGGATTGGTACATAGTAGGTACGTGAGTGGCGATGGGATTCTTTTCACCGTCGTTACCCATTATCTCTTTGTGCTATTCTGTTGAGAATGGACTAATGTTAGTCTAACGATCAAAGGGGAGAATGTTAGGATAAGTGCTCGCTGGCTAACAGAACGTGCTGCAAGCGCTGCATGCAAAATGTGGCCATTCCTCACGCGCCGGCGATCCTAAATTACCGCGCCATGATCGGAGGCGCAACCAACTCATGGTTGCGGCCCCAGGTTGAACAACGCCATATAAAAGGGGGAGGGCGGCATCCCAGAAAGCCAACGCGTCTGCGACACTCGCCTCCCCCACATTTCCACTACTCCCGATCCTAAAAAGGCACTGGATCAACTTGAAGGCCGCCGCCGTTCGTCCTCACCGGCGCCAAGGCGCTACCCTCCTCCGGTGCCAGGACAGTGCCGGTGGCGTCCAGAGGGGATCCGCTTCCCTCGCCGTGATCGACTGATCGAAGCTGTTCCTGCGCGCATCGTCGCGGCCGCTCCTCCTCCCGCTCCGATGGCCAACCCAGGTGAAGGTGAGTCCCGATTCCGCCTAATGGGGATGTATTCATGTTTCTAGACTAGCAGATCCAATGCGTGATCATAATTATGCTTACACAAAGGTCACCATGTACCAGGTCGAGCACAACATCGGAGCGCCCTTTGGTCTGCGAACTCCCTACGGAGCTGCTGAGCGTTGGCCTCCCGTACGCGGTCGATGCCGATGCGAACAGACTTGATCGCTTCCCATGCAGCTACAGCCGTCTTCTTCCATCATCGGCTGTGCTTTGACTCATACATAACTGACGCAGCACATATCTGAAGCTAAGTAAAACACTTAAACAAAAAGACCACTAATACAAGTTTACTAACACGCCTGCGGATTCTGGTCCAACCAATCATCGGTACTAACAAGACTACCTTGAAGGGCTTGATGAGGCTGCACCTAGAGTAGCCGTCGTCACAGAGCAGTGCACCGTTGTGGACAATCTTGGTGTTATCGTCGCCGAACAAATCCGGTGGAACAGCCAAGCGGCGCCGGTCTCCAATGTGACGGGGTCCCACACATCTACCTCGAGGAGCATTAGGTCGACGAGGAGGCCAGGCCGTGGCGGCAGCTGATGAAGTGCCAGCGCTCGTTGCAGGGCAGCAGCAGGGAGAGGCGCGTGGGGGGAATGCGGTCGGGTGAGTCCAGCGTGGGCGTGAACTCAATACCATCGAAGAAGCCGAGGAGCCGGCTGGGGTTCCCGCGTTGAAGCGGTGGATAAATTGGGTGTTGGTGAGGAGGCGGCGCCAACGCTTGCAGACGAGTGAGGCACGAGGGAGGGAGGGAGGAGGGTCGTGGTGGTAGGCGGAGGAGGAACTCTTGAAGAAGGTCGATGTCATCCGGCAAGGGCGCAACTAGGTGGCCTTTGGATTGAACCGAGAGGTGGAAAAGCATTTGGGATATAAGACTGGAAAAGCAAATGTTTTGTAAATGAGGGATCTATTTTTATTTCCAATCTCTAGTTCGGTTGAGGATTGGGCCAAGTATAGTTTTTCGACCAAGTTGCCCTTCAGCACGTAATTGCATTTTTGTTGTTGTTGCCGTCATTTTTTTTCCTTTTTGGCGAAAATGTTGTCGCCGTCATTGTGGTTCCTCGGTCACACATGTCATAAAACCAAACAGAAAGAAGTAATTTCATTCTTACCAAGCTCAATCTCAAATACAAGAGATGCGAGCTCACCGACTGAACGCTGGAGGGGCAGGTGATGTTCATCCTCTTTTTTTTTTTAATCTCGATACAAACCCGCCTTCCCCATCAGGAAGGAAGGACTATGAGCTTCCCATAGCAGTCTTCCCCGGCTCTGCAATGTTCCTGTGCTACATGCCATCATCATGGATTCGTGGCCACACACATCAACAAAACCATATGTCTATGTCTCTATCTCTCTCATCTTCGATTTTTACACCCACTTTTATCTTGTCATAGTCCCCATGCCCAGAGCCAGGATGCCAAAAGTTAAGCAGATGAGACTTGCAAAACACACGAAAAATATACAAATATTATAGACTAGTTGAGACCCCGCGCGTTGCCGCGGGCACAACTCAATCCATGGAATGTGTAGCTTAGTTGGTAACAAATATTTACACAGATATAGGGAATTTGAGAAGTGCTTCAGTAAAAACTGATAGCATCAACAATTGAAGACAATAAATTGCCTCAAACAAATGAACCATAATCTGATCATCATATGATTAGTAACATATAAACAACAAATGCTATATACTTGTTTCCTTCTCTAGGCATAAATATTGCGACCTGCAACGGCCTATTCTCCCATGCGACCTCGAATGCATCTAAATTAGTGATTCCGGGACAGGCCTGTAATTTGAAAACCAATAATTAAGGTACATGGCCACAACAGATATGTATAATCAAACTATTTGCTTTGCCCGTCAAGTTGGCGATCAGCTGGAGAGCACATATGGGATAAAGAACTAAGCTGCGAAAAAGGACTAATGTAACAGGGCAAAGAGAGTCATTTTAGACATGGAAATTGATTCAATTCAAAAAGTTCTATTATCAAAGTAAATGCTTGACATTTGTAAGCTAAAAATCATCAGATGTCCCCTGACCTTGTAAGCCGATGCAGCTACATATCAGAAATTTCAGATCCACAAAGCAAATAAGTAAAAAGGAATCACGCATTTTTGTAGTTCTCCATTCAAGAAGTACTGTTGGGTGAAGGGTTTACAGAACCATAAAGAATATACTAATGTGTCACCATCCTCTTTAGCACATACACATCATATTATATAAACTAAGAAATTTACTGAGCTCAACTGCTACACGTAAGAATGGAGGTGAGACACAAAAATACAACCTGAGAATTTCATATTGAAAGGTGGTGGCAAAAAGTTATTTTTATATCCAAAGTTGTGGCCAGATTCATTAGGTGTGCGTGTATAGGATGTGAAATACAAAATGGGCCTTGGGCCATCACCAAAAAAAAAAAGGAAAAAGGCTAAGCAGCACATTGTAACTTTGGAGAGATGTGTTATAGCACAGTATAAGTCAGTAAGGAAAGAAATAGCTTATCAAAATAGCAACAGCATAGGTAATAGCTGAAAGGAAGGACTAAAGTCATTTTCACGATAAACTGACAAATAAGCTCAGCTCGTAGGATACTGTGTGAAACAACCAAGCAAAACGTAGTAAGAGCTAAGTTGAGGACCATGGAGACGTTCAGCTGACCTGTATGTGTGTTGTCTTTTGTCGAAGAACACTTTTCATTGAGTGTAAAGTAATTCCTCTTTATGATATATCCTTAATCTTAAACCAAGACATTTCTGCAAACAAAAGTTCACCAGGGAGTCTGTTATAATCCAGCTGTGTGTCAATTGAAAATGAACATGAGAAGTGATGAACAAAAAGATAAATTCAAACCTCACATAGGCCGATCTGCAACTGCAAAAGTAGCATGTAGATTATTGCATTTCTTTTGTTGTACTAAGGCATGCTGCTTGAATGTTTGCAAACCTCCAAAGACTTTGTCGATATGCCTTGTACACACAACAGATAAATTAAATGAGCCAAACAAAGGAGCATGGAGATCAGATACGAGATTCTACACTGATGTTTTGTCTTCTTTTTTTTTTCCTTTTTGATTGCTACTATACTGATGCTTCATTGAATGACGGTGAAAAATTCTGATGTTCCTCTGATTTCGAATATGAGCTCATCATTCAAAACAGGTTCTCAATAAGCAAACATTTTGAAAAGAATTTTGTAGTGGGAGCCTCACCTACTGTAATTACATCAAAAAAAGAGAGGGAATCTTAAAACTGATTTGCTTAAAAAGTATCATAAAAATAATGGATCATCTATAAATCAGCCTAATAGTATGGATATATATTGCTCCGATAAAAATATCCTACTAGCGACTTATGGAGAAGAATTGCAGCTGCAATTTGCCATAAGAAATAATGTCTGAACCTTACGACTCAAACAATGCAACCATAACCTGCAGAGGAGCACATTGAATTTACATATGCTGCGAACGGTAAACTGTGATGTTTACAGCAATATTTTAACATCTGTTTTTATGTGGCACCATACCTGACTAATGCGAACCCAAAGAACATAACAGCATCCCCAGCCCATACCAGACCGATAGTCAAGTAAGATACCATAATGATATGTTGCCTCTTGTTTGTGATGGTCCTCCCAATCTAATCAGCATAAAGTTATATGCTTCCTCCATAGCAGAACTTGCTGCGAAACAAATAGGGAGATTAGCACAACCTTGATAGATGCACATCAGATAGCATCTTATGACAGCGGAATCCAGCAGCAGACATGAAGCACAAAGTTTGATAAATTCGATGAAGAATAACATATATGCAATCGCCTGTGGTATGATCTAATACCATATTACCAAGAACCAACAGTAGCTTGGTTCTCGTGGAGCAGATTTGTTAGGAAGGCCTCATCTCACGATCTTCTTTGCTATGCCTCTGGTTGCGATGGCTGCCAACAGGAACGATTCAGTCAAGTACGCAAACAAAAATACATTCAAGGAGAATATGAGAGGAAGGCATTGCAAATCTTGAGGTTAGTGTACAGGGAGAGGGGACGGGCACCAGTGAAAGAAGATGGCCTACGCTCAGATAGGTAGCGCATGACCTCCATGGCCGGCTCCCCAACTGCAACTGCGCAGCGGACCATGATCTCCATTAAACAGCCAAGCAGAGAAGCGACCGTTGACGAATCGAAGACGACGAGTCCAGACTCAAGGGAGAACTGGTTGTCGAGCCACGCCGCCGCAGCCCGCGCTCCGAGCTGGCTGCGAGTTGCGCCGCCGCCCTTCGGCCCTTGACTGCGTCCGTGCGCCGGGCCGACGTCGAGCTCCCCCGTATTCTAGATTTGCGGACGAAGGGAGGAGAAAGGTGGGGATTCAGTTTCGGGCCTGCTCGATCTCTCCGGAAGCTATCAGCAGCGAACGTTGGATGGCGATCGGACGATTCAGGGGATGAAACTGTAGTTTCTACAGGAGACGGGAGCGTGTAGAGCCGGGAGGGACGCGACGTGTCGAACCGAGAGGCAAAGGGCAGGACATCTACACGTTTAAAGAAAAGGAAGGATATGGTATTAATCTGGACATAGATTTACATATTCCACACTCTTAGCATCACAATACGGTACTGCAACCAAAGAGACCGGAACAATATAAAGTGTACATGGTACAAGATTTATATATTCCACACTCCCAACATCATGCAAAAATGAATAGTACAAGATTACCGAAGAGTGATGGACTCAACAACGACGAAGCTTAATTTCAAGCGGATGGCATGCCGCCTTTCAGGCTTAATTATTTGATAAAGCTAGATCGAAGACAAACAAGCACGTGGTTCCTCGCAAAATAAAACAAAAAACACGTGGTGCTGCCACTGTCGTACGCAGTACCTTATGAGGATGTATATATAGATCGACGAGGGCACAAGTACGTACGTCAGCCGGTGATGGTGATGTCCTCCGTAGTCTGTGGAAGAGCTGCATGCTGGGCTGAATCTCCGTCTTCCGTGGGGCGGCCCTCATCGCCGATGCCGTTCCTGGAGGAGGGAAAGATCATGAACAGGAAGCCGGCGACGAACCCAACCGCCAGCGGCAAGTTGGTGAGGAAACTTTTCCACTGCCATGACTCCAGGGGAACCAGGCACCTCTGCACGCCGCCGTCGCAGAAGGCGAGGGCCATGAAAACAGCAGAGCGGAAGAAGGCGTGCAGGAAGTCCCGCCACCTCAACCGCTTTCTGTGCATCAATTCCCTGAGCCGTCTCTCCTCCTCCTCGTCGAACCGGGACAAGTCGCTCAGGTTGGCGTTGAAGAGCTTGAGGCCGTTGAGGGTGACCACCCCGTAGTAGGTGTTGCCTTCCTTGTCGGTGATGCTGTCGGTGAAGCTCATCATCGCGCAGAGGAAGGTGAGGAAGCCGATCAGGAGCCAGGTGAAAATGTAGTTGACGCCGTGGTCCATGCAATCGCCGCCTCTGCTGAAGGACGGCGCCATCGTCTGGAAGGCCAGCGTGGTGCCGGTCGGCAGGAGCTTCGACAGGTTCGCCGCCGTCCCCAGAGACCTGTCCACTATCCTTGTCAAGCCCGTCTCACCCTTCTTCCTCTGTGGTGCAGGAGGAGAAGGAGGAGGGGCCATGATGGATGGATGTGTGCGCCGCTACGCCTGCATGCAGGCCCATTTTATACGACACGGCGCCGCCCGGCCGGCTGACAGACTGGGACAGGAATCAAGGGCCGGGGATGCTGATCGACACAAGCGCACGCAACAATATGTGCGCCTGATCTGATAAATTAATATTTCTTCTGCTTTTTTAATTCCTCCCCAAAAAATAAATATTTATGCTTAGTAGTAGTACTACGTCCAACTCCTTCTGGGCCGCTTTTTAGATCTTATTCTCCTTACTAAACCGAGCAAGCGATCCTGGCCCCTTTCCAAGGACACATAGTAGGCCCCTTTCCACTAATATAGACATGTCCTTCGCTTGCTTTGTTATTAAATTTATCTAGTTCTTTATTTTTGTATATCCCAGATGCCCTTAGTAAACTTGTGGTTGATCATCTTCCACAATATTTTGTCCGTGACGCTGTCCTTTGATTTCCGTCAGTCAAATAGGTAAAAGTTTTTTTTTTTTTTTTTGGCCCTGAAACAACAAAAATTTAGAGATAAATCTAGCTCTTGCTGCTCCCCTCCACTATAGCTACTGGTTACTATGTCAGAGGTAATTTTTAGCATGGTAAACTCTTGGACTGAGCAGTTTGGGTCCACTAATACTCTAGCTTTGAGTCATTAAGTTTTAGAGATTGGATTGTATCATCATAATATATCCTTTACATATTTTTGAAATGTTTCTTTTTCTTTTCACCAGATACCGACCATGCACATTTAGATGGCATTAACATAGCTACAATGGGCCATCTGAGTTTTTTATGCTGCGGGAGCAGGCATCGGTCTGTTAAAGATTGGTCATAATTATTAGTTTCAGAGACAAATCATTTGATTTCTGTTGCCTCTGATTGATCTGTGGTATACTTGGTAAATAAGTTGAGTGTTTTAGATTAAATCTAATAGTACACAGTGTTGCAGAATTTCAGTTGATCCATCTGAGGATAAAATGGACAAGACTGGATCTCTGTTTGAACACAATGCTCACAGTGGTGACAAAACACGACGCCGAAGAAAGTACACGCCGCTGAATCAAATTAAATAGCAAGATACTTGTCATTCTTCTCCTTTTTTTAAAAAAAAAGCTATATATTCGTCGACCAGCCAGTACTTCTCATTCCAGTATTCAAAAATTGTTTTTACACTTAAGTTTATTGCAGGAATCATGTGACCAAGTGAAAGCTGTCATCAACTATCGGAAACAGATTTAGTCTCGTGGCATTGTTGCTCCTATTATGTGGCATCTTTCTCTAATGGAGCTCAGGCTGAGTCAAAGAGATTTTTCTATACTGCATATTGCCTGCTTATGTGCCATACCAAAAATATGGTTGCTTCCTTTCTCTGTTCTATTTCTAAATTAGGCATCTTTGTTTCAAACTATTGTCTTATTTTCCTTCTATTGTCTGGAAACAGATCAAGCTATTGCGGAGGCATTACTTCCAGAACACGCAAGGTCTCATTGTGTTTCTTTTCTGTCCTCATTATGTATGTACATTACAGTTCTCCGCTATTTGATTTCTTCACCATGTTGTAATTCAATGCACTTCTGGCTTCGTGATTTCATTCAAAATATATGCTTCATAAGTTCTATATTGCAGGTTTTCTTGACCAAACACTACAGAAATAGAAGTGCGGATGACCCATGTTTCTTCCTTGATTTTGAGGAGATTTCTGTTATTGACTCAAAAAACAAGGTCGATCACAAGACCTTGTTAACTGAATGTATTTTCGGGTTTGTAGTAAACTCTTTCTTCTTCTATTAATGAAATGATACGCAGCTCTCCTGCGTGTTCGAGAAAAAAAAAGATATTTAAAATCTATTACCGCACCTATATATAGATTTAACTTAAGTTTATTGCAGGAATCATGTGACCAAGTGAAAGCTGTCATCAACTATCTTCTGAAACCTCAGATTTGTCCTCTCTTTAATCAACATCCATAAATTCTGTGAATTGATGGATTATTCAGGAGTGTTTTCTCTTTTATCATTTGATTTGTCTTTTGCTTAGGTATTTGTCTAGGCTGACGCTTGATTTTAGTCTTTGTCTAATTGAGCTCATGTTGAGTCAAATAGATTATTTTATATTGCATATTGCCTGCTTATTTGCCATACCAAATATATTGTTGCTTCCTTCCTCTGTTCTATTTCTAAATTTGCCTTTCAATGGACGCTTGCGGTTTTGCAGGATTGAGTCATGATGAAGGTAACTGGCAGTGGGATGAGGACGGCGACAACTTGGTAGTACTTTGTAGCTTCTGACAATGAACACGGTGACGTAATCTGCACAGGGTTGAGGTCCGGTTCTAAGTTTGAGGCAAAATTTTGAGATACCAACGTATTTGTTTATATCAACTCCAAGTGTCGGCAGCAGAGTTTTAGATGGATTTGGAATTTCCAGTTTTTTTATCTCAATCGGATTATTAATTAATGTCTTAAAACAAGTCCAATATATGTATTTATATCCATATTGTTACATGCTTCCTTTTTTATTCGTATCGGCACCACCATTGCTTAGCTCTAGAAGATGCGCGTGTCCAATTCATGCCCTCGGCTGGATTTGAAGACTGAGGCTAAAGCTAGATCATACATGGTCCAAACTTTTACTTTGATCTTGATGCGATGATGCTCGGTAATAGTTCAACATGCACGTTCAGTCATAGTCCTTGTTGCATTTCATCTACACTGACACGTTGCCGAGTCCTAGACGATCTCAAGTGAAGAAGTGCCAAAAAAAACTGCATCGTAATATGGACCAACCCAACTAAAAATAGCCCGAATTAAATAGTAGTAAATTTATTTATACATTTATTAAATTTCAATTTATTAATGTATTTTTTCATCAGCCCGTGGCAACGCACGGGTATTTTTGCTAGTTGTTATTAAATTTATCTAGTTCTTTATTTTTGTATATCCCAGATGCCCTTAGTAAACTTGTGGTTGATCATCTTCCACAATATTTTGTCCGTGACTCTGTCCTTTGATTTCCGTCAGTCAAATAGGTAAAAGTTTTTTTTTTTTTTTGGCCCTGAAACAACAAATAGATAATGTGGAGAACATAGATCCATAGCCAAAAAACCACCAGCGGCGACTACCCTTAAAGGGAGGACCGTAGTGCAACGTCTCAGGCCTAAAATACAGCTGCAGAGCAACTCGCCCCACTTTACAGAATAACTCATACATTTTAATTCTTGTTTCGCATAAAAATATTGACCTAAGTTATTTTGCATTCCAGCTCTGGCTACCATCTAAAACTTCAACCATCACATACTATCCTCTTACAGCTACAGCAGACACACTAGCCGGTTCTATGCTCGCTTTTGGGCTATCACTAGAACATATATGCTGATTAATAACATTTTTAAGATGTCACTAACCATTGCTAGTGACAAAAATTTCATCATAAATTGGTGACGTTTTTAAGGTTGGGGACGGAGTTCTGGTTGATCCTCCATAGGTATGGGTGCTCCCTCTTTTGGTGGGAAGGAAGATTTAAAGGGACACAATATGACGCAGATTATGCAAAAAGACCACTTGAGGATCGATGAGGACATGGCAAACAAACCTTAAGGAAGAGCTCAAGGAGACAGTGTGTGTGAGGGGCGCATGGGTCCATCTATAATCTAAACTTCACTGTTGAAACCTGTGTTGAGAGGGGCGTGTGGGCGCGTCTATAATCTAAACTTCACTGCTGAAACCTATGTTAAGAGGGGCGTGTAGGTGCATTTATAATCTAAACTTCACTGCTCAAAACTTGTGTTGAGAGAGGCGCGTGGGTGCATTAATTTGAGGGCGCGCCTCCTCTCAGTGCTAATCCTCGTTCCTCGAAGGCCGCGATGGGGCGTCAGCGCGCGAGAACGTGAGGCCTCAACGGCCAGGGGCATGCGCGAGCTCTTGAGGTGGCGACGACGTGTGAGGGTACACTAGTACAATGAGAGCCAACACAAGTCTTCAATGGTACGAGTGGTCCAAAAAAGTCAAAAGTGAGTCAGAGAGAGGGATGAGAGCGTTGGCGTGAGGAGGGACGCGGGCGACGGGTACGAGTTCCATTGGAGTTGCCGTGGTCTAATCTCCGCCCTTTTTCGTCAAACATCAAAGTGGAGCTGAGACCAGAGACACTCAATGTCACAGGTCCCTGAGTCCCTCCCCACGCCCTTCTCTTGGGCATTTCCACAAACACGTGGCGGTTGCTATGTGGTAGAACGGATGGAGCTCAAGGATAATCAGAAGGAAAAAAAAAAGAAATAGGTGTGCAATCAAAAGGAAGATGATGAGAGTTGAGATCCACTGGCCCACCGCGTTCCTACACATCGTCATCTCTTTGACCGGCGGATTTGAAGATTTGAAAAATGTGACAAAGGCTGGCTATAAAACACCCGCCCAGAGCAAAGGTGGAGGCCAAGCCAAGCAAGATATCACCGCCACAATGCCTACTTCAACAGGTCGTATCCTTTCATCAGCAATACTCCTTTGCTGGATGATTGCAGCAACTATTCCAGCAGCTTGCCTTGGCTTCGGAGGAAGCCGGACGAAGGAGGTCATTAGCTATCTCTTCTCGTCGTTCACGGGTCCCAACAGCAACAAGCTGAGTTCCTCCTGGGACGCCGGTGTCGTTGATGGCGCCCTCCACCTCACCGCCGACGATATTTATCAGCCGCCGGTTCAGTACCCTCCCGACACGAAGAGGCCAGCAGGACGTGTCATCATCTGGGCGGGTCCCCCATACATCGACCACCGCATTGACGAGGACCTCCGCTCGCATGGGGCATCTTTCAACACCAGCTTTACTATGAGTGTCAGCCGGCCCCAACAGCGCAACGACGACCATGGCGGCTTACTCTTGGAGGTGCTGCCTGTGACACCCCAGGTGTCTCATTTATATTTCTACAATGCTAGGACATCATGTTGAGCTAATCATGTTAAAATTTCATATGAATGTATAATGAAAAGTGTCAAAAACATGAATAATAGTCAAGTTTAAATCAAAATTTGAAAAGCAAGTTTAAAAGTCTGACACAGAACTATATGCAACTAAAATTTTATGTAAAAGACATAAGTAAAATAAAAATCTAGTAAAAATTTCAGAAACATTTGAGTTTAGGAAGTGCTTCAAATAAATAAAGGAAGTTAAAAATTTTAAACATCTTGTTTAATTTTCAATTGTCAAATTCCTTCAAGTTTTGATCAAACCAAGTGGACATCTGTCCCGTACAGGTGTTAATGTGAAGCCATTCAAAATCTAGTAATGTTTGGAGTCCAAATACACCTCCAAATTGAATTTACAAGAAAGAGGCAGAAATTCGTGAAAAATGAAAAGCAAGCGAGACCTACCTGTCATGCTCCCATTCTCTCCTTCCTCTGTCTTTCTCGATAGAACCAGGGCTGTGCATGACCGCCACGCCATCCCAACACCGCTCCAGCTCAACCCGACCCACCGAGAAGCAAAACGAGTTCCCAGCTTCCTCTCTACTCACGTTCTCTTTCATTCCAGCCGTTTCCTCGCTCTCTCCGCTTGCTCTCGCTCTCTTTTCTGCTCGCATCGACGCCATGGCCGCCAGTCCCTGAAGCTCGTCACGCCGCCGTCTCACTCCACCGTAGCGCGAGCCAAGTCCACCTACAGATGCAGCTCAAGATACTCTAGCTCCAGGAAGAGACCACATCCAAAACCGTGAAAGTATCAGAGAGTATTTTGAGCTTTTCTCCGACGACGTCTCCGGCGGACATCTTCGACGCCGACGCAAAATTCGTCGCCCACAGTGAGCCCCGTCCGCTCAATCCTTTTCAGTTGGATTCGAAAAACTCTGTATCACTCCCCTGACCCTTTTACCTTTGGATTTCTGTGAAGAGGTCGCCGGAATTCAACTTTTCCCCCATCGCCGTCGTTGTACGCAGTCTGCTCCGCCGAAAAACTCTACCTTCCGGCCCTCCTCGACGTCCACACGTACCATGCCGGTGCTATCCACATCGTGGTGAAACTACAGAGCCAACACGTGCATCTCCTCGTCGACTGCAGCGAGCTCAAGACGTCGCCGAACTTCCTTCGTCCGCCACCGCTCCTCGCCGGCCACTCTCCGGTGAGTCCCCATCGTCGAGGACCTCACCTTTGAGTTCATATCGTTGATATAGTCCTTTAGAGCCCCTCATCTATCCCCCTCGCCGCAGTTTCCCCTGCTCCGGCGAAGCTCCGCCCGTTTCTGTCCGTCGTGCATCCCTGACTGTGTTGAAGACGACGATGGCAGTCTCGTAAATAAGTTGCAATTTTCTCAGAAACTGAATAAACTTCAAAAATCGATAACTGGAGTTCTAGATGTCCAAAAATTGCAAACTCAATTTTGTTGTGTTCCTCTCACTGATATATATCCAGTACTACCTTAGTTGAACATTTTTCATGTGTAGTTTTCCCTGAATAATTAGTACAAGATAAACATTAGTTAATTCGTAGTAAATAATATAGACATGATAAAAATGCAAACTCAGTCTTGTTAAAACACACTTGATACCCTATGTTCAGTAGTACGAACCACAACCCTTGGTTCTGTATAAGGAAACCTGTATTAATTTTGTAAGCTATACACTGAATAATTCATACTAAATTGAATATAATTCAGAAAAATGTGAAATAGGGCTTCATCTTCTCCTTTTGATATTACCTGTTCATAGAGTTGAACCATGTTAGTTATTTCTGTGAGAAACCTTAGTTATTAATTTCTCTTTGATAAACTTGTCATCTTCTTAATAATTAATCTACTAATTAGTAGATTTCAATATGCTGCATATATGTCACCTAGATAATGACCTGTCACCAAGGTTCCTGGTTGGTTCAACTGAGCCTAAGGAAATTTCTTTAGGAATTAATTCTTCCTAACCCTATATTGATATTGATTTAATTCTTTTAACAAGAAATTAGGAACCCCATATAAATGGTCCTGATTTGACATGCTCAAATCTCCAGTATGTTGGTCATGATCAGAAGTAGTTTAGAACCTCACTTCCATGCTATGTGAATGTTTTGGCGTTAAATTAAATCAATTAATAACTAAGTAACAATGCTTCATGGGAGTCAATGAAGGAAATAATCCAAACTAATTCCAAATCATCCAAATCAGAACTATGTATCACTTTGAATCGAATTCAAAGTTCAAATCATTTCATGCATGTCATGTCGATTCCATTATATGCTTGTTCCAATCAAACATTCCTGCATGACTAGGTCACGAGCAAGTCGATGTCACGGAGGGTATTCAACAGGATCTTACCTCGCAGGACAGCGAAGTTGAAGTTACTAACTTGTCAGTCGAAAACCAAGGCAAGCCCCGGATCATATAACCCCTTTGCAAATTTTATTTTTCTAGAGATCATAATGTAGTGAGTCTAGTATGATTGATGCACTAGGTGTAGGAGTTGAATGGAAATCCAATTGCATTGCTCCAAATGACCTAATTGTTCAAGTGTCGATACTAGTTGTCGATAGATAACTGCTATGCTTAGAAACTAGTTAAACCTCGACAGGTATCGTTTTTATGATGATTAAACTTGATCACTAAAGATGAAGTTAAGAAAGAGTTTATGTACTTGTTGAGACGTGGACGGGGATGATTGCGTAGGATGATTTGGGAAGGCCGGGCCTTCACGGTGGTAGCCCCGTCTGTGTCGATTAAGGACCGATTCGTTGTTGGCCCCTTGATCAAGCATTGAACAGTACCGGGTGCATACTAGTGCTATGGGAGCTAGTAAACTTAGTAGCCTGTACGGTGGCATCGTTGGTTGGTACCCAGTACACTAGTCGAAAGACACGCTGGGCGTAGTTGGGCAGGTCTTGGCTATGACGGTAGTGGGACGGCTGCCCAACTCGTGAGACTGGACCCTGCCTTGGTGTTTACTGTCTTGTGAAAGGCTGTCGTATATGACTTTTGTGCATATACGTCGTGTACCTCGGGTTTTCGCCAGCTGGTGTAAATCGATTGCAATCGCTGTCCCTCGCAGAAATGAGTACCGCTTGTGATAGCCGCCTTCACGTAGCACACATATATGAATGATGATTATGGAAGTTGATGATAGTGTGTTTATGATATATGGATCTTGCTCATATTACATATGCTACTGATGTTTGTTAGTATCCATGCTCACTTATATGCTTGTTATTAATGAAGATAAAAGATGGTTAAAAATTTGATAGCAATAATTAGGAATGCTTAAGTGCGAGTCATTTAAAATGAAACCCTCCTATGTCAGCCTTGCATGTCTAGAATTATTTGACGGTTAAGACTTGCTGAGTAAATAGTACTCAGGCTTTGTGCCATTGTGTTTTCTATTAGTACAGATGTCGATCTTCCCGAAGAAGTACTCCCGTGGGACTTGCAAGCCCCAGAAGGTTGGACTGCCCAATGGGAGTCAGATGCGCCGCAGCAGTGAAGTGTGTTGCTAAAGTAATAATCCGGACGGGCTCGGATTATTGCTCATGCTTTATCGTTGAGAGTTAGAACTTTTGTGTAACTTACGTGTTTTAAACTTGTCGTTTACGCTTCCGCTACTCTGTAACATTTCCGTTGTCCTCTGAACCAATCCTGTAATAAAAATAATGTAAAATGTATCGCAAAGTGTTGGTATTATCTCGTGTCTGCTTAAACAGCACCGTGGGACAATGATTCTGTGGATCGGACTGTTAGACTGCCTTATGTATCAACGCTCTCATGATGAAGCTGAAGCTGTCAAGGGCGCTGAGGCGGCTACCAGGGATGCCAAGGGAGTTCAAGTTCGCCGACGTCAAAAAGGCCACCAGGAACTTCCACGAAAGTAACAGGCTAGGGCAAGGAGGCTTTGGCGCCGTTTTTTTAGATAATAGGAAAAAAAAAAAGAGTATCCCAGCTTTGACCTTATTTAGAGGCTACAACCAGCTCATTACAACCTTACGCAGCCCTTCCGTCTGCCATGACACTTACATGTTCACAAAAAACAAATTGGAGACACCAACATAGTTCAAATGAATTATTAAGTAGCAATCCTATTGCTAAAACGCCATCCGTAGTTGGCAAAGATTTGCATCACCGTAGTCTCCAAAGCACGGCATGCGTCTTTCATCATGTCGGTGTCTTCCTCACACTTCTGTAGTTGTGCCCAAAGTCGCAACCAATGTGTTCCCCTGTAGAGTACCTGCATATAAGTTTTCATAGGAGTTTTATCAAAAACGATATCATTCCTACTCAACCATAGAGCCCAACATAAAGCCGATGCTCCAGCTAGCAATTTTTCTTTTGATTTAGAGTCGAACCGCATAAGCCAATTATGAAATAAATCATTAACACTAGACGGTGTATCTAAATCAAAAGTAAATTGAACAGTTCTCCACAAGAATTTTGCAAAATGACAATCAAAGAATAAATGTTGGATAGTTTCATCTTGTGCACAAAATGCACATTTTTTGCTCCCATTCCAGTTCCTTCTAGCTAAATTATCTTTAGTGAGTACCATTTCCCTATGTAGATACCACAAAAAAATCTTTAGCTTTAAAGAAACTTTTAACTTCCATAGCAACCTGTTTTGTCTCATATTGCCATTAAAAATAAGAGAACTATACATTGATTTAACAGAAAAGATACCATTTTGATGTAAATTCCATCTAAAAGTATCTAAGTAATTATTCAATCTAACATGTGCAATCCTTGCAACTAAATTGTGCCATAGTACCAAGTTATTCCCAACCAAACCACGTCAGAAAGAGATATTCAAAGGTACTGAAATAAACACCGTTGCAATAGATACATTTTTCTTCCTAGCAATATTATAAAGAGACGGGTATTGTTGCTGAAGAGTAAAGTTTCCCAACCATCTATCCTCCCAAAACCTTATGTTTTCACCATTATTTAGTTGGAAGCTACCGAAATCAAGAAACTTTTCTTTCACTTTCATCAAGCCTGACCAAAAATGTGAATCACCTGGTTTTTTACTTGCAACAGTGATTGTCATGTTTCTCAAATATTTCCTATTTAAGAGAGTTTGCCATATACCCTCCTCATTTACTAACTTGAACAACTATTTACTAAGCAAACATTGGTTTTGAACAACTATTTACTAAGGGGACAATATTGATTACTGCCAGCATTGATGGTGGACGTCAATTAGAAGGACGGCGACGGCGACGATACGTCGAGGTGGGTGTGAAGAAGTTCACGCGGAAGGAGGACCGGGGCTACGACGACTTCCTGGCCGAGGTCGCCATCATCAACCGCCTCCGCCACCGGAATATCGTTCCTCTCCTGGGTACGTGCGTTGTTCCTTCCAGTCACCCTCCGTTCTTTGATTTTTCCAAGCACCAATTTTGACCCAAGAGTCCAAGACATTTCCAAGCAATAATCTCATGTGCAATTAATGTTTCAGGTTGGTGTTATGAGAAGGGAGAGCTACTACTCATCTACCAGTACATGCCAAACGGCAGCCTGGACCAACACCTCTTCCACCGACAGCCACAGCCAACAGTACTCCCGTGGGAGCAAGGTTTGTAAAACCGACGGTTACCGCTCGGTAACCGCGGTTACCGGACTAACCGGTCCGGTCCGGTTAGTACGGTAATCCGGTTTTGAGATTTAAATTTTGAATTTTTTTGGAAATTTGAAAAAAATTGAAATAAAAAATATGTAAATAAACTAGATGTTATTTGCAACACATTGGTGGAAACGGTTAACAAAAATGAGGTTGTTTGATGGGTCAAAAAAATGGCGCAAGAACCGTTCGGTTAGTTGAGTAGAAACCGGTCGGTTAGTTGAGTAGAAACCGCGGTAACCGGTGCGAACCGTCCGGTTTTGCGCCGTCCGACGCCGAGGTGAAGGTTAGTTTATCGGTTTTTGTTTTTTCCTGTTCCCGTTTGATTGATATACAGTTGTAGAGATGCAATGTAGTGCTGTTAAATCGATGATTGTGAAATTTGTTAGAGGGCAATGTAGTGCTGCTATATTTCATTGGATAGATGGTATTATCAACTCGGCAATTGTTGTGTATTGGTAGTATGTGAATTGTGTATGTGTTACTAGGAGAAAATGAGTACATCGCATTTGTCGATGTGATTTTCTTGCAGGCACGATGGCTGATCGTGATAAAGATAGTGTATGGGAACATAGTTTTTTTACATGCTTGTATCAATTGTTGTATGTTGATGTACGCAAAACTACATGTATTATGTTCAAAACTATGTTGTATGTTAAATTTCGTCAAGAACTATGTATCGGACAATTTATGTTGGACTTTGTATAAATTGTGGTATGTTGTATGAGGTTGATTGGTGCAATATTTGATGAATTCTATGTTCTCAATGTCTGGTAACCATTATTAGAATATTTTAGCAAAGTTCATGCCAAAATTTCCAATTTTTTGAGCCTATTTTCGCAATTTCCAGTGAAACCGACAAAACCGAGCAAACCGGTCGGTTTACCAAGAAAACCGGTCGGTTACCGACGAAACCGGTCGGTAACCGAGATTTTGAATTCAAATTTTGATTTTTGAATTTTTAGTCGGTTTCCGACCGGTTACCGCGGTAACCGGTAAAACCGGTGAAACCGGTGCGGGTCGGTTGGAACGATAGTATCGGTTATGTAAACCTTGCGTGGGAGACGCGCTACCGTGTGGTCGCCGATGTCGCCGCCGCTCTCCACTATGTCCACCACGAGTACGAGCGTGTGGTGCTCCACCGCGACATCAAGGCGAGCAACATCATGCTCGACGCCAACTTCAACGGCCGCCTTGGCGACTTCGGACTGGCTGGCCTGGTGGACGACGCCGACAAGAACTCCCTCACCGACCACGCCGTCGCCGGAACGTGGGGCTTCATCGCGCCGGAGTATCCAGTCACCCACAAGGCCACGCGCCAGACGGACGTCTACGCGTCCGAGGTGCTCGTCCTCGAGATCGTCACCGGGAAGAGGTCGCTCGGCACGGCGGGCACCGATGAGTTCCTGCTGCTCGCGGACTGTGTGTGGTGGCTTCACGGGGAGGGAAGGCTGCTGGAAGCCGTGGACGATGAGCTCCTCACTGCCGCCGCGCGTGAACTTGATCCTCCTGATGTTTCCACCCGGCTGCTAGAATATGTGGATTTGGGATGTGAAGATACCAGCACCACGTCGTCGAATGAATTTTGCTTGCGTGAGAAACCTTGTGCTCGTGGTCGCCGCCTCTTGGGTGCAATATACATGGTCGTGGTCGTCACCACCGCTGTCCGAATGCGGAACACGTGGTCGCCGCCGTCTCGGCATGAAGTCGTGGTCGCTTGGTCGTCATGGTCGTGGTCGTTTGGTCGTGGTCGTGGTCACTTGGTCGTCGTGGTCGTGGTCGCTTGGTAGTGGTCGTGGTCGCATGGTCATGGTCGTCACCGCCGCAGCCTGTACGCGAAACACGTGGCCCTGGTCGTTGACGCCTAGATGCGGAACACGTGGTCGTGGTCGCTAATAACGTGGTCGTGCTCGTCACCGTCGTCGTTTGGACACGGAGCAAGTGGTCATGGTCGCCGCCACCTGGATGTGGAACACATTGTCGTGATCGCCCTTGTATGGATGCATAATACGCGATCGTGGTTACCGTTGTATGGATGCGGAACGCATGGTCGTGGTCGCCACCGCCGATGGAATTACCTCTCCACAGTGGGCCGTCGACTTCCCTCTCCATGGCGTGTCCGGACCATTGGGTTCCGTTCACAATCGCAATCGCACAGAATCCGATGCGGTTCATAGTCGTCGCTGGCTCGTCTCTGGGGCAGGAGGGTATCGTGAGGAAGGGCCTAGCCCGCCGTACCCCTTGAAAGGCGCGTCTCGCTCTTGGTCGCTACTCTAGCCACCTGTCTTCGCCGGACCATTGAAGGGTGCTCTCAAGGTTGCCAAATCTATCACGATCGCGCGTTCACAAGCACCTCCATCGCTTCGCCGACTCGTCTTCTTTTGATCACATGGAAGTTTTGGAAGGCGCTACTTCCAAACGCTCTAACTAGTCGCTCTCATCGAGCAAGTCTTGGAAACTTTGTTATAGGCTTGCTCGAGGGTCGTGGAGGTGTGTGGAACTTGAGGTAGCTATCGCTTGGTCGTGGTTTGCCGCCGGGTGGAGCTCGTGGTCATCATCGTTGTCGCTTGGTCGTGGTGGTCGTCACCTGGTCGTGGTCGCTGCCGCTTGGTCATGGTCGTCGTTGTCTGGTCGTGGAACTTGTGGTAGCTGTCGCTTGGTCGTGGTCGCCGCCGCCTGGACGCGAAACTCGTGAACGTGGTCGTCGTTGCCTGGTTGTGGTCGCCTATGCCTGGTCGTGGTCGCTGTCGCGTGATCGTGGTCGTCGTCGCCTAGTCGTGGCCGCCGACGCTTCTTGGAGGAACTCGTGATCGCCGTCGCTTGGTCGTCGTCGTTGTCGCTTGATCGTGGTCGCCACCTCCTTGTTGTGGTCGCTGTCGGAATCGCCTCGGCCATTCCTTGCCTTCCCCCCCACCCCCCACCCCCCACCCCCCTCTTCCTTCTCTCCCCTCTTGGTCGTGATCCCCCAGGCACCTCTCCGCTCGCCAAATCGGTGTGCTTGGCTCGCCACCCTCTCCCTTCTCTCCCCTCTGCTCTTTGTCGATCTCTAGCGATGGACTCTTGTAATCATTGTTGTTCTATGTAACGAGCGGTGGGGGTGATCAAGGGGTCTCCGTTGAGGATTCTTCCCACCCGAAGCCGTGACTTACAAAGACCTGATTCGGGTCTCCAATCTGTTTCACTTAACCTGGTCGCTTTTGTCAAATGGTGGCTTAGGCCACGTAAAAGAGTACTCAACCTGTGACACCTCTGGCTTGATATTCTTCTAATCTTGGTCGCTTAGAGGCTTTGAAAGGAACGGAATAATAGGGTATTTGAATTCCAAGCGCTCCATTCAGTCACTTTGTCGCAGAAAATCATCGACGAGTCTCGCTTTTGGGCAGTTGCGGGGTTCTCCAAGTTGCGGTAGCTCCTCCTCCCTAGTCGGACTTATTAGTGGATCAGTTCTCTGTTTAGAAGCCTGTTCCCGTTTTTCTTTTGTTTTTGGATTGTCAGGGTATATTTTGCCCTGCTTTGTTCAGGATTCGATTCGTTGCTCATCTTGGTCGCGTGGAGGCTTTGGAAAGAAAAGAACAATTAGATCTTCGAATTTCGGGCGCTCCAACCGGTAGCCTTGTCGCAAGAGATCATTGATGAGGCCCACCTGTGGGCGGCTACCGGGTTCTTCGAGCTGCGAAAGCTACTCCTCCTTCGGCGGGCGTATCGTTTAGTTTATGATGCTTTGTTTTGGGAGCTTGTTTCCGCCTCCTTTTCGGTTGTTTTTATTTATTTACGATTGTTAGGGCGTTTGCCTTCCTGTTGTACTTGTAACTTAACAATGCTTCGTGGTTAGATTTTGCCAAGTTCCTTAGGGAACTAGGCCCTGGCCACGTGACGAGCTTTTCTCCTTTTCTTAATGAAATACGTGCTCCGCACGTTTAAAAAAAAAAAGATACCAGCACCAGCTTCAAGTTGGACGCCACCCGGTTGCTGCTCCTGGGGTTGGCGTGCACCAATCCCAACCCAACGGACCGGCCTAGTACTGCTGACCTGGTGCAGATCATCGCGAAAAGAATCGCACCACCAGACGTGCCGCGGGTGAAGCCAACGTTCCTAGAGCTTCCCCTCCTGGACGACCTGGATTTGGATGAAGATGAAGAGGATCCTGACTACAGCAACACAGGGACACTCAGCCGTGAGGGCTTGGCCCTCAGCATCGGCTCATTGTCCTTGGAAATCATGGTGTGCAGGTCTCGTCGATCGCTTCCATGATATCAACTTCACTAGGGAGACCAAAAGTTGATTGTTTCTCAACTAACCAAGTAGCCCGTGCAGTTGATATACTCATACTGGGTCACGTTTAGCCTGATACGTTGTCATTGCCCACGGCTGGCTTATCCTCAGTCCCAGCACATAGTGTCTCGAATGTTTTCATTCCTTCAAAATGGGACGCTGAATTCCTGTGAGTCCAAATGGTTCGAGAGAATGAGCACACAAATACTATCCAGAGCAAATCAGAGCAAGTACCAACTTTAGTTCCCTCCCTCCCTCTGAAAGGGAAACAAACAACTTTAGTTGATAGTACAACACTGAGCATTACTCCTAAATCACTAGCATCCAGTAGCCAAGATGCACTGTTCAACATGTCTGCTAATAGTTTAGTGTTCTTATTCCACACATAAAAGACAGTGGAGATCAGAGGTAACAACAGACAAAAGCAACGAGATTGCATAGGTCATGGTAATTTCGTCATCGTGGGATGGGCGACTTCAGAGAATCTGCAAAGCAAACAGAAACATCATCAGCCAACTTAATTTACAGCACTGACCCATGATATCTATTGGCTTTTGCCAATTGAACCGTAAAAAAAAGTTAAATTAAAAGTCATGAATTGAGGTGATGCGCAACTAGTTTTGTCTCCAATTCAACAAGGCCAAATTAAGTATTCACAACAGTAAACAAGTTGATTATTGGAATGGGAGGTAATGATAGAATCACATTTGCTAAAATATCTAACTACGTACTTGGTAAATGGCCACTCAGGTATCTCATAGCACCTGTTAATGGATCTAAACTTACATGCTACTGACTGGGTCAAGTGATAGGATCAGGTGCTAAAAGAGTTGGATAAGTTGCAGGGAGATCACTATACCTAGGGACCATAAATGCGTAGATCAATCATGCTTATCTAGTGTGCCTATCTGTCATATAACAATGTACGTGCTTTCTGAAACTGTGCTAGGAAAATTGAATCATGATTTGGCATAGTGGGAGCATTGAGAAAGAAAAGTAAGTGTCATCTGGTGATAATTGGTTCTAATACTTTTGAGTTGCAGACCAAGAATATGTGGGGATCTATCAAGTCAAAACTTTCTCAAACAAAATACAAACTGTTTCGGTAGAAAGTACAAATGGGGCCGAAGCTAGAAGCTGATAATAGGCATGCAGCTAGATATTGCAAGAAAACTGTTTCAGAAGTTCGGTTGAAAGTTCAAAAATCTGTCGTCACTTGGATAGAGCAGCTATAACACATACAAACTGATTCAGTTACTGGTTTGGGAAAGGGGAGGGGGAAGGAACTTGCGAAAGCCTTTATGACACTATCTGAGATGAGCAGAACTTGATTGTTGCAAAAGTGACTGCAAATGGTAGGATGGCGATGAAGAACATAAATAAGAAAAACTGAATGAATCAAGCTGCTGAAGAGAAGTCCATCCATTTCGCTGTAGACATGTCAAATGTGTCTTAAGAGTTGCTTCCTTTTTATGTGTTGTTTTAGGCTTCGGCACAGGAATTAAGGAGAGATAAAAAAAAGTAGAAAGCACACTTAAAAAGATGAGTAGTGAAGGAGGAGAGATAGATAGAGAGATCTGCATTGGAAAGCAAGAACGACACCTAATGTGAAAAAAGTGCTGGCTCCTACAATGACACTTAAAATGGAATGGAGGGAGTAATTTATATTATTGTACTAGATGCTTATAATAAGCTCTTTATTTTCTCACCACTTGTGACTTGGCCTAGAACTAGGTGTATTTGCGGTCTAGACTTTAAGTAAAGTGATTTAAAAAAAAAAACTTCAGCCATGGTAAGTCACAGAAATCAATGTAATACAATGTGGAACAGAAAATATAAGCGCAACCAAACAGAACATTCCATAGAGCTTGTTTCATAATAATCAAAATTGATTGGACAACGGACTCCCTAAAAAATTTGCAATAAATTTGACAGAGTAAATTCACCATGGGTTACTAATTTTGACGCATTCAAAGCATTCGTTTGAATAGGTCAGTGAACATATTTAACGGCCCAATCAACATCATTTATAAGCTCAGCGGGGTAACGGACAATGATTTGGAACTGCCAACATGGCACTTAGAAAGAGGGGCCTTATAAGTTTGCACTTATTCCCCAGAATCCATGCTGGTTCACTTTTTTCCTCCCAAATTACAAACAGGCAGGCAGGTGACACTGCAATCTTTCATCAAGGCACAACTTAGTCCATGAGCCAAAATACTCTCATTGTGTGAAGTCCAAGGGATCCGCTTCAATCTTTGCTCCAGCAACCGAAGGATTCCACAATGAGAAGGTTAATGATCCATGGATTTGATTATGATACTCATACCCTAAGGTCGCGTGAGCGTCTCTAAGTTGAGAAAAGGTATGGAAAATACAAAAAAAAAAATATTGAGCTAGGAAGAAGAAGATATTCTGTGAAAACACACTCTTTGTCCATGAGCTTCTCTCCTAGTCTCTGATACAGCAGGAAAGCTCTGTCCTTCCTGTCTAATTTCGTTAGTGGTGGAATATTGTCATTTTACAGAAGCAGATTGTAAATTATTGGATTTGCAGAAGAAAGGCAGCAGGAGCCTTCCTAATCGCATCAATTGAGCACTCAGGCTTCAGTCCACACACTATTATTTTTTTATCTACTCTAATAGCAAACAATGATGGCCATTCTAAGGGATTTTTGTTTCCTTAGGAGCCGGTGCCATTCTTGAGCGCTGACCATGGGATGGGTTTGGTATTGTGGATCATTTCACAAGTTATAGCTATGCCCGACGGGAAGGTGAGGCTTCCATCCTCTTCACCACCCCAGAGCTATGGTGGAAGGAAGGTCCCAAGCACCAGGAGAAGTAGAGGGATTATGGAAAAACTTTGCTTGTCTTTATTACATGATACAGCATCTCGTTATGTATAGATAGCTAACCTATATTTTCTACTAATAAATTAACAAACCAAATATTTGTCTTAACAAACAAAATCATTGTCTAAGGAACAAAGCCCAAACTAATCGACTGGCAAGCAACTAAACAGTGAGGCTACTAGGCTGGCCCAGTGCTGATCATCTTCATAGGACCGACACCACATGACAGACGCCAACAGAACCTAAGAATTGGTGCCTATAAATGACCGGAATGAAGTGGGCCCTGAGAACCAAAAAAATAGGGAATTAATATCTAAGGTATGCTGTTCAAGGATCTTAATGCAAAATACACGGCCTCTCCCTGCTGAAAGTGTGATCATAGTGCGACATCACTTGTCATTTCTGTGTTAGAACTTCTAATATGGGGTGAACCACTTAACAAGTTCGCTGACTCGATGAAATACTAAATGAGTTACATGACCCACGTGAACCAGCACAATCGACAAGTTTGGTCCCATTGTGTAATCTACTCATGTTTACAGTTGAAATGCTTTCTGCAAGATAGTATTTGTTATACAAATAGCAGAAGATAATTTGATTACCTATTCAACCAAGATACCAAGTTTCAAGATCTAGGGACCCATCTCATGTGATGCTCAAGGTTTCAGCTTCACCTTCTCCACTGCCTAAGCTCCGTGCAGCAGACAAATATGTCCAAGCGATAAGAAAAAAATACCAAACCGTATTAGAACATAAACTGAGAAAATGTTCACAAAAAAATTA
This sequence comes from Eragrostis curvula, assembly GCA_007726485.1. Classification (NCBI taxonomy): domain Eukaryota; kingdom Viridiplantae; phylum Streptophyta; class Magnoliopsida; order Poales; family Poaceae; genus Eragrostis; species Eragrostis curvula. Next base: position 3,410,742 of record RWGY01000045.1, read on the forward strand.
GCTAAACAGGGAGTATGAGGTCCCCAGAATAATGCTAAAGTACACTTATTACTAAAATGCCAGTTAGACAAAATCGAAATGTGCTCCAAGTGGGAATGTCGAGTGGCCAACATAACATGATGCTTCTAACTTACAAACATTTGGTCCTATTGAAAACTAAGCAAGGCACTATTTATCACTGATCCACCGTAACAAGGTCTTCATATGCAGCAAGGTTGTAGGCAACTGTTACAAATTAGATTTGAAACCGTGCTTCTTATACAAGTATAGCTGATAGCAGAAACATAAATGGAGATTAATAGAACAAGAAAAGATAATATGAAATGAAATACCACAATAACTTTCATGCTTCCATGTGTGCCGCAAATTTTGTATTTAAATATCAAATAGTGCAAGTTCATGGGGTTTATTTTGATCCTTTTTCAAAAGCAAGTTTAGGGGTTATAATGTTAGGGATTCTGACATGATGGAAAAGGTTAGTTCTAATGATTCACACACAAAAACTGACATAGACGGTTGACAGTGAACTCCTATGCTATCATTCACTCAGGTTCAGTAAAAACAGAAAAACATATTTAGTATCCATGGTCATTGATAGTCAAGCTTGCGCACATGAAAGATACTTGCACAAATTAGATATGAGGAACAAAAAATGTTGTTCCTGAATAGTAAAGAAGGCCTATTACCTATTGCATAGAAACTTCTGTAGGGATGATAGGCGGTGATGATCATGAAATTGCTTCTATTAAAAATCTTCCTGAACTTCATTGACTTGAGCTGTACCATGAAGATTCCGTCATCTGTCATTATAAACATCACATGACCATCCTCATCGTACCCCAATATCACTGAAAAGGAACTCTCCATTGGCGATTTCAGCAAAAGAAGCTTGTCCAGATCGATGGTTTTCTGAAGCCTCCATGCGACAATACCGACAGAGCTTGTCTTTCTCTCCCACAGCTGGATGATACCGATTGAAGAAACGGCGAGGCCAAGCCCGCCATCCTCCATCCGTAAGATCTGAAAGACTGAGCGTTTGGTAACACATGGTGCCGCCGGGTACATGATTGTAGCTAGACTCTGGCTATTTAAATCAAACACAAGGATACCACCCTCCTCACGATCATCAAGCAACCAGTAGAACGAATTCCCAACCAGGATACCGGGCTGCATCAACGAAAGCAGACCCTTGATGGATGTGGAGACCAGATCGCTCCAGACACCCGTCTTGGAATCATAGAGGGAGGCGAACGCCTGCTGATTCTGGTCCAACCAATCATCGGTACGTAACAAGACTACCTTGAAGGGCTTGGTGCGGCGGCACCCAGAGTAGCCGTCGTCACAGAGCAGTGCACCGTTGCGGACAATCTTGGTGTTATCGTCACCGAACAAATCCGGCGGAAGAGCCACGCGACGCCGGTCTCCGGTGACGGGTTCCCACACAGCTATCTCGAGACGCGTCCAGCTGACGAGGAGGCCGAGGCCGTGGCGGCAGCCGATGAAGTGCCAGCGCTCATCGCGGGGCAGCGGCGGGGAGAAGCGAGAGGGGGGAATACGGTCGGGCGAGTCCAGCGTGGGCGTGAACTTAGGACAGCTGACGTCGTCGACGAAGAAGCCGAGGAGCGGGGGTTCCTGGTGGCAGTGGAACGCGCTGAAGCGGCGGAGGAATTGGGGGTCGGTGAGGAGGCGGCGCCAGCGCTTGCAGACGAGGGAGGCACGGGGGAGGGAGGAGGGTCGTGGTGGTAGGCGGAGGAGGAACTCCTCGAGAAGGTCGTCGTCATCTGGCAAGGGCACCGGCGCCGGCGAGGAGTGGCGGCGCATCGAGGGGGCGTTTGGATGCTACTCCTCGATGCGGAATGGTTCGGGGTGAACGAGGTCGAGGATAGGGGCAATGGACCAAAATATCCTTAGCACGGTACTTGTTTTTTTCTGTTTTTTTTATAGTCGACATCGTAGTTACACGCGTCAATAAAACTAACTGGAAGAACTAATTTCATTCTTACAAAGCTAATTCTCAAGTGCAGGAGCAGATCTGAGCGGGATTGAAATACTGACCGAGCTGACGGAACCGGACGTCACCCAAGAAACTGGACCGAAAACAAAACACACATGTGAAAATCAGATTTTGAATTTGCAAGAAATTCAGTAACTAGTATGGTTTCGTCGAGGTAACCGGTCTATTTTCGTCGGTAACCGGCAGCACATACCGGAAAACGGAGACGAGGCGCGACTGGTAGCGACGCTAGGACAGGGCGCCACTACTGACGCGGTAAGGTAGGGAATATGGTGGGGTTTTCCTTTTCTTCTCCAAGTAATCTTCCGGCAATTTATTGGGCGGACCAAACCAATTTATTTTTGAGTTCTTGTTCTACCATTCCGCCATATTGCATCTTCTTTTTAGTTTTTACATATTTTTCGTTACAATTTTTTCCATGTTTTCAAAAAATTTGAATTTTGGGTTCGAAAACCGGTTCACTGAGGAGACTGGACAGGACCGGTAAGTCCGGTAACCGCAAAAACTGATCCAATTTTCTGAGAGCTCGCCGATTGAAGGCCATGGCGGGCGACGGCAACGACGGCAACAAACAGATTGGCGGCAGGTCTCGTCCTGCTACATTGGTTCAATGGAGGGCCAGGTGATTCCATCTTTTTTATCCCAATATAAACCCACCCTTCGAGTTGGATGAGACCTATGGGAGATACTTCCTCCGTTTTTTTACTTGTCACTCCCTTTTACTTAGCAAATTTGACTGTATGCTTTTTTCTACCAAAATTTTGCATACACTTAAATCTTAATATCATTAGATCCATCATAATCTTTAATATCATTAGATCCATCATAAAACATGTTTCATTAGTATAGTATATTTAGTATATTTCTGTATGTACTAATATATTTTGTAGAAAAAAACATGCGGCCAAAGTTGTTACAGTAAAAGAGAGTGACTGAGTAATAAAAAACGAGGAAGTAAGGACTAATAAGAAAAAAATAGCAATTTTCTTCCGATGCTAATTTTTGTAGTTTCGAATGTTATAATCTATATATACTATATAGACGCAACCCACTAACAATCATTAACTGCTATAAAGCTTGATTCTCATGCTTCCACGTCATCTATTAAATTTTGACCGTCAGATCATGTTTGCAATCCATCTTACCCGTCCAAGCCCAGCCAATTCCTCAACACCTCTCCACCGGCTCCCTTCTTTAATTTGTATGCTTCCATGCTATAAGAAACTGCCTTTTTAAATTCTTCCTATATGTTTGGGCATCATGAAACTCCCGCAATCAAGAGACCATTGGAGCTATCAATGGGAAAGGCCGGTCTGTAGAAATTCCCACTACCGCTAGGAAATAAAGAGACCAATGGCGTCCATCACGCTAAGGCCCATCCGATCCCTCTCCCACTCATATGCCCATCTCAAGTCTGCCTCCAAAATAGAAGCACTATTGGACAGTTCGACGTTCTCTGCCATTGCACTTGGAATGTTGCCTTCCACCTGAACTCCCAATAGCAGATTTTTGCTGTTTTTTTTTTTTTTTTGTGGTCATCGCCATTCGTCTGCAGTGCTGTTGTCTGTTTGTTTTACCTCCTTCTCCCAGGTATCGTCCAATGAATTAAGATAAACCACCTCTGGATCTCTGAAGCTATGTACATACTTTATCTAATATCGTTACCAATTCATCTCTTTGCAGGAACTTAATATTTTACTTCCACATAACGCTTTTCCTATTTATCTCTCTCCATGTCAAGGTACTGCACGTAATTTGTGATTGATTTTGTATTTTCCACACTAAAAATAGGATGTACTACAAATAGTATTTTGCCATTGTAAAATAAGACACAACTTTTTCTCTGAATTAAACAATTAACTTGGCATGTTCAGAATACTACTAACGTTTTTCATAAATCCCATGTGTGCACAGCTACAAGGCCCCTCTAATTTCTTTTTGATAGTTGAAGACTTAGTGGAGCACAGTCCATGCTAGACTTCCCAAAACAAGTTGAAAATTTCTTTGGAAACTTTCATTCGACCATGCAGTGTGGCTCTCAAAACACAGCCACTGGAAAAATTCAGACTGGTGATTCTGTATCAAATATGACCAATGAACGGCTGACAATCCAAGTTCATCCAAGCTACCAATTCTAAAGATTAGGATACTATTTTTATATTTTAATTTTGATTGCACCTAAACAAAATGTTTTTACAATTTCAGGCTACACCTATTCAGCCTGTGTTGGCTCTTCTGTGTCAAAAGAAAACAATGTCTGAAAGGTTGCAAATCCGTTTAAAAACAAGTTGAATATTTCTTTGAAGACATCCATTCCTATTTTCTTATTAGACATTTGTTCCTTCAGTTACGTTATTACAAACTTTCTTTGATGCCTTTGATTTACATGGCAACCATGTGAATCTACATCACTATTCAAAATATATAATCCGCATGAGAAACAAGATATTATAATTTGTTACATAGAATCCATTTTCTTAACCTTCGATGGTACTCTAATTAGATTGCATTTTACAAATTCCCGCAACAACGCGCGGGGTATCAACCTAGTTCCTTAAATAAAAGGACATGGGAATAATTTTAAGAGCTCTAATCTTGTCACACCACGTGACAAAACTGAATTGCAAAATAAGTTGGACATTTTGTGGCACATTTTGCAATTTAAAGGTGTATTAATTGACCATAGAAAATTTATCATAGTCTAATATTAATACATACTCCGCAAGAAATAATTACAGACATATGGAGGATTTGTGCCATTGATTTGTCCTCCAATGGACATGAATTCATCTGTTTTTTAAAGCTCAACAATAATCGCAGAAAAAGAGTTTAACAACCAACAAAGTACAAGGAGGGAATGTGAAAGGGGTCTTGGTCTAGCGGTTAAGGCATCCGAGTAACACCTTTGAGGTCCTGGGTTCGACTCCCGGTGGGAGCGAATTTTCTAGGATGTAACGGCATTTGTGCTTTCAGCGGTAGGCGACGTGGCCGTCGACAGCGAAGCGCCAGTGGTGACTTCGGGAATCTGGAGAATTTGCCGGCTCAGTCTTCGAAGATGCTCATAGAGGTAGGGTTTGTGTATGTGCGTTCATAGGGGTGAGTGTGCGTACATTGTGAGTGTCTGAGTTGTACTGTATAATTTCTAAAAAAAGAAAATACAAGGAGGGAATAGTTTCCTTTCCTGCGCTCTCTCCCGAAATCCCGCAAGAAAATTCTCTGCAGACGTGCTGCAAACCGAATCCTGTGCAGCACCACCCGGATTAGTGCTACGTGTCTCCGTCACCAATCCTAAAGCAGCGGATTCATGGGCGGCCGCCGCACCTGAAGTTGATCCTCCTGACAGTTCCGCCCTGTTGCTCGAACCTGTTGATTTGACGCCACCGGATCCCTAAAAAATAAAAAGGAAAATTGCAAAAATCCAATTGCAATTCTTTTCATATACACACTTATAAAAAAAATTGTATGAGTCTTCCCCTGCAAGTGTCCATGGATTTTTATATTTCTCTCTGATAACTTTGACCGGACGACATAGCTCTTGTACGTTCTTCGTTGCGACTCCGGATAGTCTATCATATCTCTATACTTTTTGATGTATAAATGACATAGATATTGAAACCTACAGGTTTAATTTTCTCTATTTTATACATAGTATTGCGGCTAAGTTTGAACGTCGTCATTTATGATACTATGATAATTTTTTATAGTGTAACATATGATTAGATAATAACTATAAAGTAGTGGAGCCTCAGTGGAGCCTGAGAAGTAATCGTAGAGGCTAGAGAACAACCATGTCATCCGATTTAAGCTATGAGGGGGACTATAAAAACAAATGAACACTTGCAAGGGGAAGACCGACACAAAAATTTTGTTAGGTGGACATATGAAAACCCCCTTCACATGTAGGTGGGTTTTTACGGTTTTCAAAAAGAAAAAGGTGGACCCCACCGGTTGCTGCTCCTTGAGTCCTTGGGCTAGCGTGCACCAATCCCAACCCAACGGACCGGCCAAGTACGGCTGAGCTGGTGCAGATCATCGCGAAAAGAATCGCACCACCGGACTTGACGCTGGTGAAACCAACGTTCCTGGAGCTTCCCCTGCTGGACGACCTGGACTTGAATGAAGATGACGAGGATCCTGACTACAGCAACCCAGGGACATTGAGCCGTGACGGCTTCGCGCTCAGCATTGGCTCATTGTCCTTGGAAATCATGGTGTGCAGGTCTCGTCGATCGCTTCCGTGAGATCTTTACTGGGGACACCAAAAGTTAATCATTTCTCAACAAACCAAGTAGCCCGTGTAGTTGAAAGAGTGGGTCACGTTTAGCCTGAAACGTTGTAATTGCCCACGGCTGGCTTATCCTTAGTCCCAGCACATAGTGTGTCGAATGTTTTCATTCCTTCAAAATGGGACGCTGAATTCCTGGGAGTCCAAATCGTTCAAGAGAATGAACACACAGATACTATCCAGAGCAAATCAGAGCAAGTACCAACTTTAGCTCCCTCCCTCTAAAAGGGAAACGAACAACTTTAGTTGATAGTACAAAACTGAGCATTACTCCTAAATCACTAGCATCCAGTAGCCTAGATGTATTCAACATGTCTGCTTCGTGTGTTCTTATTACACACATAAAAGACAGTGGAGATCAGAGGTAACAACAGACAAAAGAAACGAGATTGCATAGATCATGGTGATTTCGTCATCGTGGGCTGGGCGACTTCAGACAATCTGCAAAGCAAACTGCAACATCATCAGTCAACTTAATTTACAGCACTGACCCATGATATCTATTGGCTTTTACCAATTGAGGGGATGCGCAACTAACTTTGTCTTCAATTCAAGAAGACTACTAAATTAAGTATTCACAATACCAAACAAGATGATTATTGGAATGGGAGGTAGTGATAGAATCACATTTGCTAAAGTATCTAACTACGTACTTGGTTTTTTTAGATAATGGGAAAAAGGCGTCCCGGCCTTTGACCTCGTGAGAGGCTACGGCCGTCAATTATTACATCCAAGTTGCAGCTCAAAGGCTGCCATCACACGCACACCCATTGCATTACAAGAATCCAAAGATATGCCAACATAGTTTGAATGAATTTATTAAAACGCAATTTTATTGCTGAATCTTCATCTATGGTTGGCGAAGAACTGCATGACCGCCGTCTCTAGTGAACGACACGCCTCCCTTATCATGTTGGCATCCTCATCATGCTTTTGAAGGTGCGCCCAGAATCGGAACCAATGTGTTCCCCTGAATAAGACCTGCATATAAGTTTTCATAGGACATTTATCAAAGACTATATCATTTCTGCTAAACCATAAAGCCCAACATAAAGCGGAAGCACCAACAAGTAATTGACCCTTGAGTTTAGACCCTATTCCCCTCAGCCAGTCGCCAAACATATGTTGTATGCTAGTAGGAGTTTCTAAACCAAAAGTAAAATGCACCGCTCTCCATATGAACTTAGCAAAATGACAATAAAAAAAAAGATGCTCGATAGTTTCATTGTGAGAACAAAAAGCACACAACTTACTACCATGCCAATTCCGTCTGGCAAGGTTGTCCTTTGTTAAGACAACACCTTTCTTTAAGTACCACATAAATATCTTGATTTTTAGCGGAACCTTTAACTTCCACAACAACTTATTTTGTCTAACATTGCCGTTATTGATCAAAGCACTATACATGGAACTAACAGAAAAGATGCCATTTTGATGGAGGCCCCATCTGAAAGTATCATCCATGTCATTCAATCTGATATGTGCAATAGTTGCTACTAAATTATGCCACAACACTAAGTTATTTCCTACGAGACCACGCCGAAAGGAAATATTTAAAGGCACAGATTCAAAAACAGTAGCAACTGAAATATTCTTCTTTCTCGCAATGTTAAATAAAGATGGGTAACGTTGTTGCAAAGTATAGTTACCTATCCATCTGTCCTCCCAAAATCTGATATTTCTACCACTATTCAAATGAAAGGATCCCAGACTTAAGAATCGGTCTTTAATTTTCATTAGGCCCGACCAAAATTGGGAATCCCCGCATTTCCTGTGGACATGTGCAATTGTTTTGTTTTTCATGTACTTCCTACGGAGTAACAGTTGCCACATACCATCCTCATTTATCAATTTAAATAACCATTTACTTAGGAGGCATTGGTTTTGAACATCTATGTTCTGTATGCCTAAACCGCTTTGATCTTTAGGTTGACAAAGAATACTCCACTTTGCTAGTCTATATTTCTTTTTATGTTCATCACTTTGCCAAAAAAATCTTGATCTAAAATACTCCAGTCTTTCTAGGATTCCCCTAGGGACCTCAAAAAACGAGAGCATAAACATGGCTAGGCTAGTTAGGACTGAGTTGATAAGAACAAGTCTACCACCCACCGATAGATGTTTACCTTTCCACCCACTAAGTTTCTTCTCGAATCTCTGTTCGATGACTTTCCAATCCCCGTTACTCAGCTTCCTATAATGCATTGGAATGCCAAGGTATTTAAAAGGATAGCTACCGGATTGGCATCCAAACAATTCTGAGTATTGACCCTCACAGTCTTTGGCCTCTCCAAAGCAAAATATTTCACTTTTATGGAAATTGATTTTCAATCCAGAGAGTTGCTCAAAGGCACATAAAAGAAGCTTGAGGTTTCTAGCTTCCTCTAGATTATGATCCATAAAAATGATAGTGTCGTCTGCATATTGTAAAATAGACAACCCATTATCAACCAGATGTGGGATCACTCCTGAAATTTGCCCCTCATTTTTGGCTCTATTAATAAGGATGGCTAGCATGTCCACTACTATATTAAAAAGAATTGGTGATAATGGATCCCCTTGACGAAGTCCCTTTTTTGTTTGGAAATTCTGGCCAACTTGATCATTGATTTTTATGCCAACATGTCCTCCTTTCATGAATGCATCTATCCATTGGCACCATTTTGACGAAAACCCTTTCATTTGAAGGGTTTGTCTCACAAATGACCATTTTACCTTGTCATATGCTTTCTCGAAGTCGATTTTAAAAATCACTCCGCTTTGTTTCTTCTTGTGCATTTCATGAATAGTTTCATGTAGAATAACAACCCCCTCCATAATATTGCGACCTGGTAGGAAGGCTGTTTGAGTAGGGCTAATCACTTTTTGTGCAACTAAGGCAATTCTATTCGTGGCCACTTTAGTAAAAATTTTGAAGCTAACATTTAACAAACAGATAGGCCTGTATTGTTGTATTGTGATAGCTTCCTTGCATTTTGGCAACAGTATTATGGTTCCAAAGTTAAGACTATATAATGGAAGATCTCCACTATGAAAATCATAGAAGAGAGCCATTAAGTCGTTTTTAATCAGCCCCCAAAAAGCCTGATAGAATTCAACTGGGAAACCGTTAGGCCCAGGGGCTTTATTATGCTCCATTTGGAATAGAGCTGTACGGACCTCTTCCTCAGTGAATTGTTCCGTCAACACTTGGTTTTCCATTTCTGTTACCTGAGGGATGTCATTCTTACGAGTCTCATCCATTCGGAAAGAATTTTCTTGTGGAGGACCGAAATGGCCTTTATAGTAGGTGGTGATATGTTTCTTTAGTTCTTCATCGCCGGTTATTGTTTGACTTCCCTCCTGCAGTTTATATATTCTTGTTTTCCTATGTTTTCCATTGGCCACCAGTTGGAAGTACTTTGTATTATCGTCACCCTCCAACAAGTCCTTTGTTTTGGCTCTCTGGTACCATTTTACCTCCTCTTCTTTAAGAAGTTCCGCCAGTCTACCATTCAAGCATTGTTTTAAATCAATTTCATGTGCAGATAGAAGTGTATTCTCTGCCTTTTTGTCTAGCGCATCTAACTTATCTAGGAGCCTCTTCTTTTCTTTTTTATAGTGTCCACTAGTATTCTTGGCCCACCCCCTAAGATACTGGCGGAGACGCCTTATTTTGGCCTGCCACCGTTCCATAGAGGATGACCCTTCATTCACATTATTCCATACATCAGATACCATGTCAAAAAAACCATCTCTCAGAAGCCAACTCAATTCAAACTTGAATAAAGGTTGAAAGCTACCCGATGGTTCCCCGGTATTTAGTAGTAATGGTGTATGATCCGAGATTTCTCTCGATAAAACCACTACTGTTGACAATGGAAATTTTTGTTCCCATTCAGTGGACATCAAAATACGATCTAATTTCTCATAAGTTGGAACAGCCAGCGAGTTTGCCCATGTGTATTGCCTTCCCGACATTTCCAATTCCCTCAAGTTTAATCCATCAATGACCGCATTAAAAAGAAACGGCCACCTATTGTCAAAATTATCATTATTCTTTTCTTTAGGGCTGCGTAAAATATTGAAATCACCACCTACTAGAATAGGAAGGTGTTCATGACTACACATATGGACTAATTCAGCCAAGAATTGTTCTTTGAATTCTGTTTGTGCGGGACCATAAACCACTACTAATGCCCATTTGAAACTATCATTTTTATTACACAAATGGAATTTGACATAGTAGTCACCTTCATCAATCGCACCAATGTCAAAGACATTAAGGTCGATGCCTAAAAGGATGCCACCAGAGCGCCCTTTAGGTTCTTTAACATGCCACAAAAAGTCTCTGCCCGCACAAAGATTTTTTAAGAAAGGAGTTGTAAAAGATTTCCTTCCTGTCTCTGAGATAGCAATAAAGCTGAGGTTATATTCCTTGGTTAAATCAGAAATAAAACGATGTTTTTTGGGGGTTTTAAACCCATCACTATTCCAGAAAATCCCTTTCATTTTTCAAACTTAATTTTTCTTACTGGTACCCTTCTTTTTATATTTAGAATTAGAAGTAGAGGTATTTTGTTTTTTTGGAACCAGTACGGCATCAAGTCCACCGGTCCCATCCATCACCTGTTAGAGAATCTGAACTTACATGCTAGAAAAGTTGGATAAGTTGCAGGGAGATCACTATACCTAGGGACTATAAATACGTAGATCAATCATGCTTATCTAGTGTGCCTATCTATCATATAACGATGTACGTGGTTTCTGAAACTGTGTTAGGAAAATTGAATCATGATTTGGCATAGTGGGAGCACTGAGAAAGAAAAGTGTCATCTGGTGATAATTGTTTCTAATACTTTTGAGTTGCAGACCAAGAATATGTGGGGGTCTATGAAGTCAAAACTTTCTCAAACAAAATACAAACTGTATTGGTAGAAAGTACAAATGGATAGAGTTCAAAAATCTGTCGTCAATTGGATAGAGCATACAAACTGATTCAGAAGTTCAAGAATCTTCTATTCGTTTCGGGCCATACAAGAGGCTGTGGAAGTCTTGGGCGCCCCTCAAGGCGAAGCTATTCTTGTGGCTGGCAATTCTGAACCGCTGCTGGACAGCCGAACGTCTCGCTAGGCGAGGACTGCAGCACACGGAGCGCTGCCCATTCTGTGATCAAGAGGAGACCATTCAACATGTGCTCACCTCATGTGTCTTGGCCAGGGAAGATTGGTTTCGGATCCTCTCGGTAGTTGGACTGCAGCAAGCAACTCCCACCATGGAGGACTCCAATTTCAAGAACTGGTGGTGCCGGGCCCTGCGTAGTGTACCGAGGAACAAGAAGAAGGGCTTCAACCTTGAACACACTTGTCATTCTGGTGTCATGGTCCTTATGGAAGCATCGAAACAGGTGCGTCTTCGATGGAGCCGCCCCTAGCCCGAACGCCATCATCCATGCTATCAATGATGAAGCAATTGAGTGGCAATTGGCGGGCGCCAAGAAACTGCGTGAGTTGACTCCGTAGTGCCGAGGGCCATAGAATGAGTGGTTGTAATTTGTATCAGGCACGATCGAGATCTGAAACTAACCCCAGCCAGGGAATGGCAATCATGTAAACTTTACTTCTCCTTAATCAAATGACACGCAGCTCTCCTGCGTGTTCGAGAAAAAAAAAAGAAGTTCAAGAATCTGTGGTTATCATGTACTAAGAGAATGAAGCTGTGATATAGAAGGGGTACTGGTTAAGGGGGGAAAAAGGAACTTGCGAAAGCCTTTATGACACTATCTGAGATCAGCAGAACTTGATTGTTGCAAAAGTAACTACAAATGGTAGGATGGCGATGATAAACATAAATAAGAAAAACTGAATGAATCAAGCAGCTGAAGAGAATTCGATCTATTTCGCTGAAGTAGAAATGTCAAATGTGTTTTAAGGGTTGCTTCCTTTTTAAGTGTTGTTTTAGGCTTCGGCACGGGAATTAAGGAGAGAGAAAATAGAAAGCACACTGAAAACAACCAGTGAAGGGGAGAGAGAGAGAGAGCTGCATTGGAAAACGAGAATGACACCTAATGTGAAAAAAGTGTTGGCTCCTAGAATGACACTTAAAATGGAATGGAGGGAGTAATTTATACTATTGTAATAGATGCTTAGATTAATCTCTTTATTTCTCACCACTTGTGGGGCTTCTCTAAGTTGAGAAAAGTTATGGAAAATACAAAAAAAAAATTATTGAGCTAGGAAGAAGAAGATACTATGTGAAAACGCACACTTTGTCCATGAGCTTCTCTCCGAATCTCTGATACAGCAGGAAAGTTCTGTCCTTCCTCTCTAATTTTTGTTAGTGGTGGATATTGTCATTTCACAGAAGCATATTGTAAATTATTGGATTCACAGAAGAAAGGCAGCAGGAGCCTCCCTAATCGCATCAATTGAGCACTCAGGCTTCAGTCCACACACTATTTTTTTTAATCTACTCTAATGGCAAACAATGGTGGCCATTCTAAGGGATTTGTTTTTCCTTACGAGCCGGTGCCATTCTTGAGCCGCTGACCATGGGATGGGTTTGGCATTGTGGATCATTTCACAAGTTGTAGCTATGCCCAACGGGAGGGTGAGGCTTCCATCCTCCTCACCACCCCAGAGCTATGGTGGAAGGAAGGTCCCAAGCACCAGGAGAAGTAGAGGGATTAGGGATAAAAATTACATGATACAGCATCTCGTCATCTACAGATAGCTAACATATATTTTCTACTAACAACTTAACAAACCAAATATTTGTCTTAACAAACAAAATCATTGTCTAAGGAACAAAGCTCAAACTAATTGACTGGCAAGCAACTAAATAGTGAGGCTACTAGGCTGGCCCAGTGCTGATCATCTTCGTAGGGCCGACACCACATAACAGACCGATGCCAACAGAACCTGAGATTTGGTGCCTATAAATAAATGACAGGAATGAAGTCGGCCCTGAGAACGAAAAAAAATAGGGAACTAATATCTAAGGTATGCAGTTCAAGGTTCTTAATGCAAAATACACAGCCTCTCCCTGCTGGAGGTGTGATCATAGTGCCACATCACTTGTCATTTCTGTGTTGAGCTTCTAATATTGGATAAACCACTTAACAAGTTTGCTGACTCGATGAAACACTATATGAGTTACATGACCGAATTTTTTTTCAAAATAATATTATTTTATTTGGAATTATTTATTTGGAATTAGCAAAAATAATATCAAAATCAACAAAATTACATAAATAATACCTTGTCGCACGATGAATGCACGAAAATTGAATTTTTGTGTTCAACGCACGAAAACTCAATTTTCGTGCATTGAACACACGAAAATATGAATTTTCGTACTTTGAATGTACGACAATATAAAATATGCTATAGAATCCTATTTTCGTGTGTTGGTTGTTCGAAAATTGAGTTTTCGTGTACCCAATGTGCGACAATAGGTCCAGGAACAATAAAAAATTGAAAAAGTCATGAAAATACATATTTAATAATTTTCGTGCATTCAACACACGAAAATTGGAAATTAATTTTTTCTCCAACATGCAAAATTGTTTCTAGCTATTTTATGATGCAAGCCTTTACTTTGTTAAGTTACACAATTTTTTCTAACGTTAGGAAGAGGGATTCTTTCGCGACGGGGTAAGGAAAAATGTTGTGTATGTTTCCATGAGATAAGTAGCATATTTTTAATTTTTAATAAAGTTTTTGCGGATTCATGGTCAAAAATATGCAGCTTATTTCAAGCAAAAATACGCAATACTTTTCCATGTTCTATTGCGCAAGAATCCCCCTTCTTAACGTTAGAAATACTTGTGTAACTTAACAAAGTAAAGGTTTGCATCATAAAATAGCTAAAAACAATTTTGCAGGTTGGAGAAAAAATTAATTTCCAATTTTCGTGTGTTCAACGCACGAAAATTATTAAATATGTATTTTCTTGACTTTTTCAATTTTTTATTGTTCCTGGACCTATTGTCGCACATTGGGTACACGAAAACTCAATTTTCGAACAACCAACACACGAAAATAGGATTCTATAGCATATTTTATATTGTCGTAAGTTCAAAGTACGAAAATTCATATTTTCGTGTGCTCAACGCACGAAAATTGAATTTTCGTGCATTCAAAGTGCGACAAGGTATTATTTATGTAATTTTGTTGATTTCGATATTATTTTTGCTAATTCCAAATAAAATAATATTATTTTGAAAAAAAATCCTTACATGACCTACGTGAACCAGCACAATCGACAAGTTTGGTCCCATTGTGTAATCTACTCATATTTACAATTGAGATGTTTTATGCAAGAGAGTATTTGTTATACAAATAGCAGAAGATAAATTTCGTACCTATTCAACCAAGATACCAAGTTTCAAGATCTAGGGACATCCATCTCATGTGATGCTCAAGGTTTCAGCTTCACCTTCTCCACTGCCTAAGCTCCGGGCAGCAGACAAATATATCCAAGCGATAAGAAAAAATACCAAACCGTATTAGAACATAAACTGAGAAAATGTTCACAAAAAATTAGCAAAACAGGGAACATGATGTCCCCAGAATAATGCTAAAGTACACTTATTGATAAAATGCCAGTTAGACAAAATCAAAATGTGCTCCAAGTGAAACGTTGAGTGGCCACCATAAACATGATTGCTTCTAACTAACAAACATTTAGTCCTATTGAAAACTAAGAAATGCACTATTTATCACTGCTCCACCATAAAAGCTCTTCATATGCAGCCAGGTTGTAGGCAACTGTTACAAAATAGTGCTTCTTATACAAGTATAGCCGATAGCAGAAAGATAAATGGAGATTAATAGAACAATAAAAGATAATATGAAATGAAATACCACCAATAACTTAAATCTTTTGATTTATACTGCTTTCTTTGGAGAGATGGGACTCCAAACTGGAAGAAGGATGAGATTGTGTGGAATAAAGAACAGGAAAAGGAGTGGACAACGGTCTCTTACAAGAGGAAATCCAGACAGTCCAAAAACAGAGTATCCTTTGCTAAGAACATGATTCAGCAATCCCCTCCTTGCAAGTTCAAGCCCTCTGACGTCCAAATGGAAGCAGCTAAACCTGCAATCTCTCCCACTTTTCGTGCAGTCAGAATTGGTGATTTTCTTTGCCCTCTCCCTCAAAAGAATCAAACTATTGATTGCAAGTTGGTGATTCCTGATCAAAGCTTGATCCCGTTGCCGAGAGTGTTCAACAAGCTTCAGGCTACGTTTGAAAATTTTCAAATTTCAAACAGTGATGGTCAGTGGGCGGCAACAGCCCATTGGCTGTCTGCTTCAAGCAAAGGCAAATGGGTCAAAGATGCCAGCAACGCAAGCAAGCCACAACATTGGTGGAATATCCAGGGCAAAGATAAGGGGGCCCACGGATCTTGCTCTCTTAAAACCCCTCCTGTCCCCTCTTCCTTTCCCAACGCCTCTCTCCCTATTATCAGGGATGAGCCATTGTGCAGTGCGCCCCATTTGATGAGCTATGAGCAGAGTGCCTCTCCTGATAGGCCTAATCCAGGCAGCAAAGATTTGAGCATGGATTTTGGTCAACCTCAGCATCCACCCAAGATACGAAGTAATGAGGATAGACTCTGTTCTAGGTGTCTTAGCCCCAATCATCTTGTTAAGCACTGTCAGAGCAGAATTAGGTGCAAATTCTGCTATGGTTATGACCACATTCAGCGTGACTGCTTAAGGAAGAGACATGTACAGAAAGCTAAATGGAGAATCAAGCAAGCATCAGTAATGAGCCAGGCCCGAACAGAAGAAATGGCCCAAGGCCCGCAGCACACACAGGCCCAGCACAGCACCCCAGCCTCGAATAAGACAGCAGAATTCATTGCCTCCCAGAGCACTCGCACCATTTCTCCTCTGCATTGCTCCTCCCTGACTCCTCAACTTCGTCTGGTGAGCTGCAGCTGAGTGTCAACAATGGCGAACTTTGCCATTGATCCTCATCCTTTCTTCTCGCCAGAGTTGAACATGGATCAGGGGGGTCCCAACAGGATTCCCAGGGCGGCAATCTCATTCAGTGGGGAGCCAATCCGCGCTCATGATGACTTTGCCATCGCCATTGATGTGGACAACGAGATCAACCCGCCAGACTACGGTATCTTCCTTCAGCAGATTAGGCAGTATATTACATATGAGTTGCAGCTTCAGGTCAGATACTATAGGATTCTTCCTCATGGCATTGGTCTTATTCAGATGGGTAGTGTTTATCAGCGTGACCTTTTGTTTGCTGGAAATATCCATGAGATAGATGGTTTTCGCGTAAGGTTCATTCGTCATGATAGAGCTCAGAACTATAGGCCATACCCATATGCTCGCTTTGGTTGGATCATGATTTTAGGGTATCCTTTGGACTATATGGACTTGCATCACATTGATCAGGCTGTAGCTTCATTTGGCAAAATGGTGCATTGGCATAACAACGCTAGAAACAAGGCTTTTGTTCTGGTCAAGTGTCTTTACAATGAAACAGATTCAGTCCCTATTAGCTTGGTGTTCAGACAGGGTGACCAGCATGATGGCAGTGGGGGCTCTTGGACTGCACCAACTTATGTTCTCAACTGGGAAGATTATGATCAGCCACCGCCTAATCTGGATGCCATTCCAGAAGATGGCAACCCTCACCCTTTGCCTCAGATATTGCCGGGAGAGGCTGAGCACATGGAGGATGTAGCAAACCAGCAACTGCAGAATGGTTTTGGTGCTGATCCAGCTTGGGACAATGATGTCCTACAAGCTGGCCTACATGGCTGGCCGGCCTGGCCTGATAATGTGCAAGAAAACCAAGCTCCACAGCCAGTGATTCCTCAACCGGTCATTCAAGCTCAGGAAATACAGATTGATGATGAGATTAGCTCAGGCTCAGAATCACAAATCACATCCTCAACCTCAGTGACGCATATCTTTCAACGAGGGAGAGGTCCTGAAGCAATTTTTAATCTGGACCAAACTCAGTCAAGGCAGCTACCCTTCATTGATGAGAATGTGGTAGAAAGGCAGCCACAATGGGTTCTGCCATTCACTTCTGAGCAATTAGTGGAGCTACTGAAGAAAGCATTCAAGAACTTCAACCCAAATGCCTGGTGGAACTCAGCCATTGCAGCCAGAGTAGACCTCACTCCCTACCAGGTCAACTTCAACCTGTCCATCTGTCCAGCAATGTCAAATGGGAATAGCACAAGTTTCAGCAGAAACAGTTCTGTCATTTCAGTCCAGCAAAGGGGTAACTATCTCATTGAGCATCTAACTGGCCCCTCCTCTGGTTGGGTGCAACCTGGGTTGGCCTCACATGATCATGAAGCAGGATCCTCATCCTCTGCTAGTAGGTTCATCATGGAAGAAGAGATTCAGGCTCAGGTCAGGCAATTGGAGATGATGGATCCCTATAGAATCAGGCAGCAACAACTCAGAATCAGAAGCCAGCCAAGCTCCAGGCCACACCCAGCATGCAACACAGCTGAGAAGCTTCTGATCACTCAAATCAAGACTATGCAAGTGATCAACAAAGTGTACATCAGGAGAAAATTGAAGAAATACCCATCTTACATGCACCAGAGAATCACAAGAGTTTATGAAAGAAGGAACTGTCATAAGATGGACAGTCACAAGGATTGGCAGATTGTGGTTTGGCAAGGAGAGATTGACCAGCCAAAGGAGAATGTGACTGACCAACACACTGCAGCACAACTTGATGATGAGATGGAAGGGATGCACACTGCAGCACAACTGGATGATCAGATGGAAGAGATGCAGGGTCAGGTTCACATGGCTAATCAGGACACAAGCGATGGTAACGCAAGGTCACCAAGAGGGTTGCAAGCTAAAGTCATCCCGGCCAAGAGCCTCAGAAAAAAGAAAAGTATCCCACCTCCAGTAAATCAGATGTCTCTGAGAAGAAGTCCTAGAGTCATGGCCATCAACAATGGCTATAGGCACAACCAGCACCATCAGCATCATGAACAGGTGGTCAACTTTGAGGTAGAACAGCAGAACCAGCATGAACAGGATCATGGACAGGTGGTCAATCTCGAGGCAGAACAGCAGAACCAGCATGAACAGGAAGCTATCCCTGTGGGCAACCAGCAAGAACAGAATCAGCTGCATATGACTGATGACAACATCACTGGTATAGACTACTCCCCTTTCTCTTTTCCTGGTCCAGTTAAATTTCCAACTTTAACTGATCTTGAAAAGATTGCTGTCCCTTACCCTGAAATACCTATCAATGTAATTCAGGAAGTGGCAGTGAAGACATGTAGTGTGCCTCCTGAGGAGGTACATGAGGAGCTGCTAGGAAGTACTCAAGAAAATACCAATGCTGATATGGAAGATGGCAGCCAACAGGAAGACAATGCTGTTAACAATGATTAATGCTTCTTCTGTAAATCAGTGGGTCTGGGTACACTTGGGGCAGTACTTTCTAGCTTTTGTTGTGATACTTTTGTCAATTTGTAGTACTTTGCAGAAGGGCCAGTTGTCCCGTGATTGGTGTGTTGGCTTAGTCTCTGAACTTGATGCTGACAGTATTTTGAACTGCTTTATCATGTCTAGTTGTGAAACTGTTGATGGTTTAGTCGAGGTGAATTATGGTGATGGCCTCATCTGTACTAATTCCATGCAACTAAATGTTCTGAATGTTCTGAATATCAGTTTCGGTGGCCTCATTTGTCGCTCTTCCATGCAACTACATGCTCTGAATGCTCTGAATGTCAGCTACTGCTGTGGTCAGAGCTGCTCAGCAGATTTATTTTCCAATCGTTCAACTTTTCTCCTATGTTGCTCGTCTCTGCAATCAGATCTGAGTAGAATTGAGCAGTGTTGTTCGCCTTATGCAAATAAGGTCGTTGTAGTACAACAATACAGTGACGGTTTTGGTAGTAACATTCAGCGACAACCAATGCTCATGATCTGCCGGATGGTGAACAGTACTCAAACCGCTTGCAATAACCGATTATGCTTACAAGCTAGGTTCTCTCACGACAACATAGCCATCGGCTCAGATCTTGCTATGAGGCCACAACCGTTGAGGCTCAGCCTATGGCTGAACCAAACAACCAGCCGCTACACCCAAAGTTTCATAAATGAGTACAGAAAATAGAAACTGGAATGTTCTGAATTGGAATATCAGAGGATTGAATGATGAGGATAAACAAAAAGCAGTACGTGCAAAGATAGAAGAAAGTAATTGTGCCGTGTTCTGCATCCAGGAAACAAAGAAACAAATCATTGATTGCTCCTTTATGAAGAAAATTGCACCCAAAAGATTTAACAAGTTTGCCTATGCACCATCAAGAGGTGCATCAGGAGGCATACTGATGGGATGGAATGAGGCAATATTTGAGGGAGAGGTAGGGCTGATATCAAACCACGCGATTTCAGTTAAGTTCAAATCACGGCATAATGCTCAAGTATGGAAACTAACAACAGTATATGGCCTATGCAATGGTGAAGAAAGAGATAGTTTCGTCCACTGGCTGTATAACTTAGAGATGAACCCAGAAGAAAACTGGATGATAGTGGGTGATTTTAACTTCTACAGATCCACACAAGATAGAAATAGAGAGGGAGGTAACTTCAATGATATGGAAATCTTCAATTCAATCATTAGCAACCTGGGCCTCATTGAAATACCCCTCAAGGGAAGAAAATACACGTGGAGCAACATGCAGCAAAATCCTTTGTTAGAGCAGCTGGATTGGTGCTTCACTTCACTTGGCTGGACAATAAGTTACCCAAACACTCTGCTATTGCCAATGTCAAAACCTCTCTCTGATCACATTCCATGCACAGTTCAGATAGGAACCAAAATACCTAAGGCTCAGGTCTTCAGATTTGAAAATTACTGGATCCACCACCCAGGATTCATGGAAATGGTGCAAGCTGCATGGAACATTGAAGTCAGAACTACAAACAGTGCAACAAGAATAGCTGCCAAGTTTAAAAATCTTAGAAGGGTTCTAAAGAGATGGAGCAAAACGATCAGCAGGCTAAACAATCTGATCAAGAAATGTGATGGTATACTGCTGGTGCTTGATAAGCTGGAAGAGCAAAGGCCACTTTTTTTGCAGGAAGCAAACTTCAGAAAAATACTAAAAGCACACATAATTAGGCTGCTCAGGTATAAGAATGAATATTGGCGCCAACGGTACACAATCAGATTTGTCAAACTGGGTGATGAGCCAACAAAGTTCTTCCATGCTGCTGCCACTGAGAGATATAGGATCAACACAATAACAAGTATTCAGGTTGAGGATGGCAGGATACTATGTGATCATGAAGAAAAAGCAGCAGTTTTATGGGATGCCTATAGGCAGAGAATGGGACAAGCTGACAGCCCAGAAATGCAATTTAACCTAGATGACCTGATTACCTCACAAATAAATTTGGATCACTTGGCTGAGCCCTTCACAACAGAAGAAATAGATCAGGTTGTAAAGGAAATGCCGAGTGAGAAGGCACCGGGACCTGATGGTTTCAATGCTCTATTCTTGAAAACCTGCTGGCTAATAGTCAAAGAAGATTTTTATGCCCTGTGCCATGACTTCTTTGAGGGAAGAGTCTCACTGCAAGCCATAAACTGCTCCTTCATCACATTAGTGCCAAAGGTGAATAATCCGGAGGCAATCAACGACTACAGACCGATTTCTCTACTTAATTCAGTTCTCAAACTGCTTACAAAACTCTTATCCAAAAGAATGCAAGCAGTCATCCTTCAGTTACTGCACAAAAACCAATATGGATTTATCAAGACAAGGACCATACAGGACTGCCTTGCATGGGCCTATGAATATCTGCATCAATGCCATCATTCAAAGAAGCAAATTGTGATTCTTAAGCTAGACTTTGAGAAAGCTTTCGACACAATAGAACATTGTGTCATAATACAAATGCTACAACAGTATGGTTTCCCAGAAAAATGGATTGGGTGGGTAAAAGAAATCCTAAACTCTGCAACCTCATCAATTCTACTCAATGGAGTACCGGGGAAGAGCTTCCACTGCAGAAGGGGGGTTAGACAAGGAGACCCACTTTCACCTCTTCTTTTTGTTATTGGAGTTGAACTGCTGCAGCATATTGTGAACAGAGCATGTCAGATGGGGCTGCTGTCCTATCCACTGAACCTTACACACACGAATGACTACCCAATTGTCCAGTATGCTGATGATACAATCCTAATTATGAAAGCATCCCAAAGAGAATTATTCTTCCTAAAAGCACTGCTCAACACTTTCAGTCAATCAACAGGGCTCAAGGTCAACTACTCAAAATCTTGCCTGCTGCCAATCAATTTAGAGCAAGATCAGACACAAATACTGGCAGGGGTTTTTGGTTGTCAAGTTGGTACTTTTCCTTTTACGTATCTGGGCTTACCAATGGGTACAACAAAACCAAGGGTTGAAGATCATGCACCACTTTGCAACAAAGTGGAAAGAAGGATAACTGCCACAACCACCTGGTTAACAATGAGTGGTAGAGTCCAATATGTCGACTCTGCAGTAACACCTCTTGTTACCTATGCCATGTGCACACTACGGATGCATGTCACAGTCATCAAAACACTAGATAGATCAAGAAGGCATGGAGTTTGGAGGGGATCTGATGTTGCAGGAAAGGGAAAGCCACTAGTGGCATGGCCAAAAGTCACAATGCCAAAGGACAAGGGAGGGCTGGGACTGAAGAATCTAGCTATACAAAATGAAGCCTTCCTGGTAAAACAGCTGCACAAGTACTATAGCAAGGCGGATATCCCATGGGTACAGCTAATTTGGAACACTCACTATGCCAATGGTCAGGTGCCACATGCTACAATTGAAAAAGGGTCGTTTTGGTGGAAAGATGTTATGAAATTCTGTGACCACTACAGAGGGAATGCGGCTCCCAAAGTGGGTAAAAGAGACACAGTCCTGCTGTGGGATGATGTCTGGGATGGTCACTACCTGAGAAATGAGTTGCCAAGATTACATTCCTTTGCAAGAAGTAACAAAACGTCTGTCCAGCAGTTTGTAAATAACCAGGATCCACACCACCATTTCCACACGCCATTATCTCAAGAAGCCATGCAGGAATTAACAATTCTCAATGCTTTAATCAGTCAGGTACAACAAAGGCAGAATGAAAGAGATGTGTGGATCTTCCAATGGGGTAACAGCATATATACATCAGGAAAATTTTACAACCATGCATTCAAATCGATCAACCCCCCACAACCTTTCAAATGGATATGGAAGACCAAGGTGACAAAAAAACTGAAAATCTTTATTTGGCTTATGTTTCTAGACAGGCTCAACTCCAGAAATTTGCTCAAAAGAAGAAATTACAAAATTGATGGTGATGACTACTCATGCGTCCTATGTGATCACAATGTAGAAGAATACACGTATCATCTATTCTTCCAGTGCCCCTTTAGTGTCAACTGCTGGAACTTCCTTGGGATTACATGGAACCACAACCTTCATTTCTTCCAAACCATCCAAAGAGCTAGGCAAGACTGTCAGCACAACTTCTTCATGGAAATCTTTGCAATAGCAGCTTGGGAAATCTGGAAACAAAGGAATGACGCCATTTTCAGAGGAGCTTCCCCCTCCTTCCAATCTTGGAAAACTGCCTTCATCAGAACTGTCAAGCAACAGATGTATAGGCTCAACAGCGAAGACAAAGAGTTAGTAAATGATTGGTTAAACAATCATCTGTAATTATACAACTCAGTTTTAATTCCTTCCTCCTCTTTCCTCATCCAAACCACTGCCAATTTTTTTTTTTTTTTGAGATCAACTCCCCCGTTTATTGATTGATAGAGAAGGAGTTACAAATGCCCACAGGCGGACTCATAAACCAAACATGTCTACCTACTGACTCATAAAGACAGTGTCGAGCCAGAGTATGGGCATCGACATTCGACATCCGACCCTCGTGTACAAAATCAACCGAGGTAAAATGTGCCATCCGTGCCTTGATCTCCTTGATGATCTGGCCATATGCTCCCATCCCTGCACCTTGGATGTTTTTCACTACCTTCAGGCAATCACTCGCTACTCTGAACCTTCTCAAATCGAGATCAGCAGCTAGCGCTAATGCCTCCCGGCATGCCAGCGCCTCCAACTGTTCCGGGTCCGACACGCCTGAAAAGACGAGAGCCGAGGCGCCCAGAAACAGACCCTCTTCATTCCTTGCGACCGCAACTGCTGTGCCAACATTCGAGACCTTGGAAAGGGCAGCATCAACGTTGATCTTCATACGCCCCGCTGGCGGAGGAATCCAACTAGGCATCGTTGCCTTCTGCTGTCCTCCTCTTCCATTCTCCTTTTGCTGCGGCTTGCCCATATCAAGGTCAGATATGAATCTTTCAACAAAACCGTGGGTGGACAGCGGGCTTTGGAAAGATTGTTCATGGATTGCTTTTCTTCTTGCGTGCCAGATTGCCCATAGGGTTACGACCACCCTCGTCAATTCCTCATGCGACAATGACTCAAAGATCGCAGCTAGCCAGCCTCGTGCATCCTGTTCTTGGACCTGACAGAGATGCTCTGCTAGTTCCTCCATCTCAAGCGCCCATACGCATTTGGCCATATTACAATCCAGGAGAGAGTGTCTCCATGAGTCCTCCATACCACAAATGCTGCATGTGCTGTGAGTTGCCATATGCCTATGGTGGAGTACATCCCGAGTCGGTATAGATTGTTTTGCCAATCTCCACAAGAAGACCCTGATTTTTTATGGAACTTTAACCTTCCAGATGGTTGCCCATTCCTTTTCTTCTGACTTCGTGTCTGATCTCCCCGCGCTGTGTTCCAACCAAGCTGATCGCTTTTCACGGTTGTGAATTATCATGCGGTACGCTGATCGAACTGAGAAAATACCGGATTTCTCGTAGTGCCATGCCCAAAAGTCGCTCTGCAGTCGGCTACATAGGGGGATGTTTCGGATCACTTCCCTGTCCATCGGAGCAAAAGCCTCCTCCAGTAAATCCGTTTTCCAGGCACATGATGTGTGATCAATCAACTCGCTAACAAGAGATAACTGTTGAGCAGCCTGGTTGCGACTCACAGGCCTGAGTAGTCCGTCCCTGGGTAGCCAATTCATATGCCAAATACTAGTGTTTTCACCAGTGCCAATACGCCTGATAATACCTTGTTCAAGGATGTTCTTCCCGTCCATAATTGCTCGCCATACCCTGGATGGAGAAGAACCAAGTTCGGCGTCCAGAAAATCATTGTTCGGAAAGTAAACTGCCTTCAAGATCCGGGCACTGAGGGACCCCGGTTCAGTTAATAGTCGCCATGCTTGTTTTGCCAAAAGAGCAAGATTAAATAGTTCTGTCTCACGGAAGCCCAAGCCTCCAAAGTATTTTGGCTTCGTCATCTCCTCCCAGGCAACCCAACATGTCTTCCTTTTGCCCTCCTTACTTCCCCACCAGAAGCTCCTAAGGAGTCCATCAATATGCTGGCACAAACCACGTGGCAATCGAAAACAAGCCATCGAAAAGGTCGGTACAGCCTGAGCGACCGACTTTATCAATACCTCCTTTCCTCCTGCAGATAGGGCTTGTTCCATCCATCCCTGGACCCTCTTCCATATCCGGTCCTTGAGGTACTTAAACGCTCCATTAGTTGAGTTCCCTACATCAGTAGGCATGCCCAAATATTTCTCACTAAGGGCGACATTATGAACATCTAGCCGTTCCATTATTTCTTCACGAATGTTCTGCCTGCACCCTTTAGCAAAATGAATAGATGATTTGTCTCTGTTCACCTGCTGCCCTGAGGCTTTACAGTATTCTAGTACCGTATCTTTAACGATCTCCGCATTCTCCCTACTCGCCTTGAAAAACAGCAGGCTATCATCTGCAAAGAGTAAGTGACTGACCACCGGGGCCGATGGAGCCACCTTTATGCCACTGAGGTTAGATGATTGAACTTTGTCTTTTAAAAGGCACGAAAGGCCCTCTGCTGCTAACAAGAAGAGATATGGAGAAATTGGATCGCCCTGTCGAATTCCTCTGGTCGGCTTGAAACACTCAAGCTGTTCACCATTGAACAAAACTGAGAACGTCACCGAGGTAACAAGTCTCATAATCATGTCAACCCATGATATTTGGAAGCCCAACTTAATCATGATCGCTCGCAAATACTCCCACTCAACGCGATCGTAGGCCTTTTTCATGTCTAATTTCAGAGCACAACATGTAAGATCACGCGCCCTTTTCCGCTTCATGAAGTGCAAACACTCATAAGCTGTAATGATATTATCTGTTATTAGGCGTCCGGAAACAAAAGCCGACTGCTCCTCAGAAATTATCTCCGGTAGTATTGATCTCAGCCTGTTCGCCACCACTTTTGATGCTATCTTGTAGATGACGTTACAAAGACTGATCGGACGAAACTGCCCAAGCTCTTCAGGATTGTTAACCTTGGGAATTAGGACAATGCAAGTCTTATTGATCACTGTTGGGTCATCGTCCCCTCTCAAGACTCGCAGAACCACCGAAGTTACCTCATCCCGACATAATTCCCAATGTCGTTGAAAGAAGTGAGCCGGAAAGCCATCTGGCCCCGGAGCTTTAGTAGGAAACATTTGAAACAGGGCATTCTTCACTTCTTCAGCAGAGAAATCCGACACGAGATGTTCATTCATTTGTGTCGTCACCTTCTGTGGCACATGATCAAGTACAGCGCCCATGTTCTCTGTCCCCTCTGACCTGTACAGATCCTTGTAGAAATTAGTAACCATCTGCTCCATCTCAGTTTCATTCTCCGTATAATCACCATTCTGCTTGCGCAACTTGGTAATTTTATTTTTCCTTCGACGTTGGCTAGCCCGGAGATGAAAGAAACGAGTATTGCGATCCCCGGCCATCAGCCACATGATCCTTGATCTTTGTCGCCACATAATCTCCTCTCGGTGATTAAGTTCAACAATTATGTCCGCAACTTTAATCTCTTCATGGGTTGGCCCGGTTCGGTGCGGATCAGACTGTAGCTCCTCAAGGCGCTTGTTCAGTTCCTTGAGTTCTTGTCTCACATGACCAAAAGAGTGGATGCTCCACTGCCCAATGTGTCCAGCCACAAGAGAAAGCTTCCGTTCTAGCTCATTCAGGTTGCCTGCCTTTGGTTCACTCTGCCAGACCCGTTGAAGCATAGGCATAAATTCATTATGTTGCTCCCACATAAGCTCGTACCTGAAATTCCTCTTTTTCTTTTTCCGCGCGCTCCGACCTTGCTGTCTCTCCCACCGGAGGAGAATAGGCCCATGATCAGATTCTGCCGCTGCCATGTGCGTGACAGCCGCCAGAGGAAAGCGCGTGCGCCAATCAACCGTAGCAAGGGCGCGGTCCAGCCTGACCCGACAGAACTCGCCCCCGGCCACCTTCTTCTCGAAAGTCCAGCTCCGATCTGAATAACCCAAGTCGTACAAACCACACACATCAACCATCTCTCGGAACCCTTCGATTTGAGCGTGACTCCTCTCCTGAACTCCAACGTGTTCCGAGCGATGTAAGACTTCATTAAAATCTCCAATACATAGCCATGGCAGATTAGATGAGGCTTTAATATACTTGAGCAACTCCCAAGTTTTGTGTCGTTCTGGTATTTGAGCCTCACCATACACACACGTGAGCCTCCACGGCTCTTGATTTTCCTCTGTAATGATAACATCAATATGATACTGAGAGTAAGGCAAAATCTCAACTCTAATCTTATTATTCCAAAAAATTCCAATGCCGCCACTACGGCCATTGCTGCTTACAGCGAAAGAATTATCAAAACCTAGAGTACTTTTAAGTCCCTCTACCCGTGATTTATGAATTTGAGTCTCCTGAACGCACAACACGGTAGGGGCAACCTGCTTCACTAAATCACGAAGCTCCTTGATTGTCGCGGGGCTGCCCAGGCCGCGACAATTCCAACTCAAGCAACTCATTGAGCTGGGCGGCACTCCTCACCGGAGCCCGCCAATTGTGCCGCTGTTTGTGCTGAGCTAGGTTTCGCCTTCTTCCTCTCCCTAGGCGAGGTGTACTGCGGGGGTGGTGGAGGGACCTTGTCGTCCTCGGTCATCTCCGCTGCATCAGACAACACTAGCTGCTTCTTCACAGTAAATCCGCCATCCCTGGCCCTCACATCCTCCGGTATACCTTTCAAAGGGCTACTTGCTGTATCGTTCAACTCTTCTTGCTTATCACCATCTAGCCCAGCCTCCCCGGAGTCTCTCTTCCTTGAAGTAGCAGTTTCATTTTCCTTAGCCTTTCTTTTCCAGACACCCTCACGTGCCCGTCCGCCCCTGCCGGTGCGTCCCCCACTTCCACGGCCTGCACTGCCTCCAGCACGCTCATCTTTCGAACGCTCCCCGTTGCCAGGCACGTTGCTGCGGACTCTAGGCGTTCCTCGGCGCCAAGTCTCCTCATCCGCAACCATCCAGGCACCGTACTGCAGCTCGTCATCAGTATATTCTCCCGTTCCACATTCCAGATGACCATGTCCCATTAGACCACAGTGAGCACAAAAGATGGGCAATTTCTCGTACTTCACCCTGATCATAATGTTGTCCCGCCCCTCCGGCGTCAGAGTCACAAACCTCACTAAAGGGCTGTAGGCTTCCAGGTTGACACGCACCCTGAAAAAGTCCCCATCTTCCGTTGGTACAGCGCGCATGTCCACCATGATCTCCTCACCAATCCTTCCAGCGAGTGACTTCAAGATCGCTTCCGACCTATACAGGAGCGGCAGCTTGTGAATTTGTACCCAGGCAGGAACTTTGTGTGGCATGATAGTCGGCACCGATGTGGCCCCGTCAAATTCCTCTAGCATCAGTGCGCAACCTCGGAAGATCCAAGGTCCTTCCTCCATGATTTTCTTCCAATCTCCCAGACAAAAGGCCTGTACCACAAAAAGATTCTTCCCGATGGAACGGAAAGACACGTCGCGTGCAGGATTCCACGCCGATCTCATCGTAAACATCAGCGACGCTTCGCTAAAGCCCTTCACCGTGAGCAACCTAGCCGCCGCCATCCACTTGATTGCCGGCAGATTCTCCCTGACCTCCTTCGCAAGGACTACACCAGTACGTTCCGCCTCGCTCAGCTGGAGCTTCTTGAGCAGCTCCTCCACATCGACCTCCTTCTTTCCTGTCTTCGACGATTCCGCCGCCATGCCGCCGTTCTGCTTTCGGGAACGGACCCTAGATTGATCCCCGCCAAGGCTGGGCAGCTGATCAGATCAGCCCCTTGATCAGCCCGAACGAGAGAAACAATCTAAGAGAGCCGCACCGAGAAGGAGACGTCAGTAGAACCCTCGCCGACGTGAATCGCCGGCGGAGTCAGTCGAACCCTAGTTTCCTAGGTACGTGTCTAGCCCCAAACCACTGCCAATTGTATATATAAGGTTTGGATTTCACTCTTTTCCCTTTGGCCTGCACCATTTTATAGTTATGGGTGCTGGGGGCCTGTAGTCTTCTTGTTTTAGATTCTGTACTGTTCTATTCTCTGTTTTTTTTTTTAATATATATACCACAGTAGGGGTTTCCCCTACTGTAATTTCCTCAAAAAAAACTTTCGTGCTTCCATATGTACCGCAAATTTTGTATTTACATATCAGATGGTTCAAGTTCATGAAGTTTATTTTGGTCCTTTTTCAAAAGCAAGTTTAGGGGTTATAATGTTAGAGATTCTGATATGATGGAAAAGGTTACTTCTAATGATTCACACACAAAAACTGACATAGACAGTTGACAGTGAACTTCTATGCTATCATTCACTCAGGTTCAGTAACAACAGGAAAATTAAAAATTGAATGAGTTCATCTATGTGACAGAAAAACATATGTAGTATCCATGGTCATTGATAGTCAAGCTTGAGCACACGAAAGACACTTGCACAAATAAGATATGAGGAACAACATTAAAAACACTGAATAGTAAAGAAGGCATGTTACCTATTGTATAGAAACTTCTGTAGGGATGATAGGCGGTGACGATCATGAAATTGCTTCTATTAGAAATCTTCCTGAACTTCATTGAATTGAGGTGTACCATGAAGATTCCGTCATCTGTCATTATAAACATCACATGACCATCCTCATCATACCCCAATATCACAGAAAAGGAACTATCCATCGGCGTTTTCAGCAAAAGAAGCTTGTCCAGTTCGATGGTTTTCTGAAGCCTCCATGCGGCAATACCGACAGAGCTTGTCTTTCTCTCCCACAGCTGGATGCTACCGTCTGAAGGAATGGCGAGGCCAAGCCCACCATCCTCCATCCGTAAGATCTGAAAGACTGAGCGTTTGGCAACACGTGCTGCTGCCGGGTACTTGATTGTAGCTAGACTCTGCAAATTCAAACTAAACTCAAGTATACCGCCATTCTCATGATCATCGAGCAACCAGAAGAACGAATTCCCAACCAGGATACCGGGCCGCATCAACGAAAGTGGAGCCTTGATGGATGTACGTCGAGACCAGATCACTCCAGACACCAGTCTTGGAACCATAGAGGGAGGCAAACGCCTGAGGATTTGGGTCCAACAACCAATCATCGGTACGTAACAAGACTACCTTGAGGAGCTTGGTGCGGCGGCACCCAGAGTAGCCGTCGTCACAGAGCAGTCACTTCAAGAAAAGCCTAAAGGACAGTGCCCCAAAATCCCGTAGCGACGGTTTTGAAAGCCGACCGTCGCTACAGTAGACCGGGGGTACTGTACAAATGAACCGCCGCTAAAAATCATTTGTAGCGACGGTTGACGGCAGGAACCGTCGCTACAAATCGATTTGTAGCGGCGGTTGACGGTAGCAACCGTCGCTACAGATGAGACATTTGTAGCGGCGGTTACTGCTACCAACCGCCGCTACAAATAAATTTCTAGCGGCGGTTACTGCTCCCACCCGCAGCTGCAACGCTGTTCCGGTTTGTCCTTTTTCAACATCAGTCCCACCTTCTCATCTCTCCACCAATAAGGAGCAAGCACACGGATTGTGTGTTTTCTTCAAACGCGCGCAACCGTTGGATGTCTTCCCCAACAGCTGCTGGTCACTTGATTAATTAAACATAGAAGGAGACAGAGCGGCATGGAAACCAAAAGTAGGGGACAGAGGGCGCGTTCGGTGTTTTTAACACTAAATTTTAGAAGGCTCTAAACAAAGAAAACATAGTACTAAATAAAATTTAATGACAAAACCTTTTTACAGATGGGTACATCTTTACGAGACGAATCTAATGAGCGTAATTAATCTATATTTTGCTACAGTCATGCTACAGTAACCATCATCTAATCATGGTTTAATTACCCTCATTAGATTCGTCTCGCGAATTATACCAGGGTTCTGTAGTTAGTTTTGTAATTAAACTTTATTTAATATAACTTATCTAGAGTTTAGATCCCTCTAAAATTTAAACCTCCGTGCGCCGAACACGCCCAGACTCATGCATGGGAGCAGAGGAAAAGGACTGGGCTACTGCAGCTTCCCCTGTGTTTTCTCGTGAAGCTCTTCTCTCTCTCTTCCACGAG
This sequence comes from Eragrostis curvula, assembly GCA_007726485.1. Classification (NCBI taxonomy): domain Eukaryota; kingdom Viridiplantae; phylum Streptophyta; class Magnoliopsida; order Poales; family Poaceae; genus Eragrostis; species Eragrostis curvula. The sequence goes on from RWGY01000045.1 coordinate 3,441,556, forward strand.
AGGTAGTAGTAGTAGTAGAAGACTCTTCCACGAGAGGTAGTAGAAGACAGCAGCCATGATGATGATGGGAGAGGGAGCGCATGCGCCGCCATGGCAGCATAGCCCGGCGAGCCACGCGGATGGGGACAACGCGTACGCCCTGCTGGCCGCGCTGCGGCGCTACCTGCCGTCGAACGAGGCGGCGGCGTACGAGGCTGCCCGGACTTCCGCAAGGGCGGGTGCAAGTGCGGCGACAACTGCAACATCGCGCACGGAGTGTTCGAGTGCTGGCTCCACCCGGCGCGCTACCGCACGCAGCCCTGCAAGGACAACACCGCCTGCCGCCGCCGCGTCTGCTTCTTCGCCCACAAGCCCGACCAGCGGCACGGCATCGGGGGCATGGCGGCTGCTCGAGGGCGCGGCTCCCGTGCTGCGCGGGCTTGCCGGGCATCCCCAAGACACCCGCGCGCCAGCTGCGCGGCAAGAAGACGGCGCCGCTGCCGCTGCCCCTTCCGCCGTCCCTCGTCTCCGGCAAGGTTGGTGCCTCCGCGGACGACTCCTTCGTCTCCGCCGACGCCGCCAGCGACTACTTCATCGTCTCCGAGGACACCAAGACGGCGAGGCGGCGCCGGTGCAGGCAGCGGCAGGACGAGCGGGGGCGCAGGCGCGGCGGCGGCGTTCCGGCGAGGCAGTCGCGGGACCGCGTGCACGACCGGTACAGGCTCAGCACGGCGAGGGTAGCGGCCAGTGCTGGTGGACGCCCGCCGCCCCCTATTCCGGTCAGGCTCGTCCTTTTTTTTTGTTTTTCAAAATCACTAGTAGCGGCGGGTGATGGCAGTGTCCGCCGCTACAAATCGATTTGTAGCGGCGGTTGACGGCAGCAACCGTCGCTACAAATCTATTTGTAGCGGCGGTTATTTTGAACCGCCGCCACAGGCTACTGATTTCTAGCGACAGTAGCGTAGCGACGGTTTCACTGGTCCGTCGCTACAGGTCGTTTTGAACCGTCGCTACAGGCCTTTTCTGTTGTTGTGAGTGCACCGTTGCGGACAATGTTGGTTTCATCTTTGCCGAACAAATCCCGCTGAACAGCTACGCGGCGCCGGTCTCCGATGGCCGGGTCCCACACGGTTATCTCGAGGCGCGTCCGGCCGATGAGGAGGCCGAGGCCGTGGCGGCAGCCGATGAAGCGCCAGCGCTCGTCGCGGGGCAGCGGCAGGGAAAGGCGCGCGGGGGGAATGCGGTCGGGCGAGTCCAGCGTGGGCGTGAACTCAGGACCGCCGACGTTGCCGACGAAGAAGCCGAGGAGCGGGGGTTCCTGGTGGCAGTGGAACGCGCTGAAGCGGCGGAAGAATTGGGGGTCGGTGAGGAGGCGGCGCCAGCGCTTGCAGACGAGTGAGGCACGGAGGAGGGAGGAGGGTTGTGGTGGTAGGCGGAGGAGGAACTCCTCGAGAAGGCCGTCGTCATTCGGCAAGGGCGCCGGCGCCGGCGAGGAGTGGCGGCGCATCAGGTGGCGTTTGGATGAGAGGGGGGCAAAGGTTTAGGGGAATGGGGAATCACGGTAGCAGCTCGCAATTTAAAGGTGTATAAATTTACCATAGGACTGAATTGCAAAAGAATTTAAAGGTGTATGGTAATTATTTATTTTGAAATAGGACCGGAGGTTTGGAATGGGTCACGTCCGGTTCCGTCAGCTCGGTCGGTATTTCAAACCTCTTGAGAATTTGGACATTTTGTGGCACACTTCGCAATTTAAAGGTGTATAAATTTACCATAGAGTAAATTTATCGTAGTCTAATTTTAATACCTATACTTCGCAAGAAATAATTACAGACATATGGAGGATTTATGCCATTGATTTGTCCTCCAATGGATATGAGTTTACAGCTCAACAATAATCGCAGAAAAAGAGTTTAACAGGAGGGAATGTTTCCTGCGCTCTCTCTCCGCGTGAAATCCCTGCCCTCTCTGCTCATCTTCCCAACAGTCCTCAAATCCCATGTAAAAAAAAAAGAAAAAGAAAAGAAAACAAGATTCCCCAATTTTCGCCACCTCCATGTGAAATCACGGTAGCAGCTCCCACTGCTGAACGAGCCCCAACTCACGCCGCCGGCTCCGATGGACGACGACGACATTCTCACCGACATCCTCGTCCGCCTGCCCCCGCGGCCATCCACGCTTCCCCGCGCCTCCCTCGTCTGCAAGCGCTGGCGCCGGCTCATCTCCGACCCTCAGTTCCTCCGCCGCCTCCGCGCCCACCACCGGGAAGCCCCGCTCCTCGGCATCCTCGCCTACGACATCTCCGCCGTCCGCTTCACCCCCTTGCTGGACCCGCCCGACAGCATCCCCTCAGAGCGCCTCTCCCTCCCGCTGGCCCCCACCAAGGAGCGCTGGAACTTCCTCGAGTGCCGCCGCGGCCTCGCCCTCCTCCTCAACCGGACGCGCTTCGAGCTCACCGTCTGCGACCCCGTCACCGGAGGCCAGCGCCGCTTCGCCGTTCCTCCGGGTTTCGACACCCAGGACGCGCGGGGGTTCATCCGCAGCGCCGCGCTGCTCTGCGACGACTCCAAGCAGGCCTTCAGGGTGGTTGTGTTACGGCATGATGATGTGCGGAATGATGAACCTCAGGTGTTCGCATCCATCTACGAATCTGAAACCGGTATATGGGGCAGCCTCATTTCCACGTCCATCACGGCTCAAATTTGGCCCGGGAGGCCCAGCATCCTAGCCGGGAATTCTCTCTGCTGGTCGCTTCTTGGTTACAGGAACAACGGCATCCTTGAGTTTGATTTGGATAAGCAGAATCTCGCTGAGATTGATATCCCGGTGGAGGCAAAAGTTAACTCATTTCAGATCTTGCGGATGGAGGATAACAGGCTTGGATTAGCCATTTTGACCGCCAGAAGCATGCACCTGTGGATGAGGAAGGTTGATTCGTGTGGTGTGGGCAGGTGGATGCTCCAGAAAACCATCCAACTGGACAAGCTCCTTTCGCTGCCGATGGAGAGCTCAGGGCTACCCATTTTGGGGTATGATGAGGATGGTCATGCGATTTTCGTATGGACAGATATTGGAGTCTTCATGATCCAACTCGACTCACTGCAGTTCAGGAATCTGTTCAAGACCAATATCTTGAATGCCTATCACCCCTTTACATGTTTCTACACTGCAGGTATAAAATACCTCATCATTCTTTCCTTTTCAGGAGCAGAGTAACACTTTTGTTCTGTGTCTGGTTGCTGCCACATCTTAAGGTTGACTTGCAATGATCACATACAGATAGCACGTTCGTTCACATTGATGAAATTATGCCTATTTTTTATTATCTTTGTTTTTACTGGACTCAGTAACAGACTTTCATTGTTGACTTTTTATTGCTGTATGCATAAATTTCTGACCCCTATTAGCATAATGATTATATGTGTGAATCGTCAGCACCTACTTTATTTAGCATATACGCATTGGGTATGGAATGCACAATGTGACATCTTGTAAGGTTACAAGTAGCACTGGTTCATATTGAAGTTGTGTATAGAATACACATCCATTCGTCAGATTGGATGGGTGCGACAATCCTTACTTCAAATAAGACATGCAGCTGATACATATTAAGAACATCAAGCGGTTATGTAGTGCAGTACCTCCGTTGTACTATTTGCGTCTTTTTTCAACGAAAAAACCTTATTAACTTTTTAGGGGAAAATATACTGTGGTACATATTAGTAGAAGATAAAAAGTGAATAGAGTGTTGTAGAACTTCCAGGAAGAATAATTTTGAGAGTTATAACAGTTGTACAAACATATACCTTGTTTGCAAACTTCTACGCAGTATTTTCTTGACGGGCCTGTGGGGATATGTGGATACGAAATTGTTCAGAAATTTAGATATCTTGCATGAAGCCTTCCACTGAGGTTTTTGCATTCTTTTCAAAGGAGTACAACCCCAGGAACGTTATTTAAGAAATTATTTCCCTCTGAGCAATTAGTAATACCTCTGAAATATCATAGAATTCTATAACATCACCAGAAAGATCCTTTGTACGTAGATGAACCCAAGGAAGATCTTTTCCCCCCTCTGTTATAGATTTTTGACCAGTAAACTTTAATTTGTGTCTTGAGATTTGCGACTCGATGCCCCTCTTTATTTTGCTGTCTTACATATATTGCTGAATCAACCATTATCAATCCACCAGCATATGGCATTCTTGTGCCGGCTTAGACTTGAAAGGCTCTCCACCCTGTCCATAAGGAGCATTCTTGTGTCAAAGAGGAGCCTAAGCCTGTGAAAGGAAACGTTCTAATTTTGCATGTAAACTGGTGCTAGAAGCTGCACCTTTTCATCAGGCACATTTTGTGGCGTTCCCAATTTAACATAGTAGTAGGGGTGTCCTCATGTGCTTTAACTCCTACTTCCATTATATCGAGTTGCATTTCATCTATTTCTGAACTGTACTGCTTTTGGATATGGTTTTTTTTTTTTTTTGCTGGAGCAGTAATCAATAATGCCTTGTTTCGTCTTCTACAAGGCTAAATGTCAGTGAGATCTACTCATGATTATTTTTGTGAATCAACTTTCCCCATTTGGGCATATTTTCTTTGGCTTATGCTGTGTAAGTAGTGAATTTACTTCAGAATGATTTTAGATCATTTTCTCTGGTCACACGTCAGCTAGTATTTTGTGAATTTTTCCTCAGTTTGATGTCCTTTGACTTTTAGTCCTTATTGCTTGGACTTATTTCTCTTGTAGGCAGGGACCTTGGTAGTGGAGATTCTGGAGCTTGAACAACACATGGTTGTCAGATCTGCCTACTGGTGTGTAATTTCATCTTCTTCTAATTGTATAAGTATAACAAATGCCATTTTGCATGTCATCATTGTACTTATATTATATATGATGAATAACTCTATGTCTACAAAGCTCATCACCTGTATAAGGGATTTTGATTAATACTTTCTTCAGATGCAAACTAGATCATGAAATGTGAACACGTTTATATTTTGCATCCCGAATTGTACTTGCTCGGATTTTCATTTTGTTAATAGTTCAACTTTTTTCTTGGACCCTTATCGACCCTAACTCACCTGTACAGACTCTCTGGCTAACTGTTACATAACTGACCAAGTGGGACAGTGACAGTACAGTTGAACAAAGTTAATTTAAGCCAACCTAGTGGCTAATGAGAACGACACTTTCGCATTAACCAACTGTCGGGGCTGGCATCTCCCCACTGCCATTATTTCACTTTTCTCATATATTGCCATAGCAAATTTTTCCTTAATTTTTTGTCACTTTTCTCATATATATTGCCTGCTGGCTTCTGCTTCCCATACTGTGGCCATACTTAGCCCTTGCGGATCTGGCTCTCCCCTGCTTTGCTGCCAGTTTTCAGTTATCCTTCTTTTTCGTCAACCACACTGTTTCACATCTTCTACCAGTACGGGCTTCTCGCTGTTGTTCCTCAAATTAGTCCCATCCCTACCCTTTCATGTTATGTTCATAGTTCAAATTAGTGCCTGCTCATAGATGAGATTTTTTTAATTCCTTTGCTGTTCTTAATTTGGAACTATGGTTACCACGCTTAACCTTAGCCATTAGTGTGCACGTGGTTAGCTGGTTTGAGCATGGCCCTGCTGAGACTGAGAGCGGCCTGGGGCACTTGATTGCTTGCTCCTCTTATTTCTGTGCGCAAGAGAAGATGGGATCAGGCCGAGACATGGTAATGGTGATTGAAGTAAATGAAAGAGACAGGTGATTTTGGGAGAGCATCTTCATAGCTGTGGTTTGTGGTGAAATTTTCTATGGCAAAGGTTTTAAGGAAGTATTGCAGCCGTCAATGAAAAAACAAAAGCCTTCCTAATATCCTTCTCGCCTAAGCTTAGGCATGGCGAAATTATTAAGGAATAAAACTGGCCAGGCCATTCTGTGATTGGTAGAGTGTTCACTGTCTTGCTTCTGTAACTAATACCATCTGGCATCTGCATGTCTGTTTTGGGGATTAAGATGATGCTCTATGTTTCAAGTGCCCAGAAGTAGCAGTGACGATTCGAAACTAATACCATCTGCACATTACAACGAGCCATGACTTTGTCTTTATACTGTTGAATTGCTGAATGTTGATAAATAATACCTTTGCACTGTTGAATACTTAGAACTAACTCGACCTTCCATGCTGTTTGCTTCTCAGATTGCTAGAGACCGGAATTGTCAAGAAATTTGTTCATCGGATGCTGTTTTATAGTTCCTGTCATGTAATTTACCTTTGTCGTCCAGTACGGGTGCGTTGTTTGAGCACTGGTCAACTGTGGATTCGTCAGATTTGATGCAACCTGCTGGGATCCTGGGAGACTCTGGTTATATTCTCAGCGTTACTCTTTCGACTTAAGCTTTTGCCTGTCTCTTTCTGTTGGATGTTGATTTATGTTACCCCTTCATCACGCTCCGTGGTTGTGTGAGCTATTCTGGTTGTCGTTATGTATGAGGATAGCACTTGAGCTGCATATAAACTCATAGAAATTCAGGTTGCCTCACACTTGTCCTTTTAAATTCGACCTATAGATGGACCACAGCACGCTTGGAATTTATCGTGGGCTCCCTATAGCCACAGCTGCGCTGAACGTCGAGCTTTAATCTCATCCGATCACTGTAGCAGACAAACTTTAATCTCATCCGATCAGGCCCAAATAGTTTTTAGTTTTTATCAAGAAACAGGAGAGACCCTCCCAAAACAGAAACAAAAACGTTAACAGACCCAGCCAAATAGGGCCTGATTTAGAACTGGAGAGGAAGCAATTAAGCATAAGATGGCACATAGTCCACACAAAAGATTCAGATCTAGCACACAGGATGACCATAGTCCACACAAAAACTTCAGCTTCACTGTACCCATATTATACAGCTAGAATGTACAGATTAAGCAGCAGTCTGATTTATCGATATGTACAAAGAGGAACATCTAGCAACTGGAGAGGACAAGCCCTCATGCTTTGCTCGCCTCCAGAGCCTGGAATACATCGGTGCGAGTGACAATTCCTGTTTCATCAAGGGAAAACATTGATCATAAGGGTATTATTTGCACAGCCCGACCAGATTTGAGGGGAACTTGCTATAGAACCAATACATAATCACAATGATGCAATAACTGAAACCAGGAGAAATCAGTTGGCATCAGCCATGGTCAGTGTCCGGAGTTTCAACTAGTTTCCAGTGAAAAGGTCAGTGATTCAGTTTCCTGGCTAACCATGCTTCAACTCTTGAAAGGGCAGAATGTTTTTAAGGAGACAGCACTGCAATTTGTGGCAACTATGTAAAACAAGCCTAGCTAAATAGTGTCAATTGTACAAGTCTTGGACAAGCTTTACTGATAAATTTCGGACTATTTGCAATTCAGGAAATCTTACCAATCACTTGCTGTTGTTCATTCACAACCGGTATCCTGTGAACCTTCGCCTTAAGCATTAGTGCAGCAGCTTCTGCACACATAACCAGCAACCCATTAGCAATATTGTCATAAAGACTCAAGTTATCCCAATTGGTTATGGGTCAAGGAGAGCAAAGATTACCCAAGACAGTCTTCTCAGGTGTCAGAGTTATAGCAGGAGATGACATGACTACCCCAACAGTTGACTCCATCTGCATCATGACAACAAGCATCAAACATAAGTCGAAACCTCGACAGCTACAAACATCATAGCTGTCCTCCTCACCCTTTCAATTCTGAACGCAAGTTTAGTAAAGGGGCAATTGCAAAACAACCATCCTTTTAGACTCCAATTGTGTTTTCACCATTGGTTTTCAGATTTTGCGATTTTACCATCAGTTTTCGAAAAGCGATGGTGATCTTGCAAAATAGTTTTGCGATTTTACCATCAGTTTTCAAAAAATCAATGGTGATCTTGCAAAATCTGAAAATCGATGGTGAAAACGCAATTAGAGTCTAGAATCATGGTTAAAACACTATTGTCTCTTTAGTAAAAGGTATTCATCCAACCAGGAAACATCTAACTTTTAGTATGGTACGTGTCCGAGCAGTTTAGAGATGTAAAAGTATTACACTACTATTCAAATACCAGAGTGCATTAAAACCCAACTCCTAACCAAAAAAAAACGAAATTGTTCCTAAGGGGAAAACTAACTCTGCCAACTGTCAATTGAAGAAACGGTACCAAGCATGTTCAGTCCACAATGCAGGCAAAATTGAATCTAACCAATTTGTTGCCGCATCAAGTGCAATCAGTAACTTTACTGATCAGAATGACAGTTCAGACAGCCCCAGATTATCTGGTCGCATAATGCTTAGAAGGTACCATGTAAATTTGCCTTTGTATTTATGTATGAGAATAAGTGACTAATTTTTTAAGCGAGTAGCCCAATTTGTAGTTCAGATATTCTACAACTCACAAATAAAATCGTCACCATACATAAATCATTAATTGAAAAGCACTTGTTAGTTAACAAAGAAATAACTATCATCATCCAAATAGCTGACAGAACAATCATCGAACTTCACAGGCCTTCTGTTTCTTTGGTGGAGAACAAGCAGTATCAGCAAATTTCACTAGCCATAATTTTAGAACGGAGCACTCTTTTATCCTTTTCATGGATCACTCACTCTCAGCATAGCTATGGACAACTCACATTCAGTAGCTATTTCACCGGACACACCACGCATCAACACACATCTGGATTGTCGAGGATTACAATTAATGTGTTTGCATGCGTCCTTTTCTTTTCCTTATTGCAGGGTTGCACTAATAACTAGTATAGGTGACAAGGTATGTTAAAAAGTTTGCTTTCTTTTTTGAGAAGTGCAGCAGGTCTTGTCACTTGTCAGTAGCTGTAGCAACTAAGTTAATCGAGATAATAACTGCGGATAATTTGGAAACTGAAGCAGAGATTCAGACTGCATTTGTTCTAGAAGTACTATACCCATGATCAAGGGCACTTGGAATCTTTGATCAGTACTGACAGACAGGCAGCAATGAGGAGTAGTGAACTGACTGACCCCTTTGGTGGCCTTGTCCTTGTCCTTCTTGGAGACGACACCGATGCACCTGCCCTCGTCGTCGACCACGGGCAGGCCGGACTGCGCGGCGAAGAAGGCGTCGATGTCCGCCAGCCGCTGCCCCGGCGTGGCCACCTGCACCGGCCGCGACATCACGTCCCCGAGCTTCGCCGTCGGGCTCATCTGCAGACCAACCAACAAAATCAGACCGAGAGACAGAGAGGAGCATGCCAGAAAAGAGAGAGAAAGAGAGAGAGGAGGGACCTTGTCGGAGGTGACGATCTGGGACTCGAGGTAGGCGCGGAGGTCGGCGTAGCTGAGCAGGGAGAAGTTCTCGGGCCACTCCCCGGACAGGATTCCCTCGGGGTACTCGTCGATCGCCGGGCGCTGGTCCTCCGCAGCCGCAGCCACCAGCGTCGCGCCGCGCCACGCCTTGCTGGACGCGGCGCGCAGGGACACAACACCCGGCGCCGCGCGCCTCGCCAGTACCGTGGAGGACGGCGGCGGCGGGTTGGGGAGGACGGCCTTGACGGCGAGAGCGTGAGGAGCGGACGCCATGGGATGAGACGAGGAAGGAAGGTGACACGCGGACTCTGCTTGCTCTGCACGGGGACTCAGCTCGTGCGCTCGCTCGTCTGCTGAGTAGGTGCAGTGAAGTGGAGTGGAACTGGTTGAGTGGCGTGCGGAAGTGGCGACTGGCGAGTGTGGAGAGGGTGGCGGAACACTCCGGAAGGGGGGGTGTGGGGCCCACCTGCAGCCGGACGTCCGTCCACGCGGCATGGACGAGTACAAGACACTCGTTGTTGCGCGGGTCCCCCTCAGGTACCATGTCGCGTCTTTGTCATCCGTTCGTTCTGAAGTTTTGTTTGGGTGGGCTGAAGCGACGAAGGCCCATTTTGTGAAGATTGTGGTGATATCTGGACAGTTGGGCGGTCCAAAATTTTGTGAAGCTGCTTTTTGCCTCTCTGATGCCATTGCTTTTGTTAATTAATTGTGTGCGTGCGCGCCTGTGTAATTCAATTTGCTACGAACATCTCACTAAGTTTGTTTCTCTTCCTCTAATTAATCTTTTCTTTTCATGTTCTCTAAATTTGTTCTCTTTCCTGAATGGCGAAACCAAAGATTCATGGGGATGGAACAGGCTACTTCCTTACCATATTATTACTTCAACAAGTGACCTGCCTTTATACGAGAGCTACCTTTTTTTGAAGCAAATACGAGAGCTACCTTGACAAGTTTTATGAAGCCAACAAACATTCGGCTGCTTCTGCTGCTGATGCTGTCATGACAGTTCGTTACTCAACTTCTTATTTCTTTCATGCTTATGCGCTACTATATAAAAATTCCTTGAAATCTGTGTAAGCTGCTGTTGAAGGAATAGCCCTATGCTGTCATTTCAAGATTTGCTATAAGTTTCGTGACTTTGTTAAAAAAAACTAGACAGTTTCTATTAGACATCGGCCAAGACATCGGCCATATGATTTTATTGTAGGTTGACAAACGAACTGCAATTTCAGTTCCTTACATCCTAGTAAGCTAGCACAAATCATTAAGAACTGTTGACTACTTACTAAATATTATGTAGATGCTTCATGTAATTTGCATTAAACGTACACATTGTTTTTTGTTGACTATTTGCCCTACTAATAAGCTAAGTTGTTCAGTGTGTATGCACAATTCATTTCGGGACTAGTAGAGACTAAAACCAGCACACCAATTGTCACTTTGTAGTGTTATTTGAGTCTTAAATTCTTAATTTGAATTGATTGCATAAGTTGTTTTATTCCCTTAAAAGTGTTTGCAAAAGGAGAACCGTTTGAGGTCGATGTGGCCGTCTTCAAGGGATGACATTCTGAGCGACGACATCCTTGAGTGCATGTTACGGCTTCAGGGTAACAAAGAAGGCCAATCAGTATCTCCCTTTATTGCTGAGGCTGCTGCAGTACGTGTCTATCTGTTCCAAATAATCAAGTAGCTATTCAGTATAAGTTCTACATAAATTGAGTTTGCTTATAAGTTATAACCTAATGAGTCTCACTTGTTTCTTTACGTTGATCATTTGCAAAAACTTTCAAGTGTATTGGAGAGGAGGCAGAGCTGCTGATGAACTGGATGACCCAGGAGGCAGATATTCCCCTTGAGGAGCGCCTCCTGAACCGAGATATTCGGCGGCATGCCTTGGAACTTGCGACGATTGAAGGGTGTGATTGGTCTTCTGACATTGCTGCTGTTCTTCTGGTAGGAGTATGCTTGATTTACTTTGTTGTGTTACTCTTTGTGCTTAATTTGTGTCACATGATTTTGATCAATTTCTTTGCATGAACGGCACAAACAATGAGCAGGGAATAAAAAAGGAGACCCAGTTGTTGTGTGCGAATATGGGACATGCTGGTTTTGACTCCGATACCTCCACGATGATCCGTGGGTATTCCTTTGAGTTCTTGTCCTACAAACTAGATGAATACAATTTAGGTTCTGATGTGTCTGAAGGGAGTGATGAAATGACATATGAGGTTGATGGGAATGTGGATAAATGATTATATTATTTCATTATACATGCGCTGCAATTGACAAATGGTAAGGTTTTGAGTTAGTCGAGTAGACTGAATATTGTGATAGACGCATAGTGATATGATTATCCTGTACCATCTTCATGGTTAATATTGATAAAATGTTCTCGGAATTATATAGAATGTCAAATTTGTGAAGAAGTTGGAGAAAACCGTGTCGTCAGCACGAAGGAGGTTAAATTTGGAGAAACACTGACGGTCTTTTCTTAGATTCCCTAATGTCATGCTCATGCATGTGTGTTTCTCTTATGGAGCAGGACATCCGTGATCGCAAGGCTGTGAATGAGTTATTTTTATTTCTGTATCCTTTTGTTTATGGTTTGTTGCATGGTTGTGCAAGTCCCATCCAGACAAACCTTACATGCTTAATGGCCATTTCATTATGTTTATACGTAGACAGTTATGTTTTTGTACAAATTTTTTTAATATAATGGTGTTTTGTACATATGAGTTGCGGGCAGGCAATGGCATGGCCCATATACAGAATGTTGGAAGCCTTAATGGGCTTGAATCGGATTATAATCTGGACATTTTGGACAGGGCTTGGTCTGGCCTACCAAAAGCCGGGTTAATTGGTCTGGCACCACTCATAAAGAGTGGAGTCCAGGAAACAGCATTATTAATCGTGGATTCCTTGAAACACTATCCTCAAGCGTCTTTCTCAACACCCGCTAGCACTGTGCATTTTTCACGTCATTTTCTTTTTTTCTTATTGCCAAAACGTGTATGGAAAAGACTTGACTGCCCCTGGCTGTGTTTCTTGCCTTCGTGAATCTTGGCCCGATCCAAATCGACGGCGGCGCGGCTCGTCTGCTCCAGTACGCGACCTCCGGCGGTGCGGCTCGTCTGCTCGCTGCACCCTCATCCCCCGGCGTGCGGTGGGCAGCTTCGTGTCACGCGGCCCTGCGGACATGGAGGCCGGGGGCAGCTTGAGGAGGCCGCGCCACGCCAGCAGGAAGAGAAGGAGGAGGCGGCAACGCGCCTGCAGGAGGCAGCGACAGCCGCCGCACCCGACGATGGGGAGCAGCATGGAGTCGAGCTGGGCCGGCAACATCTGCTCGACCTTGTGCGGCAGCAGGCCGGCCGGGGAGCAGCGGGCCATAGCGGCGCAGGACGGCGGCGGCGCGGGCCCTCAACGCAGCCGCGGCGGCGCGGGGCGGCGGCAGCGCGCAGGACTCGCTGCAGGCCGGAGGGAGGCCGGAGGGGCAGGGCGGCCGTGCTGGCGGGGTACCTCGGTGCTCGCCGGAAGAAGGCCGGAGGGAAGAGATAGAGGAGGAAGATGAAGGAATGAGGATTTTTTTTACTGTAACATAATCAGGGGTATAATCGTCTTTTTCGTGTCTATTTTGGCTTTTAAAAAAATAAAAACCGGATAAAAGAGGGGCATTTGTATTTCATATAGGCAACCATCCTCACTAGTGGTGTATGAAGGACTCCACGATTAATAATGTTGTTTCCTAGACTCCACACCTTATGAGTGGTGCCAGACCAATTAACCCTCAAAAGCCCCACTCAGCCTTTGGAGGCCATACATTCGGATAAACTTTAAGTTTCAAAGAACTGCTTTACTGGTACAAAAAAAACTCTACAAAATTTTCTTCCATAGATCTTAGATTTCTTGAGCAACTAATTCTACTACAAAGACAATTGAACTATAATGTAGCCTTAATTCTGCCCATGCGGCACTTGAATTATATTTTGCTCTTCTGTGAGAAGGAAGAGCAACATTTGATTATCGCTTTATACCCTCCCTTTCCTTTTCATGTGAAGTGCTTGATCTGCAACCTCGATAACAAGTTCTAACGTAACCTAGACCACATCTATAAAAATAGGACACAAGGTAGTATATGGAAGGGTAGTCCTAATGCAGCTCTAAGGTTTCACATCAACTCCTAATAAACCTAATGCACAATCAATTACTAGCCCCAAACAAGTGATAAACAAAAATCCTAAATAGGGAGGCATGCACCGGGGCTTGCCTGGCTCAAGAACGACGCTATCTCTAGCACAGTCAGCAACGATCAGTCAGTGGCTCCTCCTGAGCGGCTCAGCATCCTAGTCCTCCACCTGCTCCTGAATCACCTCGAGAGCTATATGCCATGACAAGGAAATGCAAGTTAGATGCAATAACATGATGCAATTAAATGTATTTATTTATAGGACAGTCATTTACACTGTAAGTGCAAATGATTAATTTGTTTAATTACTTTCGTCTGGAGTATTTCTTTCATTGACTTTCAATTAAGTTAATCATTTAATTGGTTTGAGTTGATTAAATAAATAATTTGATTTCAAAAATTAATTTATGTCCAGTGACATTTTTCTGATGAAAGTCACCACTGGAAGTGATTGTTGGTGAAGTTTTATGATTTATGGATGAAGGGATTATTTATAATAATTTATACAATGCAGAGCATGATTTAAATCATAAGAAAACAATTAAACATCATCTGACAGTAGAAAAATACTCTGTATGTGTGTAATCATTTTCTTAACCAGCATGCAAGAGTTCATAATTTATTCAGCAACAGAGAAATTATAGGAATTAAACAAGTCTTGCATCAATTACAATTTTACAGAAACCAGGAAAATGATTTGTAATATTTTGACTTTTTATTTAAGTAGATCTGAGCATAAGGAAACTAACAAAATTGGTTTCACATTTTTCTGATGTTTATTTAATTTACTATGAATTTTTCAAGTTTCTGTGATTTTCTGGGAATTAACAAAATACGAAAAGGATTGAAAATCGGGCGAACCAATCACATCTGGGCCACAAAAGTGGCCACAGGGTTCGGGCCGCACCAGATCCAAGCTGGCCACACCAGATCCAGCGAATCGCGCGCGAGGACGCACGCATGGCCAAGGAGTTGGCCACACGGGATCTCGCGTAGCCACACGAGATCCAGTTAGTGTGGTCTCCGGTGTGCTGGCCGGAGGGGTCGCCGGAGCGCGGCGGCGCGGCTCACCGGAGTGAGCTCCGGTGGCTATTTGGAGCGATGATGGCACGGTTGTGTTCGCCGCGAAGTGGGGAATCCAATGGTGCCACGTGTGCACGTCGAAGACGGCCGGAACAGTGTGGCGGCGAGCGGCGAAGCTCGGCGGCGCGGTGGTGGCGTCGCGCGCGTGCTAAAGGGCACGGGAGAGGGCGAGGAGGGGTCGGGAAGACTCACCGAAACGAGTTCAAGCTCGAGGCGAAACTCGTCGACGAGGAGGAAGGCCGGATGGGTTGGTTCACCGGAGAGGCTTCACGGCAGCTCGACGAGCGGCGAGTGGGGAAAAATCCAACGCGACGACGGGAAGCTGAGGAATCGGAAAACCAAGGGGTCAGGAGGGTGCGCAACGGTGACGTTCACCACGAGGCGCGAGGAATTGAGGCGAGACTCACCGAAACGAACGAATCGAATGGCGAGGAAGCGGGGACGCGGTGGCCGGGCATGAGGATGACGACGTCGATTCGCGCGATCCACTGCGGGGACTAGATTGGTAGCGCCATGGAAGGTTGGGGGAGGTCCTCGCGGTTCTCTGCGTGGATTAACTCGACCGAGGCGTCGACAGCGGCATCGAACGACGAGGTTGGGCTCGGCTCGGCAATGGCGGCAGAGGAGGGTGGCGGCGGAAATGGGGATGGAGGCCGCGGGCTAGGGTTTGGTGAGCGGAGGAGAAGCGAGGAAGGGACGAGACGCCGGTTTAATCGCTTGGCGTTTGCGGCGGAGCGGGCCAGGGGCGGCGCGGCGTCGCCGTACGCCGGCAGCCACGCGGCGAAAGGTCCCCGACGGCTTCAGTGAGAGGAGAGTCGATGACAGGTGGGCTCCACAGCATCTTTTCATTTTTCAGGATTTTTCAAATGGTGATTTTCCCCAATATTTGGCACACTAATTACCATAGTAAAACAGCTCCAAAAGTCACAAATTGGGTCTCTTTAGAAAGCTCTTGGAAAGTTCTACCATCTGGACAACATGCACATCTGGATTCGAAAAGGATTTCAAATGGCAGCCGGTCAAAGAGAGGTACTTTGCAAGCTTTGGGGATTTCTTTGGGCAACCAAACGAATTTCTAAAATCACCAAAAATTCTCCAATATTCTTTTTTCAGAAGGGCTATCCACTGGTATTTTTGGTTGCTCAAGTTGTTATGGAAAATTTTGAGTTCCTTCAGAAGCTTGGATTTGAACATTGTTGGAAATTTGAAATTCGAATTTTGAATTTGGTTTCTGTTTAGTTTTTGTTCAGTTCAAGACGCGCTCTATGTGAATTCAGTGACACGGGGTGTCACATGCATGAAAAAACATATCATCCTCCAACTACATTTGCTTCCGCATCGCCTTAAGCATGTTGAAATAAATTTCAGCTTTGATTTTCCAACAAGAAACTACAAACTTTATAGACTAGCCCCTTCCATTTTCATTTGCATGTGACGATGCGAAGTGCTTGTGCATGTATGAGATGATCCCATGCACATCAGCTTGTGTGTTGACTTATATACTACACATTGATGTTCATAGATAATGGTGTGTACTCACTGCATCCACACGAGCGGATGGGAAGGATGGGATCCGGGAAGCCTTGCTACACACACAATGCATTCACTTGTTTTCACTTTGTTGAGCATGCAGACAAGCCATCTGACCTTCAGTGGATGTTCATACTTGCCTGCGGTTTAGAAATTAGAACAGAGTTAATAAACCAATTCATGGTGAGCATGCTTTGGAGATGGAGATTTCTTTTTACAAGGAAGTACTAGAAGTCTAGAACTGAAGAAATAAGGTTTTGGTTTGTTGATGGTGACATTCATCAATATCTCTTTTCCCCTCAAAACCTGCAGAGGAGTTTTACTGTCCAAAATAATGGCCATTAGTTTGGAGAAACTAATGGCCATTACTCATTAGTTTGAGGGTACTTTTGTAGTTGCACAAACATTTAAAGAATTTACGTTTTATATTACAAAAAAGAGTTATTGGGCCGGCCCAAATTCTATGAAACCCGATAACAAGAAAAAAGAGGCCCAGAATTATCTATAGGTCGTTCGTCTCCAGCGCCAACGCCGATCTTTCCGTTTAGCCAGCGACCCAGCGCCGCCAGCATCGTGCTCGTCGGGCATTGCCTTCCCCCGCGCCGCAATTCTTTATAGTTCAAACTAAGGCATCTGGTGTTTATATATCTTTTGATTTGAAAGGGATAGGGTCAGGTTTGTTCAGAAGAGAAAACACATATGTATGCCCTGGGCATGAGAACTGGGCTGCTCCTCTTTTTTTAATGCGCGAACTGCATGGTCGCAGCTAAACAACAAATTTTCTTGTCTGATCATGGCAATTAGCAGTCCTTGCGTTGGGGATTTTGTGCTTAGAGGAAAGGCCTTAGCCTTGCTTTATTGAAAGCAAGATGTTTACTGGGGAAACCAGTTTATATGACTGAGCGATTACATAAACTGTGATCAAGTAGGTGATCTTAAATCGTAACTCTATCCCAAAACATTACATTGGTCATAGCTCGTCCCTTCACTACTCATAGCAACTAGACAAAGACAAAAAGCGTTTAGCTTGCATAACAAATGAAAATTATTAGCCCATTCCGGTTGACGGCAGGCTGTTGGCATTCGTCGGTTGTAGAGTATTGATTTTCTCCCTGAGCTTTGCTTCAACATCCTTGATCTGCCCCCGTTCTTCCTCCTTAGTAAGAGTGCTCCACCGCTGCATCATCGACAGAGCCTTGTAAGCAATCGAAATTGGTGTTGGGATGACCTTGTCATTGAAGACTAAGCCATTCCTTGTTAGCCATAAAGTCCAGGAGCAAACTGCTAAAATAAACAGGTTAGTTTCTCTATCAGCTTTTCTCTCATTTGTTAGGCACATATCTCTGTAGTGTGATAAGCAGCTAGGTGCTTTTGGCCATTGCCTGACATCTCTCATAACAAACCACAAAAAGGAAGCGACTGGGCAAACGAAAACTATGTGATTTGAGGTTTCATTGGCTGCACACATCTTACATTCTTTATCTCCTTTCCATTTTTTCTTGATTAATTGATCACATGATTGAATTCGGTCTTTATGCAACTGCCACATGAAGATTTTTATTTTCATTGGGACTTTGAGGTGCCATAACTCTATCATTTCTGTGTCAATGACCCCTGGGTGCAGGATTGCTTTGTAAAGGGACGCTGTTGTGAATTTCCCCGATTTCTCCAAAGCCCATTTGACTGAGGATCTGATGTCAAATTGACTTTTTCTAAAGTTTCCATAGTTCTGTCCACTCCTCTAATTCAGTTTCAGTTAGATTTCTTCTGAACTCTATTTTCAGGAGAGCCTTGGCACTAACTCATCCAGCAGTCAGTCCAGAGTTTAGTTTTTTTGCCGTTGCCCACTGTGTACACAACACCTCTACCAAAATGTTGTTTGACTGCGTGTAGACCTCTCCAAAACTGTGAGGTATTTGCAACTCTACTGTCAAAAAAACTGGCTTCACCCATGTATTTTGTGCTTCATCCGCCGGGGACGCCGCCGTGCGAAATGTTGATTGGCGGCGGCGGCGGAAAAATAACGACGAACCCTAATTGGGGACCTTACCGAGTATCAAACCAATAATAATGATCAAATTAGAACTGAATTAGTGAACACAGAAATTCATTGGATTACTAATTGATTTCATTTATAAAAATAGAATTACTTATTATAAATCCATTATTTTTTCTCATATTGCCCTTACTAATGGTCATTAGTAGTGAATTTTTTATATTAAATCTGAACCGTCGGATCAACTAATGGCCATTAGTTTCGGATAACTAATGGTCATTATTTTGGACAGTAAAACTCCTCAACCTGCAAGGCTGCAACTTTAAATCTGTGCCGTATAGTCTTATTACAAGCTGATGGCATTGTTGGATGAACTTTTTCTTGGATCTTCCTCTCTACAGATGGACACTCCTGGCATCCAAGGTGCTACAACCTTTTGTAAAGGGGTGACTCGTACATCTTTTCTTTTCTTTTCTTTTGAAGAGAATAAACCATAAAATTAACAAATGATGTTTTATGTTTTTGCAGATTACCCCTCAACGAATAACATTTTTGGCATTTTCATGATGTATGAAAAATGCAATATGTTAGACCATTCACGAAAAGAGTGCGTATACATGTTCTGTGTTCATTCTGACGAAGGAATTAGGTTGGCACGTACAGTGTAACCCACGCTGACACGATTCGACCTTGCTTTGGGGCAGTGTCGTCCAAGCTTGCACGGATCATATCTCTCTCCAGCAAGCATGTCAGCAGCGCTTTGGCGAGAAAGATGGCGGCGCAATCCATGCACATGGACTCCCATTGCATCAGCACGTTGTCACATGCACATATGTAGGCACGCAGATCATTAACTAGCCTTATATATGTAGCTGATCTAAGTTGTTAGATGTTCTAGTTGTGATCAATGGATCCTTGGAAATGCATGGTCACATGGATGTATAGTTCGATGCTGGATGGAATAACATTACTTGTCCAGCTCCTCTTGGGATTCATGTCTTCTCTTATTAAATTATATTCTAAATTAACGCTATCCAACCTGAAGACTTTCAAGTGCTTCTGGAAGATCTTGTAACATCTAGGGTGATGCTTTTATATGCGACCACAACTTGGCGATGCAACTCTGATAACCAAGTAATATTGTCAGATAAACACTTCAACATATGAATGCATTATTGATAAGTATGTGCTAATACTACTTCTGACCATGATTTCATCTCCTGCTTGAGTGCGGAATCAGAAGAAACCTTCATCCAAAGAAGCACATAATTATGTGCCTATTACTTATACGACCTCCTAATGTCATTTGACAGAGATGCGTATAGTGTAGATCGATGCGTGATTGGTGGGCATGCACGCAGCTAATGCTCCAAATTTAGGGGTTGTTTTTGAAGCAAACCAAATTTAGGAGTTGAAAGTGAGCCAGCAATGTAGAAGCGTGTGAGAGCCACGTGGAGTTGAGAGTAACTATGTTAGTAGATTTTGATGAGTTGATTCCAGCGTCACCTACGGATTGTTGACTAATTTGATATTGTGATTAGTCTAAACTTAGCTGTCTACCTTCTGCTCAAAAGGTAGCCTGCTAAGAACAAAGTTCCTTATGGTTTGGGCTTTGGATAATTGGCTTCTGCGATATGGATACATCATAGCTTTCACATGGACGTGTTCCATTGCTCCAGGAAAATCTGGCGCGGCCTATTCACATGCAGTCATTCCCGGATCTCGATTTGAAGCCCCGAGAAGACGGAAGCCAGATCTGACCAATATGGACAGAGCCCTGCATGGCTGCAACAATGGCATGATCCATCTCACCATCTCTCAACATGGTGAAAAGGCATGCATTATGCATATGCCGACCACACACAAGCTGGCCATGGCTTGTCGTCTGAATCTGAAAATGCGTGAGCTGCGTCCTGTCGTGTGGCCGGTCAATCACGGTCACAAGAATGCGTCACTTGGGACGGTTCGTAAAAGCATGCATCCAGGTCACGCATTGGATCATGGAGCCTGAAAGCAACCTGATATGGTACTATACAATTTGCATCAGAGAATTGGACTAGCAAACAGTATTATGCATGGAGTCAGCCTGGTATACGTACGTAGGTGCTCAAACTAATGATATATGTCATCGGTGACAGCATATATTGCGACCCCTGCTCCTCTTCGAGGATTAGTTGTAGAGAGTCTAGAGACAACAAACGGCACTCCTCTGTTTTAATTTCCTGCGGTTGATTATATAGCCCAAGAAGAAGAGGGGATGCACGGCAAGGCAGTTGCATTAAGGCTTTAGAATTTCACTGTGTGGCCAATAGCGATGCACTATCAATGAACGGTCGTTCCTTTCTCTGGTAGCTTCTGCATGAATTCATGGTTTCGTCCCAAAGGTATCGGCCCTAGTAAAAACTAGTACTACTGCTGTCATACCCCAATTTCTGGAGCATGTTGTGCATCATGTACCAGTCCCTGGATCAGTAGCTGGTACGCACAAGAACACAGATATGGTAATCGAAAGCATACTTCGTATAGGTAAATAATATAATACCTGAGTTATCACCTTTAGTGGCGGTGCGACGAGGATTCGGAAGTATCCAAGTCCGTCCGTCCGACTAATGGTGAAGCAGACAATCAGCGGAAACACGGCCCAAGCCTACAGGCAGACTTGAGTGCGAACGAAAACCAAATCGCCGTCGTCTTCTACGGGGCTTCTCTCACTAAAAACAATACGGGCAAACCCGTGAGTACATAAGGTACTCAGCAAACCCTAACACAAGGGGTAATTATATGCAAGGGATGATATCAAGGGGAAGGCTGAGGGTTTTCATCAATCGGCCGAAAAGCCAATTTTTCATGCAAGGGTTTGTTTTGAAAAACAAAACCAGTTCGCAAACTAAGTCAGGTATGGTAATTAATTTAGTGGGGTTGGTTGGCCCTGGGGGAGAATAAAACTTTCCCGCCAGTTCCCAAATTTTATGCTATGCTGGCAGGAAACCAGCGCACGGCTCCAAACCGGTGTATTCCGAAAACACACACGCCAAGGAGAACTCACGCCAAAGTCTAATCATGTGACGGTCATGGCTTTCGCGTTGTCCAATACCGTGGAACACGGCTATCCGGATAGATTCTTATCCTCTGCAGAGGTTGTACACTTTACCCACAAGGGTATACCGTCCTCCCCGGAATTCGGCGGTTTGGACTGGCATACTAATGGTTCCGTACCTGCCTAGTGTCACCTCGGTACCACCCCGAAAATTCCGCGACCAGGGGCTTCACATCAATAGAATCCATAGTATCTTGGCCATAGCGCTTTCATTTGCCGGACCCGACGCCAATCTCGTCAAAGTCTTCTCCTGGCTTTCGGTTGCACTCTGCCTCCTGGTGGTACCGGGCGATCACTAGTAGGGTGTGGTTCCAAACTCCCCCCATAAAGGAGCCTCGTGGTTGCACTGTGTGCTAGGCCAGACGGTACACGAACCGGTCCTTATACGACCGAAGCAAGCATCTTCAATAGCTACCCTCCAATGAGGGATAGCGTCCCAGAGATAGCCTCCCCACTGAGGACTACCTCGCTTGCTCCCGTCTAAAATATACCCCCACTATGGGTTGCACTTACTATTCCCACCCATTTTCACATTTACACACACCACCAAGACACACGCATTTTACACCAAAAATCATGTGAGCAAGATTGATTAAACACAGTGTGAATGAGTCCTAAGCAGCATATTGTTCCAGCACATCATTAAAGAATTAATGATGGTGGATTCCTAGGTTTCTCAAGGGAATTTGGATAAGCAATATCAAGGAATGGCTATCAACAACAACTTAGGTCATTCTAAGCATTTAAATCATTTTAAATTCCATGCAGGTTTCATTTGAAAACAAGCTCTAAGTAGGATCATTTGCAATCATGGGTTCAGCATGATCAATAGGAGTTAGGGCTTGCCTGCTAACGCTTTCCTAATCTTCAAACTCTGACTCGAGGCTTGATCCTCTGACTTGCTCCTCGTGCTTTGAACTTGCCTTTGAGTTGGTCTTCGCGCTTGGAGCTTGTCTCTCTGGGTTGGTCTTCGAGCTTCAAGTCCTCAGCAGCTCTTCGAATTCTTCCGGCTCTTCCTCGACTCTCGCGTAAACTAGCGCATAAAACAGTACGTATAAACTACCGCAAAAGAAATGAAAGAACAAAAGAAACAAAGATCGAGGAAAGCCGATTAAGATCCGAGAAAAACTTGATGAATGATGAGAGGCATGATTTATGTATGATGCAGCATACTAATGCAGAGCAGGTTACATGTCATAGGTGATATACTTGGCCTTGTAAGGGCCATATTCACCTAGACAAGTTGTTAGTTATCTATTTTCTCTAATATATGAACATGGGCGTGTGGTTATGCATGTGATCCTTGTTGGGTGAACACCTTGGGGGTGAAGATGATAAGTTACATGCGCTTCCTTGATGGTGATTACGTGCATATCTAATATGCAAGCTTCTATATTATTTCTACAAAAGACCATGCATGAATGCAGGCGGTGGTATATGCAGCGCGTGTACGTGAATATGCGCGATATGAATGCATGACTGCAGATAAGATGCCAAATTCAATTAAAGGCAGCTGGCGAATAAAATACCAGATAACTCCAATAAGATTCAATAAAAGATCAATGATAAGAGCAGAGCAATAGATCAAAAGAGGTTGGGCGAGGATATTAGGTTAGGTTTGATCGAGTGATGGTTGATATAGGTTAAGGTCAGGTCGAATTTTCGATGAAAGGCGGTTACTTGATCGGAAGTGAGATGGCACTAAGGTTTGCTAGGTTTATAGATAGTGAGCATAAGAATGAATGCGGACTGCAAGGATGAAGTAGGGTTTGTGATAAGGAAGATATTAGGCAGATTAGTACCATAAGATGGGTTAGGTTTGATTGAGCGAGGGGTGATTGGCTTGGGTTAGGTTCGAGATTGGGTTGTGATAAGACAAGGGTACTAGGTTGGAAATTGTATCAGTATGATTAATCGCTAGGTTTAATGCTAGCGAGCAAAGGAATGGATAGGTTATACGAAGATGAAGTGAGAGGTGTGAGAGATATTAGGCGGAATAGCATCACAGGATGGGTTAGGTTTACAAGCGCAGATATTTGCGATATGAGTTATCATCGCATGATCTGCTGAGAAAAGATATAAGGAGTGAGAGGTATTTTAGGAGGTAAAGATTTCTAAACCTAGTGTGGGGTTCCATGGATAGTACCATGAGGTACTTCGCAATCTCACGAACTCGTGGGCGCGAGAATCACCCAAAACGGAGTTCGGAATAAAAAGATACGGACATTTAAAGAATAGAGGGCTGGTTTGTAATTATAAAAAAAAAGTTTTTGAGGGCTTAAGTATAATTACAGAAGGTTCTCAGGGACCAATCTGTAATTAAGAAAAGTTTAGGGGTCTGGGTGTAAAAGAAACAGGGGCTGAAACATAATTACAGAAAAGTTTAGGGTCTTTTCTGTAAAAAGTCAGGACCTAAACATCATTATTTTAAAACTCAGGGGCTTATCTGCAAAATGTACAGGGCCAGGGGATTTTTCTGGATTTCTGATTTATTTTCGTATAGGAAAAGGTTTTTATTGCGTGATGCTGATGCAATAAAGAGGAGGGTTTATTTTTCTTTTGGAAAATCTGTGGACTCGGTCCACCGGGTCCCGTGGACCGGAGGAGGGCGGCGGTCCACCGGTCCATGGTGGACCGGGGCAGCGCGCGCGGCGGCGGGTGGCCGGAATGCTCGCCGGCGACGCGTCCGGTGGGCTGGGGGCGCTAGGAGCTCGTCGCGGAGGATGAGGACGTGGAGGCGGAGCGACGCGTGGCACACGTTGACGTCGACAGTCGACGGGGCGGCCACAATGGCTCGCCGGAGTTGCGGACCATGGCGGTGTACGATGGGGACTCGCGCGCGAGTGGGGAAAGAGGGAAAGAGCGGGGGAAAAGAAAGAGGAGGGCGCAGTGATGCTCACCGTGCCCTCGGTTGAGCCAGAGGGGAAGAGGAGGGCGGTCGGCGTCGATGGCGGGGTCGCCGGATCCCTAGTTCATCGATGCGGTGCGGCTCCGGGCTTAGCGCGAGAGAGGAAGGGAGCGGGGGTGAGCGCGAGCGTGAGCGGGGAGGAGCTCGAGGGGGAGGAAGAGGGGAAGGCCTCTGCGGCGGCGGAAGAGGTGGCCGGAGAGCCGAGAGAGAGGAGAGAGAGAGGGAGAGGCGAGTGAACGCCGGGAAGGGAGAGAAAAGGGGGCGGGGCGCGTCCATTTAAAGGCGGCAGGGGAGCACAGTAGGCGGTGGAGCACAGTGGCGCGGCGACACGACACGGGAGCGGCGGCGGCGGGCGCGGCTTCGGTCGGAGGTAGGGGCCGGGCGCCCGGTGGTGCCGCGTGGGAAGAAGGTCCCGACAGGTGGGGCCCACCTGTCGGCGACGTGGGGAGAGGAGGCGGGCTGGCTGGCTGCTGGGCCGAAGCTGGCCGTGGGAAGGGAAGGGGAAGAGGAAAGTGGACCGGGCCGGGGAGAAGGTTAAGGGGGAATTCGGTCCAGGAGTTTTTAGACTTTGGAAATGTTTTAAACTTTTTTGGTATTTAAATTTGAAGGATTTCAAATTCAAACAAAAACAAGGTTTGATCAAACACTCAAAATAAATCAAATAAAAGGCAGAAATGCATATGGTGACATTTGTGCAAGTTTTAAAATTCAAACTTTTTTTGGAAATTGAATGTGCACTAGCTCAACTAGAACAAATTATTTAATTTGTTGTAATTCAAAAGCTTCCAATTTTTAGTTTATATTTAAATGAAAGCAAACACTTGAGCACAAGTTTTATATTTCAAAATTTCCAGATTCAACTAAGTTTAATTTATTTAGTGAATTTATTTTGGAGAAAAATTCAGGAAGGTAAGGTTTAGAAAAGGTTCAAATTTGGAGCGCTTTTATTCCTTTTGAGTTTATTTATTTATTTGTTTTTCTTCTTTTCTTTTTCTTTTTGGCTCTGAAAAGTAGGGTATTACAGATCTACCCCACTTAAAAGAAATCTCGTCCTCGAGATTTGCAAGGTCTTCTGGTGTGAGCGGGGTCTTCTCTCGGGTCTTCATACTTGACCGTTGTAACACTCGAGTCTTGATGGAAGATTTTCTTCATTGCAAAGCTTGGGGAGAGGCAAAGCTTCTTGCTTCTGTCGATCCTTCACGCTGGTTGCTTCAACACGGGAAGGCTGGCTTAAGGTTTCGATTTCAAAGGTTCTATTTTATTATTATTATTATTTCGATTAGGGCTTACTGACTGAAAATCCTACCCCACTTAAAGGATTTTCACTCAGGGTTTTCTGGCTGCTGCTGCACGGTTGCCTTGAACTCTGGTCATCTCAGGACACTGCTCGGGGCGAGGTTGTTAGCTGGATTGACAAATTTTCCTGTGAAGAGTGATGATTCTGAACACTCTGATTCATGCAGGGTACGATACGGTGACTGTCTTCATGATCCTCTCAGGTGATCTAAACCGTTGTTTCTGGTCTGGTGTGCTGACGCTTTCTCTGCTTAATTCTGACATCTGTCACACAGGGTACCAGATTCGAGGATGAGTCCGGAACAGACTCTCTGTCAAGATTCAGCTTTAGAACAGCACTGTCCTTAGCCAAATATTTTGTCCTCTTGCAGGTTAAATTAGCTGGTAATGCACCTTGGACTATTTGAGAGATTGTCCAAGAGAGCATTGACTTGACTACAGCAGGGTATGGGAGTGAACATGGCACAAACATTGCCAGCTGGTTAGCAGACTCTCCCTTAACATGGTTCTGGAAGACATATGCTTCAGAGCTAGCAATCTGTAGTTACTTAGCTCCAGATTCACCTTTCCACTGTGGGAACTAGTTAGTTGATTTCTTACGCTAAAAGCTCCAATGCTTCAGATTTTGCAGCAACTGACTGCGGATATTAAGGTATGAATGCAATCACTCTCGAAGTCTGCCGCAAAAGAGAGCAGATGAGAGGATTGATTATGACTGTATGGTCATCATGGACATAGGCATAAAAAAGCCTGGAGGGAATGCAACACTGTCCTTGAGGGTGTTGCTCTCATTCTGTTTGGTTCTGCCAACATCTGACGCTGCAGGTTTATGGTATTTTGCTTCTAATACCATGCGTCTTCGCTGAGTTTCACAACAAGTGACAGAAAGGCTGTCATGGATGTGTCTCATTCTCAACTTTCTGTGTGTGGCATTTGAACCCTTATGTCCGTCTCAAGGACAGACTTGAATTTCCTTTAACTGACTGTATCAGTCACTTGATCCTGGGCTGTGGGTTAGGGCCCACTACGTTCCGCTGCGCTACTCTGACACTGGCTTCTGATCATGGTGTTCTGAAATTGGCCCGTGAGGAAACTCCTTGGTCTTCGTTCATGTAGCTTGCTGATGGTTTGTCGGGAAGACTTCTGAGTACTCGTGTATCACTAGTACTTTTCCCCAAGAGTTGATTTTTCATATTTCTGCCATATAGACAGCTTTTGATCCTTCTGATTCATTCTACTTTAGTCTATGTCACTGGTGATCTTTTGTGGATCTCATTCGGGGATATTCCAAAGATATCCATTAATAGGCTGCAGATCTTTGTCAGCACTGTCATGGACAAGCAATATGAGCTTTGTCCTTGGCAGGGTTCCACAGCGAGGGACTATCGAATTTTGAGTTGGATCAATGGTGGTGTCGGCTAAGACTTCCTCATCATCGTTCCAGCTGTCATTTGTTTCACTTTCTTGGCCAAGCTTTCTTGTACGTGCTGGTTGTTAGCTGCTAGTGAGTGGCATCTTGACTTCTCTTTTGTACTTGTCTCGTGTAAACTTCCAACTGACTTGTGACCTTTGTTGTGGTTGGGTAAAACTTCTAACTAGCTTGACTCTGGGTTGACATCTCCTTGATGTGATGCTTGCCTCGACAGGGGTTTGGGTATAGGTCGGGGAGCGATTTGACATTAAGTTGTTCTTATTTTTGATTCTTGGTATTTATGTTTGGTTTTAATTTGGGAGCACTCAAACATAAAACACCGAACAAGAACAACGAAAACCATCGAATCACTCAAGCAATGCGATTTATTTGTTGTGGTTTTATGATGTTCGCGTGCTAAGATCGAGGCTTAAGGCTTGAGGGTAGGTAGACTATCGATTTCTTCTGCTGGCATCAGAACTCGACCAATAGTCTTTGACCAAAAGAATCGAGGGGGGTCATATGACTTGGTCGGTGAAAAGAAAATCTGTCGTCCACGTTTCTGTGGCAATTACGTCATTGCGTGGAGGTCTTGACATTATTTGGATACATGTTGCTTGATTATTGGGTTTGTTAAGCTTCCGCTTTTCAACTCAACCTTTCTTGAGCACTAGCTGTGACTTGAATCCATCGTTCAAAGCAAGGCATCAAGGGTGCTCTTTATTTATAGAACATCTTCAGTTCTAGTCCAACCCATTCCAGGAGCTTTACAAGTACAACCATTATTGGGCATGGTTACTGCAGCTCCTGCATGAAGATAACATCCTTGCAGCTGATGAGCTAAACTCTTATTCACCCATCATGAGGAACCTATTTATGAGATTCTGGCACACACAACAGGACTGCCTGTTGGTGGAGCCTGGCTACCTTGCAATTTTTATTCACGGGCTTCAGTGCAATCCGTTGCGAAGTGCCCATGCTCCCGACATATATAACACTTCTGGTTTGCTCGGGGTTTCTTACGGGCCTTCTGAGATGGCGCACTGGTGCTGTTTGGGTGATCGTGCTCATGGGTCTGTTGGGAAGGAATTGGTCCTTGCTTGTAGAGAGGGCAATTGGCTATCATGTGCTCTGGATCTTTGCAGTGATAGCAGTACCTCATCTTCTTGATTTCTTTCTGCGTGGCTTGGTTTGATGCTTGCTTGTTCTTCTTTTTCTTCTGCTTGCAGCTCTTGCAGGGTTCTGAGGCGGTTTGCCTTGTGTGGGACGGATGATTCTCTTGCTAAGTCTCTTCATTGATTCTTCCAAATTGCTCAACCTTTCCATTATATTCCCGAGGATGGGAGTTAGTGACAGGTGCGTGTTATCCATATTATTCCATACTTCTTGTCTTTTCACGCTCCTGCACTACTGAGCGGGTGTCTTCAGGTGGTTCTGGAAGTGAGTGCATATCTCTTTCCAAGTCAATTGCATCTTCATCATTTTTGCCTAATCCAAACGTGGGGCAGTCGGAGAACTGATGTCCGGGGTCACGGCAGTTAGTAGCACTTTATCCGGTACTTGGTCTTCTTTGCAGATCTGAACCTTGTCTTCGGGTTCAGGAATCATGTCTGGTGCGCGGTACACTTGGTACGACACGCCATCCACTTCTACGGTCACGTAGTCGTGGTTGTCCATTGAGTTGGAGGTTTCTGCAACGCGGATTCTTCTGGTTGAGGCTCATTCTTGTCGTTGAAGGAAGCAGAGGGGTTTTTAAACTAGAGAAGGGGAAAGTAGTATGGAATATTTTGTAAATAGTTTTGAAATAGTCTTTTTCGAGCGCGACTAGTCCTAGGTTTTCGTCCTACAGTCAAGTATTGCTCTGATACCACTCTGTCATACCCCAATTTTCTGGAGCATGTTGTGCATCATGTACCAGTCCTGGATCAGTAGCTGGTACGCACAGAACACAATATGGTAATCGAAAGCATACTTCGTATAGGTAAATAATATAATACCTGAGATCACCTTTAGTGGCGGTGCGACGAGGATTCGGAAGTATCCAAGTCCGTCCGTCCGACTAATGGTGAAGCAGACAATCAGCGGAAACACGGCCCAAGCCTACAGGCAGACTTGAGTGCGAACGAAAACCAAATCGCCGTCGTCTTCTACGGGGCT
This sequence comes from Eragrostis curvula, assembly GCA_007726485.1. Lineage (NCBI taxonomy): Eukaryota > Viridiplantae > Streptophyta > Magnoliopsida > Poales > Poaceae > Eragrostis > Eragrostis curvula. The sequence continues at coordinate 3,470,483 of RWGY01000045.1, forward strand.
TCTCTCACTAAAAACAAT